>VZTY01001117.1:0-41276 GCA_013400935.1 Turnix velox
CTCCAGGCTGAACAACCCTGGCTGAATCTTGGCTGCTCTGGTCCAGTGGTTGCTGTAGCTGCCATGGAAACTACAGCAAAGCCCTAAATTATTGCACTCTGGCATGGAAAGTGTTTGTGTTTTGGATTCCAGCTGCCCCTACTGAGCTGTCTGCTGTCTGTCATCCTCTCATCCTAACTACCACTGTGTTTTTGATGTATGAGGAGTGGGCAGTGGGATGTAATTGCCAACTACTGGTTAATGGATAAAAGTAAACAGTGTAACATACTGAACCTTGAATATTGTATCTGAGCAGAAACTCCTTCTCTACAGATAGTTTTATACTCCTGTCCTGAGTGTGAATGAAGTATGTATTTGATCCAGATGTCTTGCTGGGAGATCTGTGCTGGATTCAGTTCTCTTCCTCTCAAAGAGCAAGACATAACCCAGAGGGTTAAGGTTTCAGAAATGATCTATTTAAGAAACTGGAAAGGACAAAGTTGTTCTTCAGAGGATACTCTTCAATCTCATCCATTAAATTGGAAAATTTATGGAGAAAAATAGAAATTTTGAAGTAGATCTTTCATTTTTCTTTAGAAAAAATACAAGCACATGGCTTCAAAATATGGGATTTGCATGTGCAAACGCAAGTTCAGATGTCTATTCCTGCCTACTCAATGACACTTGTAAGATCCTAGTGAAAGAGGAAGGAGAAAGAAAGGAGGGTACCAGAAGTTCTTGGGGTAGAAGTGGGAAAATCCCAAAAGAGGTCAAGCACACACAGCCAGAAGCCCCTATAAAAATTATCATCTGCTTTCTTAAAACCTACTGTCATGTTAGTAGGTGGCTCTGGCATCGTGTGGATATTTTTATTGTTCATATAGTAAGAAAGAGCTAGGAGAAAGCGAAATTCAGGGTAGATATAAGAAAGAAATTCCTTATGGTGAGGGTGGTGAGAAACCAGAACAGGTTTCCCAGAGAAGCTGTGGATGACCCCTTTCTGGAGGTGATCAAGTCCAAGCTGGATGAGGCATAGAGCAACTTGGTCTAGTGGGAGGTGTCCCTGCTCATGGTAGGGGCTTGGAACTAGATGATTCTCTGATTCTAAAAATGCAGAGAGAGTCATGCTGAAGAGAAAGACATGTCCTCACTGAATATTCTTTAAAGAACAGAGAAGAATTCTTCACAGAATAATTGATGGTGCTCCACTATCATCATTCTTTGCTGTCCACTAAGACAGTGATCCCTTCTCTTGAGTATCACCAGATTGCAATCAAGAGGGAATGGGAGAATGAGGAGATAAATGGAGTCAGGAGGAAAGCCACAGATGTGTACTATGGCTCCTATGGAGGAAACCATAGATGCTGATGATGCAATCATAGCAAACCCAGAGTCATGGATATGCTCCCCCTTCATTAATCATATGTGACTGTGATGCTGTGGTCTTCAGATTTGTTAATTTCCTTGTTGGAAATTTGTAAACCTAATTAGTATTTTTTTCTCCCTTCTTCATGCATTGCCAAAAGCAGCACCAGTGATAGCATTAAAAACATGGATGGCACTGGTTTGACTCATTTCCATAAAACAATTTGATTCCAGTTTCAGCAGCTCAGTGGGTCCCAGACAGGTTTCCTGCAGTACATCTGATTTTCTGGCAGGAAAGTGGCTTCTGCTCTTGCTGGTCCTTGCTTAGGGCCCTAATTCCAGAGTCACCCTCTGAGCAACCAGCCAGCCAGCCTGCTGTGGGCTTCAGGACATTCACACTCCTGTTGGTAGCTCTGTTTGCTTTCACACAAACATTGAAATTTGGGATTTTTTTATTTTTCTCCTGAATTCAAACAGTATAAAATTTCTGTACTTTTTAAAGAGTGAGCAGAACTGTCTTTCTCATGCCACTTACAACTGTGATTATATTCATTTCTCTTTTCTGTTGATCCTGTTTTTCCTCTTTCCTCCTCCCCTCTCATTTTCTTTAACATATATTTTCTTCTTTTTGTAATTCTAATGATTTAGGTATTCTTCTCAGGGAGCACATCCTATAGATTCTGATTTTTCCCCTCAGTAGAACTGGGAAGGATCCAAATAAGACATTTTTAAGTCCTCCTAGGAGCAGTCCTTGCCTTCTGTGGTTTTTACTCTGTAAATTTACCCATTTCATACAGTCTTATTTTTGATGATATGAACTTTATTCCCAAGGTTTTAAAATATTTTTCAGTCTTTCTTTTTGTAGTAACTAATGTGTTTGTAAGAAACATTCCAGTGTCTTAGAACTGTCTGTTGAGGTATCTCTCTGCCCTTTGAAAATGAAGCAGTTAATCCCATGAGTAAAAGTGGGCTAAGATATATGCTAAAATCTATGAATTAACAAGGGGATGGTGCACAACTTCTCATTCCTGATTGGGAACTGATCCTGAGAGGAAAATTTCTTTTCCAGAGGAAAATGTCACTGATGAAGGAGGTTCAAATGGATGTAGATATGAAAGCTGTAGATGACTCAACATGAAGACTGTCCAATGTCTTTGACAAGACCGGACTTTTTATGATGGATGCCTCTGTGTCAAGAAGAGTTAGAAATGTGTGGTAAACCTTTTATTTTATCTCCATATTATGAACTTATATTTCAAATATTTAAGAAAAGCTCCCAGTAGTATCAGTAATTATGCAAAATAAAATGTGGGTGCTCAACAGTGATATTAATGCTAAAAGTTTACTGCTTTAGCATCATCTAATTCAAGTTTATCTGTATTAAAATGCACTATAGAGATATATTAAAAAACACTATGGAGATATTTTACTTTTTTGAAACTTTGAGGGGTGTTTTTTTCCTGAAAAAGATAACTCCTTTGACTTCCTAATTGGACAGAGAATCTCATTCAAAAACCCATTACTTTGAGCACTGTAGTGTTATACTCTTCATATATTTACATATAGTTAGGATTTTCTTGATACTTTATGCTTTGAATTTTGAATATTCCTTATGAGACTTTGTTATTTTTGTAGCACAAGTGACTTATATGAATCTATTTAAGTTGAGAATTAGATTGCATCTAGATTAAAGTAATCTTGTTTCCAGTTTTGACAATTTTGCTATTGTCATACGTTGATTGATTAGAAGAGTGAGATGTAAATGAATTATGTCTCACATGCAGCTAAAATCAGTGTTGTTTGGCCACTGCAGAGGGGATTAGAAACCTTGCTCAAAATTGATTGCAACAGGAGAGCAAAGATGCAGCTGTGCCTGAAATGGAACTTAGAATGGACTTAGAATTAGGGTCCAGGGCTAGCAAGATGGAGACAAGAGGCACAAAAGGAAGATTAAATGAGAGAAAAGTCTTGTCTTATACAGGCTGCATCTGGAGCACCTCCCTTATAAGGACAGGCTGAAGGAGTTGGGGTTGTTCAGCCTGGAGAAGGCTCAGGAGAGACTCATAGCAGCTTCTCAACACCTGAAGGGGGCTACAGAAAGGCAGGAGCAGGACAGTTTAATGGGATATGTGATAGTAAAACTAGGAATAATGGATGTAAATTGGAAGAGGGGAGATTTAGGCTGGATATAAGAAAGAAGATCTTTCCAGTGAGGCTGGTGAGACAGGTTGTCCAAAGAGGTTGTGGATGTCCCCTCATTCCCTGGAGGTGTTTAAATCCAGGCTGGATGAGACATTGAGCAAGTTAGTCTACTGGGAGGTGTCCCTGCTCATGGCAGGGGGGTTGTAACTGGAGTCCCTTCCAACCCAAACCATTCCTTGATTCTATGATTAGACTCTGAATAGTCTCTGTATGTCATTTTGAGTGAAAGCTATACCAAGACTTTTGTGACCCCTTGGTGCTGAGGGTGCAAATAAAAAGTGCTGTAGATACTGAGAAACTGGGTACTACTTTCAGCAAGTCAGGATTTGGTGCCCATGAGGCTATGGTGCTCTCTGTACTTGAATTATCACCCTGAAATGATTGGATTTCACAACTACAGGCACCAATAATTGTTCCCAATGCTGCCTTTCAAGCAAGGCTCTGTGTGGGCAATGTGTAAGATGGCAGAATTTCAAGTAGAGTAAGATACATTTTCCATCCTCTTGTCTCTGTTTGAGAAGAAACATTGAAATATTGCTGTTTGCAGGAACATTCAAGGAGAAGGGCATGTGGGACTAATAATAAGAGGATAACTTTTGGTGTGAGAACCTGTGACTGCATGGGCAGATACAGACTGGGTTTTTTTTTTAAAATACGCACTATTCAATGCTATGAGGCATTTACTGTTGAATTTTCCTTAAATTTACACACACTCAAAATGAGATGCTATAATTGGTGGTGAGATACTTGCTGACTGCTGTGTCTTCCTCTGCCTGAAACTAGAGAAGCCCCATGGAAAGGTCAGAAGGAGAAATATTAAGATGATGTCTTTCTGTAAGACAGACACAAAATGGGGCCAGTGTTGGAAGCTGATGTGATCTACTGCTCTTCTCAGCAAAAGAGACCTTTGGCTACTAACTAGAAACAAATGCAGGACAGGACTGAAGAGGTGCCATTTAATACAACAATATAAGAGGGATGTGTGTTAAAGCTGTTCAGAATCAGAAGTAATGCCCCTTCACTATAGGGCTGAAGGGCATTATTGTGTTTAAATCTCTTGGGAGACTCAGCATAGGGATTTCAACATCACCTAACTTCTATATCCATGCCACAGAGCCGCACATCTATGAAACAAGATCTGTCCTCCTCTCCTGGGCTGGGTCCTGACTTGAAGTCTCTGTTCACTAGAAACAAATTCTGAGATGTGATGATGACAGAATTGAGATGATGGTCAGGATTTTCTTACAAGCTGTAAGGAGAAGTACTTTGGTGTGTGACTTTCTGTGGGGTCTTTACACTATCACCTACAGAAATGCTTTTTGTTTCTGTAAGTGGCATGGAAAAGGCTCTGTGGCTGAAGATTAGGAGAGATCATCATACACAGAACCATAGAGTTGCCTTTTCAGAATATATAGTCCAACCATCATCCTAACTCTGACAAGAACCATCCCTAAACCACTCGAAGCACTATGTCTACGTATCTTTTAAATATCTCGTGGGATGGTGCCTCAACCTCTTCCCTAAGCAGTTTACTCCAATTTGGTGTAAATTTTTTTCCTGATATCAAATCTATCCCTCTCCTGGTGCAACTTGGGAGTGCTGCCTCCTGCTCTATTGCCTTCTAAAAGAGAGATGTGTGACATCCACCTCTCCACAAACTCCTTTCAGGTACTTGTACACAAGTAACAAGGTCTTGCTGCCAGCCTTCTTTAAAGATCTGTCTAGACTGTGAACCAGAAGCTGAGTTAAACAGTGTTCAGCACCACTCAGGAATGTCACCACACAGTCTTTGCAAATTATAACTGGGATTCATGGGTGAGGAAAAAGAGTGAAGGATATAGATTACCTCAAAAATTCATTTCTTTATGCTCAAGAACCTATGCAACACAGAAAAAACTGAGGCAAAGGCTGTAGCCTCAAATTGAGGAGTGTTTCCTGGGTGATTAGGGTGCAGGATGTCCCTGCCACTGCAGGGGGTGGGACAATATGGCCTTGGAAGGTCCAACCCAACACATTCTGTGAATCTATGAAGACACAGTTCAGCTTCTGCATTTCCATCACCTCTTTGATGCAAAGATGATGCAGAAAATGAAGTCCCCTCCCTGGAGGTGTTTAAGGCTAGGCTGGATGAGGCATTGAGCAACCTGGTCTAGTGGGAGGTGTCCCTGCCAATGGCGAGGGGTGGAACTAGATGATCTTTAAGGTCTCTTCCAACACAAACCAACCTATGATTCTATGATTACTGTTCCACCAGGATAAACCCTGGTGTTGCACAGCAGAAATTTTGGTTTAGGTTCAGTAAAAACATTGTAGCTGAAACTTCTCATCTGTCCTTGGGTGACAGGTTCTTCTCCAACTAGCAGTGAAGTGTTGTCACCAGCTCTGGGCTGGTGAAATTCTGTTCTCAAACTGTGTTGAAATGCCATAAAAGCTATCACCAGGCTCTGTTCCAGGTAAAAGCTTTTGTGTCTTGTTCCATCAGTCCACATTATAGGAGGAAAAAATCAGGTTATATTCCTCTCTTGTGGAGATGAAGACAATAACAGTTCAGTTTTTCTGACTGCCAGCCAGATGGCTCAAGCAGCACATAAAACATGAGAATATAAAAAGCTGTCGCTCTCCTAAGGTCAGTTTTAATATTTAGAAAAGTAAGAAATCTTTTTACATTATTCCCCTTTTTTTTCCCCTCTGTAAACTATCAATTGCTACTGTATTCTGGAAGCTGTCTCAGTAGAGGTAGGAGTAATTGTCTTCCTCTCAAATTTAGTGTATTATATCCATACTACACAGTAACTCCCATATGTTTTAGATGCCCATTATGGATCCCAGCTCATTGTATAGTGGGTATTTTGGACCTTTCAGCCTGAGTGCTCCTGCAGATGAAAGCAAAAGGAAACTTAAGGCTGCTAGAAAGAAGTTCTAGTCAAAATTTCCCCATTTTCCCCATCTGCAATAGTGGTGGGAGAAAAAAAACCTTGGTGGTGGCACAACAGCATGTTACATCAATATTACACTGCTATATGGAAAAGTCCATGATCAGAATTGCTCAGTGAGAGATATGAAGCTGCTTTTAGACTTTAGAAAAAGCTTGTTATATGGAAAAGTATTTTTTGAGGCTGAAAAAGAGCTGAGGCTGTTGTCCCATACATCCTAACCTGGATGTATAGCTCAGTTGGGAGAGCATTGCACTCCTAATCTGAGGGTCAGGGGTTTGAGTCCCTGTCCAGGTCTGAGGCTTGTCAGAGTTGGGCTGATGGTTGGACTAGATGATCTGAAAGGTCCCTTCCAACCTAGATGACTATGACTATCCTCATCTGTTTTTCTTACTGAAATGTACACAGTGCTAATTCTCTGATACTTAATTCTTGGAGATTATGACACTCTCTCCTCCAAAGTTAATTTATAAAGTACTTTACAGTTTTAGTTAAATAACTAGTGAATGACTGTATGTTTTAAATAAGGGAGAATTACAGGGTATCACTTACATAGTTAAGAAGAAAGCAAGGAAAGAGTTATTTCTATGTGATAAGAAGTACCTGACCTTTATTACTTCTTTAGAACTTCTGAAGCCTTTGTACCTCTTTCTGAAGGGAAAGAAACAGCCTGAGAAGGGAATGAAATCTGCATTTTATCTTCAAGTTGGACAATTAGACTTAGTGCTTGGCTTCAGCACAAAAGTTTTTGCTGTATTTCATGACTACAAGATGGTTTTGCAGAGATTCCACTTTCAGAGTTCTCAGACTGCATCACTCTGCAGTGAGCTAGAGGGAAATCAGGGGAAAAAAAATCACTTTCATTCTTCTTTTTCTTTTTTTCTTTCCCCTGCTCGCTAAAAGCTTTGAAGTACAAATGATGAAAGAAATGAAATTGGTTTTGGCCAGTCTACTATACAGAAATCCCTATTTCTGGCTACAGATATGGCTGGGCTTTTAAAAATTTTATCTTTCTAGAAAAAGAAAAAGCAATATTAAAATCAAGTGCTGTACAAATAGTATGTAAGTAAGAAAGTAATGCCTGTTTTTCAGCAATGGGGATATTTCCAAACACCATGAGTGAAAAATAGTCCATAGAAGTTGCACAGATGTAAAGAAAGTGAGCGATGGGAAATAACATCCATGTAAGAAGGGAATGGGAAAGAAAATATTTAAGCTTGCTTCATTTAAAGCAGTAAATGGACTGTCAAACACAAAATTTAAAAAAAAAAGAAGAAGAAAACCACAGAGATCTTCTTATTCCAATGATTTCTGGAGAAAGAGTGTCAAAAATACTTCTCTTTGCATTTTCTTAAGACACAAAAGCATGGAAGCATTCACTGAAACTGACAGGCATCGTATTCTAAAGGAACTGCTTCAACCCAGTGCAAAATTAAACTATAAAACTTACTGTAACAACATCATTAGAGATACATTTTATACACTACTATAAATATTGCTGCATTTATAAAGTATTTTTTGAAAGTCTTGCTCAAAAAAAAAATGATAAGGCATCATGCTTCAGGGTATGAGTCCTGTTCTATCTAACAAACGGGACTTGGAGGATCTCCTCCTGTACAAACTATGTGAGATTTCTTTATTCCTGCAGTGCAAGAATCACAGAATATCAGGGTTTGGAAGGGACCTCAAGAGACCATCTTGATCAATCCTCCTTCTAGAGCAGGAAGACCCAGATCAGGTCACACAGGAACACATCCAGGTGGGATTTAAATGTCTCCAGAGAAGGAGACTCCACAACCTCTCTGGGTTCCAGTGTTCTGTCACACTCACTGTGAAAAAATTTTTTCTTACATTTCTGTGTTCTTAAATTTCTATTTTCCTTATATTTCCTGTGTTCCACCATGCACCCAAGAAACATCTGAGCAAAGCATCTGTAGAGCCTTAAAGAGATCTGAATATTTGATGAGATCAATATGAACTAGATCTCAAAACTGTGTTGAATGGGAAAGTAGCACATTAACAATTTAATGTCATTTATTATTTCCAATTTTCTAGTCTATTTCTCTGGGCAGAACTAAACCAAAATCAAACCCTAACTAAAACCCAATGCAGGGACTAGAATTAATCAATTTTTTGTTACATCCAGCTAGAGAAAAAAAAAAATCATGATTTCTGAATTAGTGCTTATTCACTCTGTTTGGTCCAGAGTGCACAGTGAAATGACATGGAGAAGTAGTAGCTGTGATGTGGAAGCAAAAAAACAGTTGCCAGTGTGATACTGTCTGATGACAGGGATGCTGCTTCTGAACCTGAATCATTCTTTTAGGGTTAACATACAGCCAAAAAACTTGAGATGTCTGTCAGAATAAGAAATAAAAATGCAAGGGGCACTGACACCTCTTTTATCTAGTAGCTCCACAGCTTTATGACTGAGGCTAACATCAGGTAAAAAAAGCTTTTTGTATTATTGTCATCTTTGTCACTTCAGCAAGGAGATGGAAGCTTTATTCACAAACTGATTTAGAGGCTTGGGATCATATATGTCCCAAATCAATCTGATCTAGCAATTATAGTTTCTCTTAGCAGAGAATAATCCCCAGAGCTTCCATGTTTAAATATCTCACTACATACATTGCCATATCTCAGACTGACTGTTCGAAGTCCCATTTCAGTGAGTAAAACAACAGCTCATAACTCTTAGGAGAACCTGTGTCTTCATGGGACAAGTTTAAGGGCATTTAGAAGGTACTTAGGTAGCATGATGATATCAAATAGATGAACCTAGCATGTTATGTCCAGAAAACTTCCAATGGAGACATAAGCATTCAGAATATAATTATCTGAGCAGAAATTTAGCCAGTTAACTGAGTTAACGCTCTTCTTTCATCAAAGTACAGTGAGATTTCTGGAAGTCTGAATCATTTAATTTCTCTTATGAAACAATATTATGTATGGAACTGAACAGTTGTACCAGTTCTTTCTTGAAACCTGTATCTCCTTCTTATCTCCTTGATGTTACAAGATGCCACAGTGAAGACCTGGAGGCAAGGTATGTGGTGTCTAACTTATTTCTCCTTTTTATCACTGAAGTAAAATGCTTCTTGAATTTCAGTAAATGTTCAGTTTGATCTGATGCTTTACTGAAGAAATGTGTTAATACAACTTATGTAGGTGTTTGACAAAAGCTTCCAGATGATATGTTTTCATTTATCTGGAGACTCCCACTTTTTTTAAACATGATAAAACTGCATTAAGCACAGTCAGAAAGTTTAGCATGTGTAAGTTTCCACTCACCTAAGGAGTCTTTCCAATTGTGAACAAAGGATTATGTGCAGCACATTAATATTAATAGGCCCCCTAACTCTACTTGAGCAAATATTGCTTCATTTTTTATTTCCTACTCTGTTCACCCACACTCACATCATACTCTCTCTTGTGCTGTCTGTCTCCAAGTAGTGAAGAACAAAACTGTAACAACTCATAAGAGACTTGAACTTATAATGGGGCTGAGCAGGGATGGGAGAACTCTCCACCTCTTGTTTACATTTTTGTATGAGAGAAAATTATTCTTGGTGCTTTCAAGCACAGTGTGATTTCCCTGTGATTCATAATCATAAAATCATAGAGCTGGAAGGGACTTTCAAGGATCAGCTAATCCAACTCCCCTGCAGTGAGCAGGGACATCCTGCACTGCATCAGCTTGCCCAGAGCCTAATCAAGCCTGGCCTTGGATGTCTCCAAGGATCAGTATAGTTTAAATCAAAGCTATTTTGTCTCATTTCTTGATCAAACAACTGTGAAAGAAAATGAATAAACAAGTGAATATAGAAGAACTATTATTCCTCCTATCGGTCTTAACTTTATTAGGTCTGTTAAGGTTCATCCCCTTAGGAGCTTTGGGCCTCCAGAAGCCAAATGAAACCAATTTTGAGTGACTGAATGTGTCAGACACCTGGAGGTGAGTTGTGCTGCTCCTTGCAGCCTGAATGTCTTGAAATAATTCCATTTCTTAAGAAGAATGTTATGGAAGTTGTGACTGCAGTGGCACTTGTGGTCCCCTCATGGCCTCTTTCACATCATCCAGGATGCAAGTAGTGCACTAACAGTTAAGTGGATTTGGTCTTTCTCCCATTGGAATGAATGTAAGTACAGAGATTGGCTTTGTTTTTGTGTCTGTATCCATGTAAGCTACCTTACTCTATATTTTTTTTTTTTTTTATTTCACAGAATTACAGAATATTAGGGATTGAAAAGGACCTCAAGAGATCATCTATTCCAATCCCCCTGCCAGAGCAGGAACACCCAGATCAGGTCAAACAGGAACTCATCCAGATGGGTTTTGAATGTCTCCAGAGAAGGAGATTCCACACCCCTTCTGGTCAGTCTGTTCCAGTGTTCTGTTACCCTCACTGTGAAAAAGTTTTTTCTTACATTTCTCTGGATCCTTCTGTGTTCCAGCTTGTACCCATTTCCCCTTATCCTAACATTGGAGGTCACTGAGAAGAGCCTGGTTTTATCCTCCTGACACACACCCTTTAGGTATTTATAATTCTTTTGTTTCTTCTTATAACCTGCACCCCTTCCTTAATATTTTCTTCTTAATCATGACCATAGTGCAGAAGGACATTTCTTGCCTTCATCTATCAATCACCTGCTACCTTTTCTTTCAGATACCCTTCAGGAACATGTTAAAGCATTTTAATCTTTAAAAAACTCAGTTCTCCTACTATCTGCTCTGCACTTTTGTTCTGCAGGACTTGCTGTTCCATAGTCTGGGAACAGTAACATGTAGCAGCATATAAAAGTGAAAACAAGAGATGCATTTTATGTCTGGATTTGAATGAAAACTGGAACTTGTGGATTATAGAATCATAGAATAGTTTGGGTTGGAAGGAACCTTAGAGATCATCAAGTTCCAAACCCCCTGCCATAGGCAGCGACGCCTCCCACTAGATCAGGCTGCTCAGTGCCTTGTCCAGCCCGGTCCTGAACACCTCCAGAGAGGGGGCATCCACAACCTCTCTGGGCAACCTGCTCCAGTGTTTCACCACCCTCACTGTAAAGAATTTCTTCCTTATGTCAAGTCTAAATTTACCCCCTTCCAATCTACATCCGTTGTTTCTGGTCCTCCCATCTGATATCATATTAACACTTCTTTCCCCTGCCTATCCTTCATGAAAAATGACACCAACAAACACTGATTTATATCCATTTAGGGGAAAAGACCAAAAAAAACCAAAACAAAAACCCAAAACATCCTTAAACAAAAAAATCAGCCATATGGTGTAATTGTTCATTTGAGCACACTTAACACTGAAACCTAGTATCATGTTTTAGATTAAAAAACTAGCCCCATCCTAAGGGAAAAAAAATAAAATCAATGGATATGTGCTGAAGTCTGTGAACTTCAGTGTGTTTCACCTCCTGTCCCTTCAGCTATTTATTTCAGATTGGATGGTAGTGGTAAAGATCAAAATAATTTCAAAATGAACTTCAGTGATTTAAATAGTCTATTTGATCTAGAGGAGTGAAGAAAAAATTTAAAATCTACTTTCTTATTCTCCTTCACCCAGAGCAGAACTGCATCTTAAAAGTTCAGGGTGGTTTATGTTCTAGCTCCTGATCTTATTTGCTACTCAGCTGGGTATGAAACCTTTTTCTTTGATGCAGTGAAATGTAGAAATAAGCCTGACAACTGCAACTGCACATCTGCAGAGTTAATGCTCATCTCCTGTGGTGCTTTTTCCACCATCCTCCTCACAGCATCTTTTTCTTCTGTTACATGCCAGTAGCTTGTGGGTTTTCAACATTTCCTACTCTAAAACCTTTTTTGGTCCCCTGCTGGATGGTGGCTCTGTGAAGTCTTCACCTGTGGGGAGAGAGGGTGAGATCCAAATGCAAACTATATGAACTATTTCCAAGCTATAGGATGTAATGTATATTTTAATATCTTTAATAGTTTTTGGGTTTTTTTTACTACAAACTCTACAAACTAATCTAATCCCCAAAAACCCTCTACTTTTTAGATACTTTTTCTAATGAGAAAATATTTATGTTTTTATAATTCTACAGTAGTTTCTATATACCTACTATATAGTATGTCATCTTGGAATGAAGGACATTTTGCTTAGTATGTGTAAGCATAGAAACACCTCCCATTACTCCCCTTGAAATTACTTCAGGATTTGAGAAAACATGTAAAACTAGGATTAAAAGGCTGTATTGGTAAAAAAAAATTGCATCAAGAAGCAAATAAAGAAATGGTGTCTACTGTACAAGAACAGGAACTTAAATATTACCTCTATAGCATCCCTTGCAACGTAGTGAGCAAGTGGTGAGCAATTGCTGGTGGTAGTGATGCTGAATTCTTCAGCTGATCATATTTCTTGCCCTTTTTTTTACTTTTAGAACTTAGTAAACTGAAACCCCACCAGGGGATTAGTATTCTGAAGCTTGTGTGCAGATCATATTCATTATCTGGAAGATGAGAAATTTGTACCTCCCATTTTCTGTGATTTTAATTCATTTTACCATTTACTGCTTAACAAAAAATTAATTAAAAAAAAAACTTACATTCACTGAGACCTCCTTTTAAATTTTCATAAACATTTACATGTCTTTAAATTTCTGCTGGCATTCAGCTCTCCAAGCTAAACTGGAGAATTTAGGTCTTCAGTTTAGTTTTGCTGCAAGTATTTCAAACTCAAAACAAATAAAATTCTTTTATTAAATGTCTGTTTGGAATTCTGCCAGTCTGGCAGCACAATAAATTATGATGCAAATACAGCTACTAATTGTCTTCCAGGCTCCTGCTAGAATAGGTGATACAGAACTAAGTTTAATTGCTGAATGCAATTGACAGCTCTTTCATGAAGGTAGAGAATTAATCGTCTGTCATTTGTTACTTCTTGCTGTTTTCTGGTACTCTCAGGATTGCAAAGAGATAAAAGAGACTCTCCTACTGTGCCTGTACTTCTGATTTAGCTCCTGTCTGGCTTCTTCTTGTTGTGCCTAGTCCCTGAGATGTTGAACATCCTTGGGGTGATAAGCACACTTCTCTGCTCTACATTTCTCTTGAGTGAGTGGGTCTTTTCCTGTGCTGATATAAAGTTTGTTAGGTATCTAGGGGTAGAAAGCAGCTTCATTTTTCTCTTGAAAGCAATTCATTGTCTCTCTGCCAAGAAGCAGGCTGGGAAGAATGCTGAGAAGCAGCAGAAATGCATCAAACTTGATATACTGCTAAACAGTAGCTATTAGCTGTGAATATGGAGAGATTCTTCTTCAGTATTTCCCCCCAGGAGAAGGCTTGTAAAATGGAACCTTTATCTGCTTCATTATGTTTAATGACTTCAGTTGAATTTATTTGTTGGGTTTTTTTAAATTCATCACTTCACCAATTGCTTCTTAATACCTTTAAATATTTTCTACCTCAATAATATCTTATGTCTGCTGTTTAATCTGCCTACAGTTGTGCCTTTCACCATAGAGCTAAAAACTGTGGCTATAGAAATAATACTTAGTTATTAGTCTCAAAATCACATCTGAATGCAAACACAGGCTGTTTTCTATTCCAAGACTCTATGACTGCAGTGAACAGGGTTGTTCTTTATGAAGCTACAGCAATTTCATCTTTCCTTTCTGATCAGTCTGCTGTTTCAGTTGTGTTTAATACCTTCCTATTTGCAGCTAAGCAGGCCAAGTTTTTCCTACATTCCCAAGATAGTGACTGTCTGGTGACTACTCAGAGTGACCTTGTGGAAGACTGTTTTATGACAACAGACTTTAATTAAAGTTTGCTATTTTCCCAAGTGTGATGATTTGGACTTACTAGTAGATTCTGATGTGTTTATAATGAAGATAGTAATCTTAAAGTCATCATAAGGGCTGGAGCAACTCCCTTATGAGGACAGGCTGAAGAAGTTGGGGTTGTCAGCCTGGAGAAGAGAGGGCTCAGGGGAGATCTCAGAGTAGGTTATCAATACCTGAAGGGGGCCTACAGAAATGCAGGGGTAGGACATTGTAATAGGGTACAGGATGGCAGAACTAGAAGTAATGGATGCAAATTGGAAGAAGGGCGATTCAAGCTGGATATAAGAAACAAGTTCTTTACTGTGAGAGAAGTGAGAGTGAGGAGGTGACCCAGAGAGGTTGTGGATGCCTCCTCTCTCGAGGTTTTGAAGGTCAGGCTGGACAAGGCATTGAGCAGCCTGATCTAGTGCGAGGTGTCCCTGCCTATGACAGGGGGCTTGAAACTAAATGATCTTTAAGGTCCCTTCCAACCCAACCTATTCTATGATTTTAACAGTAAAACAGGTGAGACTCTGTTGTGTACATTTATCTTTTTTATATTCTTCATATTAGTTACAAAGATTAAGTATTAGATGGAAAAACAGACTAGGTGTTTAAACAGAGGTCTCAGTTCTGCTGCCTTACACAAGAATTTTTAAATACTAATATACCCACTTGTGGGGACTGTGGTGTTGGATGAGGTAAGCAATTTTTCAGTAATTTCAGTAACTTCAGGGCAGTGATCTAGTGAATTCTAAGTACTCTCAATGGCAGTAGTCCTGAGAGAGGAGGTAAAACACCAGGAAACACATGAGAACTCTCCCAAGAGAGCTTCTGTCAAGGAGAGGGATACATAAACAGTATAAAAGCAGTTGCTTGTCTTATTTTCAGAGGATATTTCATGATACAGCTCTGCTCCAGGCCTTTAAAATGATCATAACTCCAATAAAATCTATTAGTTAGTTTCCTGGAAGGCCAGTGAGGAAGTGTTCTTTTTGTGTATATTTGGCTCCTGCATGGGATGTGTTGGGGGGAGTGAAAGAGTATGAAAATGTGGAGGTTTGAATTCCCTTTCATGCTAGTGCTAAGTGGATAAAAATTTTATCAAGCTCAACTCTGTTTACATCTAATGAACAGGTGGAAATTGAGGTCTGGCAACTTCTAATTTCTCTTTGTGTTGGGATCAAGGCATAGAAGTGTTTTTAATACAAAATTATGATAGGCATAGGTAACTGAGCATTCATAAAGCAATATTATGCATACATATTGAGTTGGAAACACAAGAAATGTTGTAAAATTCCCAACAGCAGTTACAGCTTCTTTGCTAGGTCTGGATGTATCTGTTCACAAAGTATGATTTGTTTTCTTGACTATTATTGGGCTTTGAAATTAAGCTACTTTACTAGTTTCTTGCAACTAACTATGAATCAGTAGCAATTCCTGGAGTCCTGCTGTATTTCTGTGAAGGCAGGAACAATGATTTTCCTTGTTACATACTTTGAGCTAAAACTGTAAGCTCAGTTTTGTGCCATGTACTGTCCCCAGAAACTACTGGGTGAAAGAAACTGAGAAAGGAAGCCCAAGAGGTGAACAGTGTAGAATGACTAAAGGTTCTTTAACTTCAGTGCTAAAAGTGTCATTTTGAATACTTTGCCTTTTATATCATAAGAAATAAAAGATGTAGGCAAAAAAAAGTTGATTTTATCTACAATGTTTAGATGAACAAGAGGTGTGCCAACTACAGTCCAAGAAAAAAATTGATTTACATTCCAAGCTAACTTAGAGAAAATTAAATAACATCATGGACATATCTGAAGTACTGACCACTGGTCTCACTTAAAATTAAGCACTGAAGAACAACAAAGTTGGCCTGGGGAAAAACTTCTCATGAAAAGTCCCTCCCTTTGGCTCTTTTCTTCTTTACCTAGAAATTCAGTTCAGTCCTTTGGAAAAGACCCAGGTCTGCAGGCTGGGATTTGCTGGGAAAAGTAGATATGAATTTTGCTCTGGTGTTAAATTGATAGATGTGTTCTAGTTGCCCACACAAGTACTTGCAAGAATAATACATGTTTCATTTGGGAATAGAGTAAAGCTAGAAGGATGGGAGAATTATATAAAATTCTCAGAACTAAAAGGTTTATAGCACTTTGATAATTTTTTTTTCTCCATACTGCTATATGGCTTGCTTTTGTTTGGTAAGGTATGGTGCTCTAAATTGTCTAGTCAAAATAAATCTGTGCAATTTAAAAATTATATACAGCTGAAAGATCCACTGTCAAGGGGAAAAAAGTATAAATCCTGAAGATAGAAACTGGAGCAGGCAGAAAATCAAAAGGAGCCATGAGTCAGCTTGTCTTAAAAAAAAAATCTAAAAATCAGACGTAGTTTTTGATGTGGATAAATGCAGAATAAATTATTGTTAATTTTTTTATTTTGCTTTGGGAAGATTTTTTTGTGTTTTTTTTCCCCCAAGCTTTCAGAAACTGCAATCTCGGTTCTTGAATTAATGTGCATTTTGATTTTAAAATAATATGCTATTTTTAGTTACCTACAAATGTAACTAAACTAAATGAGTTGTTAAGAACACATCTCCAAAGGAGTGAAGTCTTATTGAGGCCATACCTTCTCAATTTTGCCCTCCTTTTTTAACCTGGTACTCTAAAAAATAAAAAGCCAACCACAGCAAAGCTTCTTAATTCTGATGATTACAGAACTGTATAATTTCTGCAGGAGTTTATGGTGGTCTGCTGACAGTTTGGATACCCAACTCATGGCAAACTTAGTCTCTTTCTGTCAAACACATAATTAAAAGCATATTGATCTGATGTTTGAATTCCTGTTGGCAGAGATTTTTCCAGAAATCAGAGCAGCTTCAGCTTCTTGGAAACGGGTATAGCTCTGAAATAAAATGCAGGAAATAAAAAAAAGGCACTGAATAGATCTAGACATTTTATCTTTTGTTGAATAGCTTGCCATCTTTTTTTTTTCCTTCTTGATTATAACTAGACTAACCTTTGGGGAAAGGGTCTGAAAGTGCAGGAAACTCACATGAAGAATACTGAAGCTCCTGTAAAGCATACTGAAAAGGTCACCTTTTGTGTAACTCAGAGCTGTGTGATTCAAAGGATGCAGTTCATAGAATAGCATCCAAGTTACCTGATTGTAATAAGAATTGTTTCTCTGGAACCTACAAAAAAATAGTCCTCTCTAAGTTGTTTTTAATCTTTCCTCCTCTTTTTTTCCTCTTTTTCATGTATATATTAGGTATGCACAGTTTTATAGTCATGTAACACACAGGTCAGCCTCATGATGACAGCCTCTATGAAGACAGGCTGAAGGAGCTGGGGTTGTTCAGCCTGGAGAAGAGAGGGCTCAGGGGGGGACCTCAGAGTAACTTATCAGTACCTGAGGGGGTCCTACAGAAAGGCAGGGGAAGGACTTTTTAATGTGATTTCGGATGGGAGGACTAGAAACAACAGATGTAAATTGGAAGGGGGTAGACTTAGACTTCNTTCCAACCCAAACTATTCTATGATTCTATGATTTAACAGCAAAATAGACCATGTCTTATTGCTGTAAGCTAGAATTCAGTTTTAAGCAGATCCCAGAGAGATAGTGTGTACACTAAGCTGGATTCTCCCTCATATCAGCTGAAATATAATTTTGTGATCAGAAGGGCTGTTCAACCAGAGAGAATTTCTGCAAAAAGTAGTAGACAACTGAGAAAAGATTCAAAATTTCTACAAGAGGCTTTAAAGTTTGTTTTCTCCAGGTCTTCTGAGAAGAAACAATAACAGCAGTGACAATCCAGGTTTGAACCACAGGGTTAGGCTGAGTTTCAGTGTAATGTTGATGGAGGGCAGGAGAGATGGTGGGGAGAGGAGTGTTTTTATGCTTCCAGAAACACAGACAGGTAAATCTCAAAGGGTTTGAGAGTTCATTTGAGCTTTTATATTTCAATCTCTTTGATGAAGAACTCTGACTCAAATTTCTCAGAATATAATGTTTTCTCATGAGACTTTAGTGATCTTCAGAGGCTGTGAAAGGAGCCGCACTACGTGTGTTTTGATGATTTGGGAGCTGGGAAGAAGGTAGAAACACAGTGTTGGAGAGGGAGAAAACACAGGGTGGAGGTGAAACCAGCCCCTTCAGAAAATTGCAAAAGTTTCTGCAGTTAAACTTTGGGAAAATTCTGGCTCTTATTTTATTAAAAATTTTGTTCCATCTTAGCTTTCCATGCCATTTCTGATTTAACAAGTCTATCAAATCTATTGATTTAAAGGTGTCTAGTGTATTATAATGGTAGAAAATGAAGCATATTTCCTTTTATGTATGGTATTATTGAGCATCACTCCCAACATGGCTGTTATTAAAGTTTCTAACCTCAGATCAGCCAGGCTCTTATTTATTAAATCTAAAGATCACAACTTGGTTCTAAGACTAGGTATTAGGACTGAAGGATGAAGCTAGAATGAAAGTCTAGCTGGTTACTGGAGATGTCTAACAAGAGAAGAAATAAATGGGTTAAACTTTGTGCTGGGAATCCATTGTAAATGTTTTTCTAAGCATCATGTGCTTAGAAAGGGGAGCTTTCATTGTGATTGTGACTATGTGAGAGTTTTAAGAGTTCATAATCCTTTCCCAGTTCTTCCAATCTTTAATTATTGTTACATGGTCACTAAACTTCCCTTTAATTCTCATTTTCTCAAAGGAATAACGCTGTTTTCAGCAAAAAAAAAGGCAAAAAACCCCAACAAAATGAAAGAAAACCCTAACAACACAATCCAAACCAATCATAACCACTCATACTCAAAGGACCAGTGATCTTTGCTTCTCAGGTAGCTGGTGGAGAACTAACAAGTGAGAGAACAGTAAATCTTTTCAAGAACTTATTTTTTTTTGTTTGCCTTCTCTCCTCGCAGCACTTAATGAGTGTTTGTCTAAATCAAACAATTGTAATCCTCTATTTAGAGCAATGTCTGCTGCCAAACTTCATGTAATTGCTTTGTATTTTATGTCTCTTATTCAGTTGAGAGCCCTGCTAGTGACTTTAGGTATTCTTGATATTAGTAATGAGAGAATTTATATTTTTAATTAAACAGAGCTGCTACAAAATATTACAATGGATGCTGGGAGAGTTTATATCCTGACTCTCATCTCCTTGAATTTTCAACTGCATGGCACTCTGAAAAGTGGCTTTTGCTGTCCAAATCCCACAGCCTGTCCAACCAATGGTCTTCTTTTCATCAAACTATAATGCTGTTTTAGCCTTTCTCTACTTAATGACTCTTGATACTTGCCTGAAATGCATAACTAGGTATGCACTGGAAACAAAGTATCTGCATTTCAAGTGGAGTCTCAAAATAAACCAAGATTACATGGCAAGTTGTATTTTATATTTTTTATTTCATTTTTCCTTGTCAATATTGGGCATAGTGATGGTGGGAAAGAATCTCATCCACTACCTGACCCTTCAGGTGAAATAAAATTACTCTGGCAGGGCTTTTTTTTTTTCATTACGGTCAGCCCATCACATCATCTCTATGTAAAATGCACAGGAGCTTAATTTTAGACACACATCATTGCTGAGATCATTTAATTCAAAGAAAAAGAAAAGCTCTGGCCACTCTATGACCTTCCAGCAAGGAAAAAAAAAACAAACCAACACTTGGCAGTCATTGAAAAAGACAAGATTTAAAATGGGAAGCAGGGGAAAATGGAAAACTAGTTAAAATTAAAGCTTCAAAGATTGTTCTGTGAGAATGTAGCAGAGAAATGAGGAATAAAAATAATTGCTAGGGAGTGAATAATTTAATTATGAAGCTACAATCTATGCTGATAAATTCCCCCCTGAATTGTTCCATTTTTTGTATATTGCTAATTTTTATATCCAGTCACATTGTTGTCTGATTTGATGTATGACTAAAGAACTACTGCTGTGCACCAGTACTTTGTGTTAGAGCTGAAAATTCTTGAACCATGCACTTCATTAGTAATTCAGATTATTTCTACATAATTTCCTATGCATATCATTATGCATTTTTGGATTACACAAAGTTTTAGGTTCACCAGTGTAAATATTTTTTGTGATTAAGGTTTTTCACAGAATCAGAGAATGATAGTGGTTGGAATGCACCAACTACAGAGGTGATTTTGTTCCTCTGCTCAGCTATGATGAGGCCCCACCTGGAGTACTGTGTCCAGTTCTGGAGCCCTCAACATAAGGACATTGAGTCGGAGTGGGACCAGAAGAGGGCCACAAAGATGATCAAAGGGCTGGAGCAACAGCCTTATGAGGACAGGCTAAAGGAGTTGGGGTTGTTCAACCTGGAGAAGAGAAGGTTCATGGGAGACCTCATAGCAGTTTCTCAATACCTGAAGGGGGCTACAGAAAGGCTGGGGTAGGACTTTTTAATAGGGTCCAGGATGGCAGGACTAGGAGGAATGGATGCAAATTGGAAGAGGGTAGATTTAGACTGGATCTAAGAGAGAAGTTCTTCCCTGTGAGGGTGGTGAGACACTGGAAGTTCTGGAGGTTGTCCAGAGAGGTTGTGGATTTCCCCTCAATCCCTGGAGGTGTTTAGGGAGCAGCTGGATGAGGCACTGAGCAACCTGGTCTAGTGGGAAGTGTCCCTGCCCATGGGTTGGAACTAGATTATCTTTAAGGTCCCTTCCAACCCAAACTGTTCCATGATGAAGGAGTGCTACAAAAGAGAATGAAAAGTCTGTGATAATTAATAATTGGTTATTTGACATTTTGAGATGCTTCAGAAGGAGAGATAAAAAACTAATATATAGGGCACTTGTTCTTCTCTCTACCTGTTTAAGAGCATGCAATATCTAATGGTTAAATGTCTGCATTTAAATAGAAGGCAGAATGTTTTGGGGTAAAGACCAGCCATACTTTAACCAGATTAGACACACATTTGGTTCATCTGTAATAGAAGGAAGAGCTTCTTAGTGTTTAGGTTTAAAGAGAGTTAAATTCCTTCTAGAAGATAAAGTTGTGGCCATATCCTGTGCCTCCTGGCTTGAAATAGAGAGCTTTGCAGTAAGCCATCCAGCCTTATTCATACAGTTATGATTTCTTAGCTCGTGACAGATGATTATGTTGTCAAGTGGTGGAAGTCTAGCAAGGAAGGGGAAAACATAGTAAATAGGCAGTACACTGTCCATCACTTTGCAGCTTTTATTCAATCACTGTGCAGATAAATGCAATTTAAATCATTTACCTACCCTCTCCTTCTGCCCAATCCTGCTGTTAGGTCATCACCTGTTCATAACATTTGTCTGTTGCAAGAGAAAATGTGATTATTATGATTTCAGCACCAGATTCAATATGTAAAGAAGCAGGGCTGGAAGTTTTCAGATGCAAACACATCACTGCTAATATAGGACTATGTCAGGATTAATTACAGGGAATGAGTTGGAAAGAGATTTCTCTGAAACATTTAAAACTCTCCTGAAGCATGGAAAGCCACATGAAGCAAATATTCTCTGAAAGACTGATGTGGCCTTGCACTTAGAGTTTAGTCTAACAGCACTTACTGTGCTACTTTAATGGGGCCATCATACCTTGTGACAATGGCATGTCCTTTCTATTTCTATAGCAATAACAGGATAAAATACTGAATTTCTCTGTTGTTTAGCACTGTCACCGATTCACACGGCAGTTCCCTGAATAAAGCAGACAGAGAAAATTACCTTTTTTCTCCTTGAATTACTTCTTTCTCTTATTTTTTTACAGCAGTTTAAAATATGGTTCTTATCTTCAACCTAATCCTGTTGGCTGGCTGTGCTCAGTCTCATTCTCCTTTACTAGAAATGCCTGTACCACTCATTATTTGGTACTGGCAGGACAGTTGACTCTCTAGTTGACTAAACTAGACTAGTCCTCCTGAGGGCAAGAACAGTCCCCTAAGCATAGACAAAAGGGAAGTAGAGGAGATGTCTTCTGCCAGCTTGGAGAAGTGGAGTAGCCTGACAGAGGTTCTTCAGGTGTTTGTAGAGAAAAGGTTGGTTTAGGGGACCCAAACTATAGTCAGCTCTTTCCTGATATAACCTCAGTTTCCAAACACTTTTGGAAAGGAAGGATTTGGTTATTCAGCCTTCTTTTTGCCTTCCATTGGAGTAGCTTGCAGGTGTAGGGTCAGTGAGGGAACTCATGAGGTTCCTCCCCAACCTTTGCATAAATACATAGGATGAATTCCCTGCACATCCTCTGCCATGGCTCCTCAAGCATGAATGTTTTGTGGCTGGTATCACTTACTAGGATAGGTCCTCATTAGAAAATGATTGGTGACAATAAGCCAAAATTATATCAACAAGATTGAAAAAAAGTAAACTGGCATCTACAAGGATGTAATTTTGCTTGATTCATTTGACTTAAATATGAACACATCTCACAATGCTGATGCAAAAAACAGACTGCAGCTGTTGTAGTACATAACAGTTTAGAATTATTTTATGTTTTAAATTTCACAAAATTTAGATTTTTGTTAGTTTGTTTTGAGGAGCCAAAGCCCTTCAAGGTCATCTATAGACAGAAGTTCTCTAATAAGAAACCTCTGGCTCCTACTTCCAAAGGATGCTTAACAGTAGGAAAGTGAAAACAAGTAAAATATCATTGTATTGCCCATAATCAGGCAGCATTGAAAGCTTCTTCAGAGAAAAACACCTTAAATACCAATACAATGTGACTTGCTTCACACCAAATGTTTTAAGTCTTACTAATTTGAAGTTGTAAGGAATTTTGCTTTTTATTAAAGATTAGTGGGAACCAGATTGTGAGCTACAAGACAGCTGCATAACCTGCTTTGATATACAAACGTGTCCTCTGTTCTCCTTTCTTCTGACATGTAAATTAGTAGTTAACTGATCATTTTGTCAATTTTTCTATCTTTTGTTGGTAGAAGTAGAGCTATGGAGGTAACAGGGATGGTAAGTCAAGTTTGTGGTGGACATGGATTACTGCTCACTTAAAATTTTTCTCTTGCTTATTTGAAGAAAACAGGCAGAGCACTATATCTTGTTTGCATTTTATTGAATATGTAGCATTGTTCAACAATAACAAAAATTTTCCACAGCAGATGTGCATTTATGCATTCCAAGGACATAATTCCTCACAATGCTCAGCCCATCAACAGTTGCTGGGCATTAATGGCATTCTCTAGAGGGAAAAGTCTGTTATCTCTTTGATATGAGCAGATCTTTTATCAGCAATGATTACTAATGTAGTCGAGGCTACAGAAAGGCTGTTAATTATTCTGTTCAGGTGTGCTTTAATGAAGTTATTAGGAAAGTACATCTGTGAACTTTCTTTTTAAAAAACAAAGCTTGTAGCAAACATGTAATCGGATTTCAGGGCAAGAAATTCTGGCATTTGCCTGAAGGTGTATTGCTGCAGTCGTGGGCATAGGCACATTCCTTAGCTTACCATTAAGATGATTAGAGGACTGGAGCACCTCCCTTATGAGGACAGGCTGAAGGAGTTGGGGTTGTTCAGATGAGAATGCTCAGGGGGGACCTCAGAATGATTTATCAATAACTGAAGGGGGCTTACAGAAAGGCAGGGGTAGGACTTTTTAATAGGATATGTGATGGAAGGACTAGGAGTAATGGGTGCAAATCTGAAAAGGGGGGATTCAGGCTGGATATAAGAAAGAAATTCCTTACTGTGAGGGTGGTGAGACACTGGAACAGGTTGCCCAGACAACAGGTTGTGGATGCCCCCTCTCTAGTAGTATTTAAATTCATGCTGTACGAGTCATTGAGCAACCTGGTCTAGTGGAAGGTGTCCCTGCCTATGGCAGAGGTGTTGGAACTTGATGATCTTTAAGATCCCTTCCAACCCAAACCATTCTATGATTTACTTATGTTGGTAGCTGATTTTCCTAGTAAGTGATGTTTTCCCCCCCTGGCAATTTTTTTAGCTCTGGGTATTTTTTCGGTTTTCATACATTTGCTCAAGACCATGTCAGCAACCACACAGAACCCACTGTGGTTCCTCTGGAAACATAAGTTGTTGATATGAATCCTAATTCCTGGACAACTACGCTTCCTGTAGGGAGATTCCTTTAGCAGGCAATGCTTGCACATCCATGACTTGTGAGCTGAAAGTAGAGCAGGGAAGGCTTAGGTTAGACATTAGAAAAAAAATCCTCACCATGAGGTTGGTGAGGCACTGGAACAGGCTGCCCAGACAGGGGTGGAGGTCCCATCCCTGGGGATGTTCAAGGCCAGGCTTGATGGGACTCTGAGCAACCTAATGAAGTGCAGCCCCTGCTCACTGCAGGGTGTTGTTGGACTAAATGGCCTTTGAAGGTCTCTTCCAACACTATGATTCCATGGTAACTGAAAATCCAGTAGCAGAAAAGGGAATAGGAAATTATCTTGGGAGAACAGGGCAGGAATAGCTACGTGGAAGAGAGTTCTTTGAAAAAGTCCATTTTTTATAAAAAGACTGGAGCTTGGAGGTTTTGCTTCTGTTCCCTGCAATCCCATATGTACAGTCTAAGAGATGGGCAGCACCAAATAATTCCTCCATTATTACCATTACATTCTTCTCCCCACGAACTGGTGGCAATCAGTCCCACTATCTTGGTATGTGTTTGAGTCATGATTGTTGTCAGTTGCTTTAATACTTATTTTAAAGACAGTATTTCACTAGTGCTATTCTAGCAATTTCTGCTACACCATGTGGCATTCAGAGGCTCAGTTTTTTCAGCTGTGGGAGCAAAGGCTAAATAGATAAATGTCTACTGACTGGCAGTTCTCCTGCCCTCTCCTACCCCCAATTACTTTCTGCTATTGGTAGATTCAGCAAAAATCTTTCTACACTGCTTCCTAAATAATTATTTCTGCATTACTGTTCCAGAAAAGTCTTTAAACTTGTGTTTTCAGGTCAGATAATCATGGTGTCTCCCAAGGCTCGTATTTCATAGACCCAGGATGCACTCATTTATCTTTTCATATGTAAGGGCACTTGGGAATTTTGAATAAGTGAAAATAATATTCCCTCCAGGCATCTGTTAGAAATCAGAAGTCTTGTGATGATGCAAGTTTTTGCCAGAACAAAAGGATGAGGGTGGATCTCATAGTGGCTTATCAATACCTGAAGGGGGTCTACAGAGAGGCTGGGGTAGGACTTTTTAATAGGATATGTGATGGAAGAACTAGAAATAATGGATGTAAATTGGAAGAGGGTAGATTCAGGCTAGATATAAGAAAGAAGTTCTTTATGGTGAGGATAGTGAAACAGTGGAACAGGTTGCCCAGAGAGGTTGTGGATGCCCCCTCTCCGGAGGTGTTTAAGGCCACCAGAGTTCTGACTGCATTTCCAAGATGCCTTCCTTTCCCATGTATTTCTATCATCATGGCAGAATTAATGCAAAATTTCTTTTCCTCTCTGATGTTTTTAATTACAGATAATTTTGGACGCCAGAAGGCATAAATTTTCTTGTACTAAAATCCTTCTGTAGATGTATTCCATAACAGAAAAATAACTTTTATCAACTTTAGGAAGGCTACTTAATTTTATGTAGCTGTTTTTTAAGACCTGTTGGTAAAGATCTCAGTCTGTAGCATGTTGGTGCAACCAGCCAGCCATTCCTTCATGCAACCAGGAAACCTCTTATACCTTGGCATTTATGTGGCAGCTCACCACTAAATAAACTGCAAGATTACAGGTTAGAAAGTTGGTAATTAGTATGCAAATGTATTGTAATGAAGGCTATTCTATTATGCAGTGGAGAACCTGGGTTATAGTAATGTTATTTTCACTTAGTTACGTAGTGGGTCAAACCATTGAATTATGTATGAAAAACAGTGAAAAGGGTGTTCAGAAAAAAAATGAGGTCTCACCGAGGGAGACTGTTTAGCCTAGAGAAAAGGAAGCTGAGGAGACCTTATCAGTCTCAACCAGTACCTGAAAGGAGGTTGTAGAGAGATCAGTCTTTTTATTCCAACTAACAGATGATAGGTCAAGAGGAAACAGCCTCAGGTTCTGCCAGGGGAGATTTAGACAGGATATTAGGTAAAATTTTACCACTGAAAGGATTACTAAGGATAGGAACAGTCCTACCAAGGAAGTGGTTGAATCACCATACCTGGAGATATTTAAGAGATGAGCAGATTAAGCAACTAGAGTCATGGTTTAGTTGATTGAGTCTCCTTCTCTGGAGACATTCAAAATCCATCTGTATGCATTCCTATGTAACCTATTCTAGGTGTTCATGCTCTGGCAGCGGGATTGGACTACATGATCTCTTGAGGTCCCTTCCAATCTCTGATATTCTGTGATAGTTCTTGACAGAGTTAGGTTGATGGCTGGTCTTGATAGTCTGAAAGGTCCTCTCCTAGTTGATTCCATGATTTTTTAGATCGTGTAGCGTAACTCTCTTTGATATCTTCAGAAGAGGAATCTAATGGGAGGTGTCCCTGCCTCTGGCAGAGATGTTGGAACTAGATGATCTTTAAGGTCCCTTCCAACCCAAACTATTCTATGATTCTATGAATTACCAAAGGCAAAGTTTGTTTTGTTACATTTTTCCCTAGCAATGGGAGAAATGTGGCTCTAACACCATTTAATAGAGGGTATGCTATCAAGTGGACTTTTAAATAGAGAAAGAGGAGCAGAAATAAAAAAAAAAACCCTAAACTCTTAAGATCTACAGTGTTGCAGATTGCAGTGAACTGAAATTATTTAATTAGCAACTAACAAAATTATATTGGGAATATTTTTCCTTTCATAATTTACATGAGAAATGGAGTCTTATGGACTTATGTAAAGATCAGAGAAGCAAGGCTGCAGTTGCCTTTGAAACTTTGCCAATTATTTGATTTCTGCTTGTTGTTGATCAGGTCAACACAAATAGTTACCTACTACTAAGCAAGTAGTAGATATTGCTAACTCTCAAACAGGTATTTAACTGGTAAAGGTTAAATTTTAGTTACTTTTTTCTGGTCGCAGAATTATATTTGATTCATACAACACTCATGGTTCCTTTCAACCCAGTCAAATTCCAATCATTTTCTCCTAGTAAGAGCCTTTTCCTTACCATATTCTCCCTCATTCATAAACTCTATGAAGCAGAAGAAATATTAATGTAATTTTTAATGCTTTAACCTAGAAAAACTGGATGAAACAGCATGCAACAAGTCTGAATTGATTATTGTAAAATCTGGTGGTTTTCTTTTGTTTTACAGTAAGTTAGCAAATTATCTCTCAAAATTCGCCTTAAATGGCAAGAATTTTGTGTTTATTTACAATTCTTATGATCTGAGGAAAATGGGGAAAAAAGTTTATTACATGCTCTTGGTATCATACACTTTGTGTGCTACAGGATAACACTTTGTTCCTGTTGCTCTGCAAATATAAATAGATAAAATAATGCAAAATAATGTTTTGCTTTAAATTTCACCCTTGAGAAGCAAGGAATCAAAAGGACGGTGTGTTGCAAAGTTAGATTACATATTTTAGCATGCTCATTGGGAAAATTTATTTCACTTTCACAGCAAACACACGGGCTTTATGTGCAATTTATGAGGAAGAATTGGTTTTTTAGGCTACAAACTGAAAATGTGTTATAGACAAGCTTTACTCAGTTGGGTAATTTCTGAACTGTGTTATTGATAGCTTAATGAACTTGGTGGTGTTAGGGTAAGTAAAATGATGTTTGTTTCTCTATAGATACATGGTATATAACATATTTTTGCCCAGAGAGGTGGTAGGGTAAGTAAAATGATGTTTGCATCTCTGCAGATACATGCTAAATAACATATTTTTGCCCAGAGAGGTGGTAGCATAAGTAAAATGATGTTTGCATCTCTGCGGATACATGTTAAATAACATATTTTTGCCCAAAGAGGTGGTAAAGGCCCCATGAATCCCTGAAGACATTCAAGGCCAGGCTTGCTGAGGCTCTGAGCAGCCTGTCCCTGCTCACTGCAGAGGGGTTGGATTAGATGACCATTGAAGGTCCCTTCCAACCCTAAGGGTCTATGATAGGCATATACAGGAATTTAGGAATGCTAGAGCATTCCAGCTGGAAGAAAAATGACATCTCTACAACAGAACTTCAGCTATTCAAAGTGACAGGGGAGTTGGAATGGATGACCTTAGTAGGTCCCTTCCAGCTCTGTGATTCTATGATTCTCTATGGAGAAGAAGTTGTGCACCACATAGGTAGCATCTGACAGGGCTTCTGTAGTGTCTGGGACAACCTGTGCCAGCTCTGCAAATGCACACAAGAAGGAAACAGTTGCTGAGGTGCTGCTCTATTAAATCACAAGCTTTTTAAATCACTGTGCAAGTCTTCTGAACTCCAGATTTCCATCTCTATAGCAAACCCCTCTAGCCACAGTGCTGGGACTTGTGTTGGGCTGCATGATTCAGACCTTTGTGGTGCTCTCTGCACTGCAGAGCAGCCCTTAAATTGTGTGCTATTGAAAGGGTCACTTTAGTTTTGTCAGTAATAAAATCCCTTTTTAACAGACTTGAGCAATTTAAAAGAAAGGTTATGCATACATATAGCTACTGCTGGTTCTGGCTGAGGTCACACAGTGTAATTGTAGTTGCATTAGCATATGCTGAGCACAAATTACAGGAGCCTAATGAGAGGCAAAGTTTATAGGTCTGGGCTTGCACCTGACCCCTAGAGCTCCATGTAGTACCCACCAGGAGATTCAGGCTGCGCATTGTGACTGACCTTTCATTATCATTATTTACTGTTTCACCACTCTTTATGCTTCACAAAGTTTTAGTAGGTTTTTTGGTACAGATCACTCATTAAAATCTGAAATGTTAATAGGCTTATTAGCATCTCCTGTGGGTACCACCCTCTAATCAGAAATTCCCTATGGATTGCTGCTTTTTGGATGCAGGATCCAAAAAATCTGAGATATGGATGTTTTTTATGAGCTTTTGGATGCACAGCTGTATAATTTTCTCTTTATTAATAGTAGATGAGGCTTCAGTTGCTTTACAGTTTGAAGGTAACCAAGGAAGAATTGTTGGCCAGAAGGATCTTCCTCAGAAAGATAAATAAAACATATGCTTAGTTATGCTTAAGATTCTTAAATATCTCAAACTTGAAAAAGTTTTCTTTTTTAAAAAAACAAAACACTATCTTCCAATTTACCTTGGTCAAAGAAGAAATTTAAATTAAGAAATTAAAATCTTATTTTGGGTCATTTACATTATTTCAGTCATACTAAATGTGTCACTGAGAGTGAATTTTAGTCCCTGCTGTTACTCTGCTCTGCATGTGAACCAGTCAAAGCTGTCAGATTCTATCCTCTCCTTGCCAAGACTGCAATTCGAATCCTAAGCTGCATTAAAAATTACCTACTTTTACCTGAAGAAATCCAGGGCTCTAAATTAATTAGAGAGATGTCATTTGCTATTCCCTTCACTCTCCATTTTCACTTCAGATGTCAAGAAAGGCCTTTCTGCAACCTTTGCCACTAACATTCTCCTAGCTCCTTCCTCACCTGTTAGCCTCATCCAACTCTGCAGCTAAATTCTAATCTTTTTTAAAAATTATTTTATTCCAATAAAGAAAATTTTATTCTTTTTACTGTTATTTCCTTTATTATGTCTTTAACTTCTTTCCTACCAAAAATTTTATTATTCTTCTCACTGTGTCTTTATTTCTCAGCTCTGCTCTATAACTCTAGACTATACTTTGCAATTTCAGCTGCCTCAGGGAGCTGTATGCAGGTTATGTTGATAGGAGAAAAAGAAAACAGATTTGGCAGAATATAGTTTCTAACTTAGAGTTAGCCAGCTTTCCTCAAGTGGAGAAGTGTGATGGAGGAGCAGGATGGATCTCAAATTCTGATCTGATCTGGATTGGAAGGGAGAGCTATGGGTAACATCTCTACCCTACAATAATCTTCCCCATCTTTTTCAGTGCAGTTAATTCATTCCAGTGTTCATTCTATAGAATTTTATATTTATCAAAAAAGCAGGAAACAGTTTTCTGCTAACTGTGAACAGATGCTTTTCACAGGAGTAATTGTCATATCAAGGGTACCCTGAAATGTTCTCTGATCTCCTTGATTTTCAACTTACATCTGCATTATACACAATGTATAATTAACAGAGCATTTATGTGGCAAATATGTAAGAACCTGCCTATCATCCAGAAGAAGAGCTGTTGGAGCAGGTCCAGAGGAGGTCCATGAAGATTAGAGGGATGGAGTTCCTCCCTTATGAGGAAAGGCAGAAGGAGCTGGGGTTGTTCAGCCTTAAGAAGGCTCAGGGGGGACCACATAGTAGCTTCTCAATTCCTGAAGGGGGCCTACAGAAAGGCTGGGGTAGGACTTTTTAGTAGGACATACAATGGTAGGACTAGGAAAAATGGACGTAAATTGGAAGAGGGGAGATTTAGGCTGGACATAAAAAAGAATTTCTTTACTGTGAGGGTGGTGAGACACTGAAACAGGTTGCCCAGAGAGGTTGTGGATGCTCCTTCCCTGGAGGTGTTAAAGTCCAGGTTGGATGAGGCACTGAGCAACTGGTCTAGTGGGAGGTGTCCCTGCCCATGGCAGGGGGGTTTGGAACTAGGTGATCTTCAAGGTTCCTTCCAACCCAAACCACTCTATGGCTCTATGATTCCATGATTCTAAGATGCTCTTTCTCTGTATTTTTGCAAGGCAAACTTGTAGGTTAACTTGTTTCATAGAGATTTACTTTGTGATCTAAGTATTGAAGAACTGATTTCAAGTTGTTTTTTCCCTATAAACTCAAGCTTGTGATATACACTTCGCTCTGAGTAATAAAGTATGCTTCCCTGGCTTATGTACTGTTTGCAAAGCACTTTTGCTTGGTTTTGTGTTTCATGCAAATGTAGGGATCCACTTAAGAGGAGTGAAGGATACATAAATTCCCCATACTCTTCTTCCTGCAGTAGAAAAAACACTCGAGAGTCTTTTGTATCAAGTGTCCTCTTTAAAATATAGGGTACTTATTAATAGCAATAAGCTGAGACAGAGGAGATTTATTCTACACTGAATGCAGAGACAATCTGCAAGTGTGGAGGAAAAGAAATGATCAGTTGCAGGACCTAAATGGAAATAAGTTTTTCTTGAAAATGAGGGGTTTAACTGTATTTAAATTCTTTGTGAAATTATTCAGCACTTCAGAAGTAATAACAGGTGAAAACACTTAGATAAAGATGGAGGGCATAAAAGTTTGTCTTGTGAAATTATTGTCTCACCATCTCTTATTTGCAGTGCATTTGAACAGAGAGGAAAAGTCTTCCTATCTCCAAACCCTGTAGACATATATAAGAATGTATTTCATTTGGAGTAATTTTGTTTTCAGTGTCAAAGCCAGAAAGGTGTATTCCCTCTGTGAATTTAAGGAACCTTTGAGTAACATGACTCAGTGGCAGCAAATAATTCTGCTGCCTGCACTAGAATGGAATTTCTGATATCTTGTTTTTCATCTCTGCTGCTTGTATCTCAATACAATATTTTGTCAGACTATAATGAATATATATGATAATGTGGTCTTGGTTTATTTATAGGGTACACTGCCATGTGGTGCCTTTTTTGTCTTATTAATCAAAATTCAAGCTGATGCCAGTGCAGCACTCAACCCTCTACACATTCCATTCCTACAGAGCTGAGATGCTTTTATAACTATAAACTCTTTTCTCCAGATTTTCAAAGATTAATAAAAATGTAGGTGTGATTTTCTTCTTCCCAAGAAGATGTGGGAGATATCATACAACTATACCAAGAGATGCTGGGTCAGTGCAAAATGGACAGTAATGGTATTATCCCAAAGGTATTTGTAGCAAAAATGGAATAGTTGAACCATATACTGAAAGAATACAGGAGATGGAGAGGCTTGTTTTCAGTGAAAATAGAATTATGTTTTGTGTTTCTAGGGATTTTCTTTCTATTCTGTACCATTGCTTTTAGAGAAGGAAGTTCTTGTTACAGTTGCTCATGTGAAAGCACCTGTAGAAAAATATGTACCAGAGTTTTCTCAGCTGGGCAAAGGGAAAGAAGGTTCTTTCAAAACAGCACTTCACATCACAACATAAAATCCCACTGTGTACAGTGGTGCATGAACAGCCTTGTTCCCCAGGTAAGGATTTGGCAATGAGTCACCAGTCTTCACAAAAATATATCAAAACAAGAATTATGATTAATATTATGAGAAGATGGATACCTAAACAGTGAACTCTGTTACATATTAGGAATTTTCTAGGAATTGTGGGAGCTTTTCTTCAGCACACCTCTGTCTTCTGGGATATGAACTAGGCTTCCTCTTCTGTACTGATGAGATCCTTGATAGCAAATCTTGTATCTTTTTACCACCAGCAAGGCAGCATGAACAGTTAATTTGCTTTGCATTTGTTAGAAGGGAGTCTGTAAGGAGAAGCAGGCGAGGGGTGACATGTGAAAAATAGAAAACATCTCACTTGTTTCCAGAAGTTTAGAAGAGAGCAATTCTCTTGAGTTTTCTTCCCAGCTTGTAACAGATATCGTTATCTGTGGGAACCATGAAAACCAGCTTTATATTTTTTCCACCCTAGAGAGAAATTTTAACTGTTTGTAAAAGACTGGGCTATCGTAGAGCTGTGAAATGGAGTTTAGGTGGAACTAGAGGTGTGATTACATGGGAGACATGTGAAAAACAGAGGTTTGTTGGCTAACACTGGTCCTGAGCATGGCTATAGTAGGCAATGCTGTCATATGCTTTTCTGCAAGGCACTGAGTGATCATTGTGTAAAGAAACCCAAAGGAGCAGCAGCAAACCACTACATCCCTTTCTCAAGCACATTATGTGCTTTGTCTCATCTGCTCTATGTAGTAAAACAGGAATTTATTCTCCTGAAACAATGCAATGACCATGTGGTTGCCCTCAGGGAGCAGAGTGACACAAAAATTCACACCAGACAAGTGTTGCAGGACTGCTTAATGTGCTGTTGGGAAGTGTACAAACATGAGGGCAGTGCAATTAAGATCTAATGTAAAACAGACTATCATAATCCTAGGAGGACTGTTCTTTATGGGCCCTACTGCCTGTGCCTATTTCCCTACATAGGATAGCAAACCATTAACTTGGAAACCTAAAGTATGGAAGCTAGATGTGATAATTACAATAATGAGAGAAGAATGAAAAAAGATGCAGTGTGTTTTGGAGAGAGCATGAAGTAGTTTGCTACAGCATTGGAAACGAGAGACTTGACAATCAGCTTCATATGTTTTTGTAGCTTCCATAGAGTCTATATGAGACTCACCTTCAAAGAGCACAAAAGCAGAAGCTGTTGTCAGACCCAGGCTTTCTTCTTCTTTTGGCTGAGCTGCTAAAATAGCTAAGGCTGAAGCTCTGTGTGATAGAGGAAAGTCATTAGAGAACCTTGATACATGATGAAAGCTACAAAGAAATGGAGTGGGCTCTTGCACAAAATAAGCAGAATTACCAGAGTAACCATCTCACTTCTCCACCGTGGGCCTCTTTTCTTGTTTACAGAAAAGATTGTGAGGGGGAATTGCTGCTATTATTATTTAACTACAGGCAACTTGATGTCTTTTTGATGCCAGAGTTTCTGTTTCAGTGTTATGAACCGAATGAGCCATACACATGCTTTTATGAGAGGAAGATACTTCTGTTTATCTGCAAGGAAAATATCTGAACAGTTTTCCATGTAACTTAACAACTTTTAGTGCAATTGCTTTGAAGTCTAATCAGCTGTTTCAATCCTAGTCCAATTGATATTCATTTGAGGAGTGCAGTCTTTCTGTCACAATAGTAAATACCACTTCTAAAAGTATACATTTTTCTAAGGCTGTAAAAAATAAATTACAGAATACATTTTGAAATAACTTTTCTTTGTCCAAAAGTCTTTACTAGCACCTAGTTCTTTATTTCTCTTAGAGCAAAAATGAAATCCCAAACTAAAAGACAATTCATCTAGATATGGTCCATACTAAGATAAAGAAGAGGTTTCTATATTGAAAAACTCAATCTACATGTAAAAAATGGAAGCACAAATATGTATCAGGCATATTTTTAGGACAGGACATGAAGTGACTTGCCTAAAGCCAAACTAACTATTCAATTTTTTCATATTTTGAATCATACTATATTTTTTGTTCCTTTTTTCTTTTGCACTAAACAAAAGCTGAGCTAATGAAGAAACCAAAAGTTGTGGTTATTGACCATTGACTTGAACATTGTAATGTTCAAGTTCAACTTTCTTCAAAGGCTTTCTTTATTATTATTATAGTTAATATTTGGCTTTGAAGTTTTCCAAAAGTATCAAAGTTCATAGAAGCACATCATCTGCTGTTGAAGTCTGATATTATTCTTCTTTATTCATCTTGTTATCTAGTAGAATCCATAGCTGGGATTCATGTTTGATGCCTGAAAAGGACGACAGCTAATAATTGGTTCAAAATATGTTCAATATGTTCAAAATAGGTTCAAAAGAGCCCTGAAAAGTTCAGATTCTGTTACTGATAGTCATTTGTAATTTTGTCTCTCATCACTGAGCCATAAATTCAGGTTTCTTTTCCATCTGCAGAATATACATGAGTAATACATGTTCAAGGTCTTGGGATTTCATGTTTACAAAGATACAGAAATGCATAGTTGACATCCACTAGGGCTTTGGATTTTTTTTTCCTCCTTCCTCTAACACACCAAAATGCCATGGAGGGTCACATTAACCTTTCTTCCAAGGGAAGAATAGAATCATTGAGTCACAGAATGGTTTTCTTGGGAAAGAACTTTCAGATCATGAAGTCCAGCCATTAAACTAGCACTTATAAGCCTGCCACTAAACCATAACCCTCAGCACCACACCTACACATCTTTTAAATGCCTCCAGGCATGGTTAGTCAACCACCTCCCTGAGAAGCCTATTCCAATGCTTGACAACCCTTTAGACAAAGAATTTTCTAAATCTAAATCTCCCCTCATGCAACTTGATAATGTTGAAGTGTCTATGGCATTTTATGTCATCAATAATTGCTATTTTTATAAATCACTTAATTTTTTTTCTTCCTCTTCATCTAATATGGCTGTGAAACAGAGAAAAACACAACCTTGTGTGGCTTTTTCGCCACTTGCACAGCAACAAATGTAAACTTAGCTAAGTTGAGAAATAAGATGAAATCATTCTGGCACTGAAATAAAAAGTGTATTAGCCCTTAGTCAAAACTCATTACTTTTCTTTTTCTCTGCCTGCTCCTGCACACACTTCACACTTCCTTCCAGCACACATGCAGCTGCACCCTGGTATTCAGATCCCATTAGGCTGTTGACTCTCCTGTTCCTCAGGAACCTCTGGGATCAGAGCAGCTAAGCCCAACAGCTAATTCTAGATAGAAATATATCTGACCTTTTACCCCTGTGGCCAGTGTGGTGGTCACAAGTGAATGCCAATTAAGAAGCCATTGACATTTTGACTGAATGGATTTCAGAGTAGAATTGGGTCAATTATAGCTTTGAGGTTATATAATCACATTTCCTGCTAACTTCAGAAATTCTGATGTATAGAATCATTCCTTTCCCCTTTTCCCTTCATCAATGCATTTTTAGTCAGACTTAAAAGACCTGTCCTTTGTTTGTAAAAGCAGATCATCAGCAGCTGTTGTTGAATCTATAATCTCCTGGAAGATTTATCACTAAGTTTTTACAAAAGTAAAAATAAGCTGTGGAAATGGAGATGCTTCTGCCTTCCATCAGCTAGAGAAAGAAAATGAGAAGACGTGCTGAGGGTGATGAAAAGGCTGAAATGATCACTGCTCACAGCTCTGCTTAGTTCAGATGCTTCCTTAAGGTGAGTTTGCTTTCTGAGTTGCAGCTGCTAGACTTTCTGAATCAAGTGAGAAAATTACAGTTCTATCAAGCAGGAAAGCACAGCAACAGACACTGAACTGGCTGAGAGAGCCACCGAGGAAATGAGGAAGGAGTCTTCCCCATCTATAAGCTGCAACACCTTGGCAAGCAGTGGGGTGCTTAATTGAAGCTTGTGCTGTATAGAGCAACACCTACATCAAGCCAGTGGACTTGCAAAGTGGGCCTCCTACTATTGACAGGAGCCAGCAAGCAAAAATGCTTTCATGTTTTCTATTTCATTTGCCAAAACTTAGCTTTGCCCTAGGAGTCTGGGAGGATTCATTTATATGTTTCCATCCTGCATTGTTTTGCAAAACATCACTTCCAGTTTTAAATAATACATGCGTAAAGTCAGATTGTTTTCTTGTGTTGCTGGTGCAGGGAGGATGTTCCTGGTAAAAAAAAATGGAAAACAGCATCAAAAGAAATTAATGTGATTAGAAATTACAGGAAAAGAAGCATATGGTAAACAATAAACTAATGAAAATGGAACAGTTCAACTAATGCATCACACAGTAACACAGACACAAATATCTGCTGAAATATTCACAAGGAAAAGTCTCCAAAAAGAATACGATGGGAGGAATTATGGGATGGAAAAGAGATGTGTGAGGGGAATTCAGAAGATGCATGTGGTAGGACTTTTTAAAAGGATATGGGATGGAAGGACTAGGAATAGTGGATGTAAATTGGAAGAGGGTAGAATTAGGCTAGATATAAGTAAGAAATTCTTTACAGTGAGGGTGGTGAGACACTGCAACAGGTTGCCCAGAGAGTTTGCGGATGCCCCCTCTCTGGAGGTGTTTAAGGCCAGACTGGATGAGGCATTGAGCAGCCTGATCTAGTGGGAGGTGTCCCTGCCTATGGCAGAGGGGTTGGAATTTTAAGGATCTTGAAGGTCCTTTCCAACCCAAACTATACTATGATTCTACATGGGCTGGCACTGAACACAGAGAATACTTCATTAGAAAGAAGTGAGGAAGTATGAAAAGAGAAGTGAGAAGCATGAAAATGGAAATTAAGGGTGAGCAAAGAGTGTCCTGCCATGAAAAGGTGATGCAAATCCTTACCAGCTCTTGGGAGCTAATGTTTATGGGAGCCCTTTACATCAAATGATGAAACTTCTGTGTGCCCATTCTTGGAGACTAATGGTAAATGTGAAGGAGGTCAGGAAGAAGCCTATACTTTCAAGATGGAAAAATCTCATTGACAGTGAACAGAATTTAACATATCTCACAGATTTCTTGATTTTGGCTGCAAAGATTTTGAGTGATAACTCAGCCTTATTTATTGGCGATTTGTGCTTCAAACTCTGAAACAGTTTGTTTCTGTCCAAATCCGTGCTATGAGGGAATTTTCACTTTGGAGTAAAAAAATAAGGAATTCACTTTGATAGCATGTCATTTTGCTCATGCTAAGAGAAAAGGTTCTAAAAGAACACAATCATGCTTAGCTTGCCAGGAAAAGCTATTTCCTTAATTGAGAAATCTCATTTGAGAGATAACCTCGTGCCAGGCCACTGCTGCAATATTATATGCAGAGCACATATGGAAGTGATTATATTTTAATCTTTGGTCCACTCCCTACAGCCTTTCAGTTTGAATTCCAGCTTGTAAAATATACAGGCTCCCCACAGTGTGACATTTATGCTCTTGTTTAACTTCTTGTCCTTGAGGCTGGCAGCTTGGGTAGCAAACCTGACATCACACTGAGACAAATCCAACTCTCACCCTAGGAGCTGGGAGGAAACACCAGAGCAACAGTGCTCTGACTGTGGATACAGTTAGAAATGGGAGGAGCAGCAAACCTTACCTTATCCATGCTTCAGTGGTTGGATTGGTGATTTCTTTTTTTTTATTTCCCCTGTGGGGTCATGTTAGTTATGTCTGGGTTTTTAATTTATAGGTGGGTAGTGTGTACTCATAGAGTCTTAAAGCTGTGCCTTGGGGAGATAGACCTCTTGATCTATTGGAGAGGGTCCAGAAGAAGGCCACAAGGATGATGCAAAGGCTGGAGGACAGGCTGAGAGAGCTCAGGCTGCTCAACCTGGCTGTGGGAAGACCTCACAGTGACCTCCTAGTACCTGAAGGGGCTACAGGAAAGCTGGGGAGGGGCTTTTTGCCAGGGAATGGAGCAATAGAGGAGGGGGAATGGTTTGAAACTAGATCAGTGCAGGTTTGGGTTAGATATCAGGGTAGAGTTTTTCCTTGCGAGGGTGGTGAGACGCGGAAACGGGTTGTCCACAGAGGGAGTGGAATACCCATCCCTGGAGACATGCAAAGCTGGGATTGATGAGGAAGCCCCATCCCTGAAGACATTCAAAATCAGGCTTGATGAGGCTCTGAGCAGCCTGATCTAGTGCAGAATGTCTCCACTCACTGCAAAAGGGTTGGACTAGATGGCCTTTGAAGGTCTCATACATCCCTATGATTCTATGATTTCAGGATGAGTTTGGTAAAGGAGGACTGAGCCAACATTCATTGAGATTACAGCACTTTATCCTGTGCATGGATGCTGAGGTACACAATGGATAAATGACTTGCCCACGATAATCCTCATGTTTTCAAGCACATAGCCAGAAATCACTCCTAAAACTAACATTGTACGAGTGAATTGGTGTGAGAAGAGAGTGTGAGATGGTGGATTTGGGATTTGGTGAGTGGTGTGCAAAGAAGTGAAGCGTGGAGAGAAGGACAATAATACTGCCCTTCCTCCATTTTCATGGCTACTTGTATCATTTGGTCATTAAGAGACCTGAGTATGATGATCCTGAATCTTGAACTTGCTGGTTTATGTAGTCTTTTTTTTTTGTGTTGAAATGAGGATGCTGGCTAAGGAGTAGAAGACACAGGAGCCAAAGGATTTTGTATATTTTTCCATTTATTAAACAGTGCTGAAGGAGCTTTCCAGAGACAAAGAGAGAACACATTTAGAATATAAGAAGGGTGAGATTTTTTCCCCCAAAATACAGTCTGAGCAGTCTTAATAGAGTGCAATCTTATAAGAAGCAAAAGGTGGCCTGCATCACAAACCCTAAATAACCCCCTAAGACCAACACCCATCCTGGTGTTTGTTTGCATTGAAATTTGACCCAACCTTACTATTGTTGAAGGTGGAAGATAATCTTAGAATATAAAGACAGGATAATATTGTAAACACCTTATCCTATCCTATCCTAAGTGGGAGTTCTTGAGGAAATCTATACTACTACCCTTACCTCCCTCCAAATATACCTGAACCCCTTCCTTCCATGCCCCCCCTACCTGGATCTCACCCCTTCTCTGGTTTTAATGTCATTTTTCCTTCCCCAGACGGGAACTGAAAGGAATGATCTTCTCCTCTAAGTTTGCAGAGCTCCACGTTCTCTTTCTGCCCCTGCCCACTGGGGTAGGGGGCTGAGATGCTACTGAGCTGGTTCCTGCATCCCTCCCTGGCTTCTCAGGCCCCATGGCAGAGATGTTGGAGGCCATGGGGGTGGTGTTGCCAGGGGTGTGGAGCGGTGTTTGGAGGCAGAAGGAGCTGAGGAAGATGGAGAAGGCCTGACACTTGGAACAGCAGCATGGCGGGGCTGCAGTGACTGGAGTGTTGGGTTGAGCACTATGCCTGGGGACTTTGGTTGGGGGAGTGTCATTGCCCCCAGCATTGATGATGTTCAGCAGGCTAACGAGAGCAGACTTGCTCACCTCCTCCTGGGGTGCTGGCTGGCATGGTGACAAGGCCTGTGGGGCAGGGGCTTTTGCTCCTCCCTCAAGGTTGGAAAATAAAGATTTTGGCTGCTGCTGGGAGGTCCCAGGAGCAGCTGCCTGGGAAGAGGAGCTTCCAGGAGGCTGGGATGTGGCAGGAACCGCCTTGGGTCTTCTGCCACTGTCAGATGTTGCAGGAACTGCCTGGGACAAGGAGCTTCCATGGCTCTTGGAGGTCACACTGTTGGAAATGCCCCCAGTCTAGGAATGGTGTTGTGTCATGGCTCCAGTGGCTTGTGTGTTTGTGTCAGCAGAGTGGATGTGGACTTTTGCTGAGGGAGTGTTGTTTTGTGCAGCGTTGGCAGTGTCCTGCAGACTCAACTGGCCAAACATGCTCAGCACCTCCAGGTACCTGCCAGTGTATGTTGGCACCTTGTTAGGGACTGGCTCTTCTTCTTGTAGAATGGATGATGATTGCTTTCGCTGAGGCTGGCAGGTCCCAGGAAGGTGTCTTGTCTGTGGAGCCTCTGCTGGTGTGGGAGGTCCCAGGAGATGCCTGGACAGTGGATCTTCTGCCACTGTGGTTGGTCACACTGACAGTGTTGGAAATGCACCTGGTGATGGAATGGGGCCTTGCTGAGGCTGCAGTGCCTGGCATGTGGTGGTGAGCAGAGCGTGGGAGGACTTTTCCAGGAGGAGTGACATTTCTGGTGGCATTGATTGTGTCTTTCACGCTCAGCCTAGCAAACATGCTCACCATCTCCAGGTACCCAGAAATGGATGGTGGTGGTACCTGTGGGACTGCAGCTTCTTGACCAAGGGTGGAACATGTGCTTTTTGACTGATCATGCGAAGTCACAGGAGCTGCCTTGTCTGTGGCACTTGTGCTGCCCTGGGAGGCAGTAGGAGCCATGAGCTGGCTATCTATGCTGCTGAGATGGTGCCTGCATCCCTCCCTGGCTTCTCAGGCCCCATGGCAGAGATGTTGGAGGCCATGGGGGTGGTGTTGCCAGGGGTGTGGAGTGGTATTTGGAGGCAGAAGGAGCTGAGGAAGATGGANGAGAGAGGGAGATGAAGATGGAGAAGGCCTGACACTTGGTACAGCAGCATGGTGGGGCTGCAGAGGCTGGGTGGCACTGGGAGGTCCCCGGAGGTGCCTGGGCACAGGAGCTTCTATGGCTCTGGGAGGTCTTGCTGGCAATGGCCCTGGGCTTGGTGTGGTGACTTGCTTGGGCTGCCTTGACTGCTCTGTTGGGTTGAGCACTGTGCCTGGGGACTTTGCTTGGGGGAGTGTCATTTCTCCCAGCATTGATGATGATGAGCAGGCCGAGCAGAGCTGACGAGCTCCGGTGAGGACTGTCAGAGCCAGTCTCGGCAAAATACCGCAAGACGCTCCTTTCTAGAACTTTCTAGAAGACCTCTTAAGAGAGCAGCAGCTCCGGGCAGCGGCGGGGGTGC
>VZTY01001119.1:1421-14098 GCA_013400935.1 Turnix velox
TTGAGGGGGCATCCACAGCCTCTCTGGGCAACCTCTTCCAGTGTCTCACCACCCTCACAGCAAGGAACTTCTTTCTTCTCTCCAAACTAAATCTCCCTTCTTCTAATTTGCATCCATTACTCCCAGTCCTTTCATGCTGGACCCTATTAAAAAATCCTACCCCAGCCTTTCTGTACTCCCTTTCAGATACTGAGAAGACACTCTGAGGTCCCCTCTGAGCCTTTTCTTCAGATCCTTGGAGGGATTTAAAAGCCAGACAGAGATGCTGAGGGACAACAGTTAGGGATGTTTTTTTATCAGTTGTTGGTCAGTGGTTGGATTCAATGATCTAAAAAGTCCCTTCCAACCAAGGCAACTCAAGAATCCCCTGTAATGTTGCCCTTGTATAACACCATCTCATGTCCTAGGACAAGAGGTTCTTTACTATGAGGGTGGTGAGACATTGGGACAGGACCTTGCTAAAAAGTCCTGCCCCAGCCTTTCTGTAGCCCCCTTCAGGTAATGAGAGGCTATTCTGAGGTCCCCCAGAGCCTTCTCTCTCCAGGCTGAACAACCCCAGCTCCTTCAGCCTGTCCTCAGAAGCTCCTCTGATCTGAAGGTCCTCAAGCTCTCTGATCATCTCCATTTGTTACTTATCTTGGTTTTCTTTTTATTTTTCTCTAGTAAGAAGTGTGAAATGTTTTGTCTAACACCCCAGCTTTTTTTGTTTGCTTTTTTTTTAATTTGTTTTTAGCCAGAGCCACCACCAACAAACAAATGGCAACTGGATAACTGGTTGAACAAAGTCAATTCCCATAAAGTATCACCAGCTTCTTCCGTGGACAGCAATATCCCTTCCTCCCAAGGCTACAAGAAGGAGGGCCGGGATCAGGGGCCGGGCAGTGGATACGCTGATCAGAGCGGCTCCAAGGATTCCATCTCTTCTACACCAGGAAGAGATTCCAAACCCACTCAGAAGGGCTCAGAGAGCAGTCGGGGCAGGCAGAAATCACCTGCCCAGAGCGACAGCTCCACACAGAGGAGGACTGTAGGTAAAAAGCAGCCCAAGAAAGCAGAAAAAACATCTGTTGAAGAGCCTCGAGGAGGTCTTAAAATCGAAAGTGAAACCCCAGTGGACATGGCAACAAATATACCCTCAAACAGGCACAAGGCAGCCACCAAAGGCTCCAGGAAACCCAATATAAAGAAAGAGCCCAAATCTTCCCCTCGGCCTACCACCGAGAAAAAGAAATATAAGGCTTCGAGCAAATCTGCCCAGAAATCCAGGGAATTCATAGAAACAGATACCTCATCCTCTGATTCCGATGAAAACGAGAGCCTGCCTCCTTCATCCCAAACACCCAAATACTCTGAGAGCAATAGGACTCCTGTTAAATCTTCCATGGAGGAGGATGACAGCTTTTTTCGGCAAAGAATGTTCTCTCCTATGGAAGAGAAAGAGCTTCTTTCACCACTCAGTGACCCTGAGGAAAGGTACCCTCTCATTGTCAAGATCGACCTGAGCCTCTTATCCCGAATCCCAGGGAAGCCTTACAAGGATGCTGATGCACCCAAAGTGGAGAAGAAAAACATGGCAGAGAAGCACACCAGAGAGTCCCAGAAGCAGCAGTCTGACAAAAGTTCTACAAAAGGCAAAAGGAAACACAAACAGGTGATTTTTTTGCAGATAGACATTTCCCTCTTACCCCAACCAAGGTCATCCCTCTATCTAGTGACTCAGTGCCCTTCCAGGGATGATTTTGGCTGTTTTGGGTAGTACACTTTGATCCTCCCTGTGCTCTGAGATTTTCTTTTGAAGCAGGGAAGGGAGAGTGTTATCTCTGTAGTCAGACCCCTTTGACTTTGGGATTATATTTATATAAAAATTTCTTGAGTTTACTAAAGACTGCAACACTTTTACCTTGTTCTGACAGTCACTAGACACCTCAGTTGGGCTCCACAGCATAAAATCTGCCTCCTGATCTTTTAGTGAGGCCCTTGGCAATGTTTTTGTGTTTCATGGTGGTGGTGTGCTTGTGCTGGAAGAAACAACTGCAGGTTGGTAATTTAGAAGCTTTGCTTTTCTTTATGTCCCATTGTCAGGGTCTGTTTGAACATTTGAAAAGGATGAGGTGCTGTAGAGGTGGTTTTGTGGTCTTTTTCTGTACCCTGCAAAGTACCTGCTAAGTGAGGTTTTTAAGAGTGAAACTGTAAATGTGGACGTTTGTCTGGATGTGTTTCTTGTTTGCTTTATCCAGAATGAGGATGAAAGCAGAGCCAGTGAGAGCAAGAAAACAAAACTGGAAGAAAAAGTTGCTTCAGGACACAAGACTTCCAGCAGCAGAGAGTGAGTATCTGGGTTGTGCCTTCAAGTGGTGGAGGTTTGGATGAGCAAGGAGAAAATGGGTGCCCATCTAATCCCCTCTTTTCCCTCTCCTGCCCCCTTTTGTTGCTAATCAATGGGCAAAACTTAAATTTTATTACTTCTTACCCTTCAGACAGATTTTATTCCTACTAGTAGATGGAAAAATGTAGTTGGAAAAAAATTAGTTATGGCAAAAAACAGTGGCCAATTGTTAGATGTATCATAAGTCAGTTAACCCATCATGCAGGGCTGGTGTGCTATGGGATATGTGCGTCCTGTGTTGTCTCTGATGTACAGTGGGATTTGGTTTGGTTTTAGAAATCAGCAGTGCATCTGGCTGTTTGATAGTGCAAAATTGGTGCTTTTAACCCGGTTGGGCAATTCTCCAGTGAGTGAATTTGTAAACTGAGAATAAGTGACTGGAGGGGCATTGTCTGCTGGCACTGAGGTGTGGAGCTGTGGGGTTTGCCTCATGTTTGATTCAAAGATCAATTAAAGAGGGGTGTGAGTGACACAAAGAGTAACACAGAATTAGCACATTAGTCAAGTTGTTTAATCCTCTTTTACTCCTCTGTTATTTCTGTAAATTTCCACGCTTTTTTGTAGCAGCTTTTACTTGATTCATTTCTTGGTCAGTGTTAATCCACAGGAAAGGAGTTAGAGGGTTTTTTTCCACTGCCTTTTAAAAACTCTGCTCTTTCACATCATGCATCTGAGAGCTGGTGTTGTTACATCATGGAAAATATTTCTGTGTAGTGAGTAATTGCCAAATTACAAGTGTGTGAGGAGCTGCCACACATGAGATGTGAGAAGAGTGGTTTATCCATCCTGAGTTAAACAGTGCTGTGCTGTCTGGTGGGAACCAGATGTGTAAAACAGAATCATGGAATAGTTTGTGTTGGAAGGGACCTTCAAGATCATCTAGTTCCAACCATTTCTAGCTTGATTATGCTTTTGTTTTACCTGTTATTTCTCATGTTTGCTTCACTGCTGGTGCAGTTAGCTGGAGGCCACTTAATGAAATTAAATTATATGATTTTATAAAAATATTTCAGTGAAAATAATTACCATAGGAAGCATAGAGTGGTTTGGGTTGGAAGGGACCTCAAAGATCATCTAGTTCCAATCCCCTACCATGGGCAGGGACACTTCCCACCACACCAGGTTGCTCAGTGCCTCATCCAGCCTGGCCTTAAACACCTCCAGGGATTGAGGGGGCATCCACAGCCTCTCTGGGCAACCTCTTCCAATCTCTCACCACCCTCACAGGAAAGAACTTCTTTCTTCTCTCCAGCCTAATCTCCCCTCTTCCAGTTTGCATCCATTCCTCCAAATCCTGCCATCCTGGATCCTATTAAAAAGTCCTGCTCCAGGCTTTCTGTAGCCCCCTTCAGGTATTGAGAAGTCACTGTGAGGTCCTCCCTGAGCCTTCTCTTCTCCAGACTGAGCAACCCCAACTTTTCTGTGAGCTGCTGGGCTGAGGAGTCAGCAACAGACAGGCTGGCGCTGACATTGGCATCAATTTCTGCCATTAGAAGTATTTAGGGTGTTTTTTTAAGACCTGGTGTAGGGATGTGGTTTTATGGTTAGGACTTGTCTGCAGCGTTTTCAGGTCAGAACAGATGAGATGGTGAAAACGAGTTCAGTCTGGCTTCGTAGAGACCTAGTCACAGGGATGATGATTCTTTTCCTTTGTATCTGCTTTATCTCACAACAAAAATTTGGGCTTTTTAAGAAAAATATAAAGGAGTTATTATTTACAATAATTAAAAAAGCACTGACAGTTTGGTGTATCTGTTGTTTGGTTGGTTTTTGGGGGGGGAAAAAACCAAACAAACCTGGATTTGCTCCTTTTGTCCAGATCTTCAAAGCCAAGTGCTGTTAAAGAGAAGGATTTACTGCCATCTCCTGCTGCCCCAGTCCTGCAGAAGGATGCCAAGCAGGACCACAGCTCAAGGAAGAGGACAGTCAGTCAGTCCTCATCCTTGAAGTCCAGCAGCACCCTCAGCAAGGAGAGTGGTGGCAAAAGCAGCTCCTCTTCCAAGCAGAAGAAGACTGAGGGGAAGGGCTCCAGCAGCACCAAGGAACCCAAGGTAAAAGCCTTTTTCTCTAAACCCCTCCAGCCCCTTCCTTCCTTGACCTGCTCACTGTGAGCTCATGGATAATTTACTGCTCAAATTAAAATGTAATTAGCTTCAGGTAAGTCCATGTCATAATGCTTAAATGCCTTGGATAGACTTCCAAATAAATTAGAAAACAATTTGGGAGAGATTGTGGAACACTAAATGCTTCTTCCTATGAAATTCTCATGTTAATTATTGAAATATCTGTAGTCAGAAGGTGAGTACAAATAATGCTTATTTATATGTTGATTTGTTAATGGGAAATATCACCACCAAGCTGGAAATGGGACAGTGAGGTTGCCCTCTGTCTCCCTGGAGCAGGTTACAGACCTTGCCCTGGCTTTTTAAGGAGAGGAGGAGTTCAGTCCATGTTCAGTGGGATGTGAAGGCTGTAGTCCTCATTTTACAACATTTTGGGACTCTAGAAAGATTATATTTAAATCCAGCTCAGGGATGTGTAGTGCTTTGTGTGGTTGGAGTGGAGAAAACATAGATATAAAGGTGTTGCAGAACATGTATTATGAGAGATTAAGATTTAACTGGTAGAATTTAGAACTGTTACACTCTTGGGTGACTTAAGTTATGTGCTTTTTCATCAGTGTATAAATGTGTGTTACTGAACAGAAATCAGCCTGTGAGGGAATCTGATGAGCAGGTGCTATGGTATGATGAATTGTTGAGCCTATTGCACTCTCTGGTGTGAGGGGCAAAGCCCCAAAACATCCCATGGGCTGGGGAGGCACCTGGAGTTGAAGCAGCTGCTGAATTTCTGCAGTCCCTGAAAAGCTTAAGAGCAAAATCTGTAAACACCGAGGAAAAATCCCTGATTTGAGGAGGAGGAAAGCAGGAAATAGGTACCTCCTGCCCCTGCTGATACCTGAGTCAGTGGGGTGGAGCAGTGACCCCGTGGGACTACAGGTGCCTGGACCATGGAGCAGGAGCCTGGCTGGGCTGTGTAGGACACTGCAGGAGCTGCAGACACAGGCTGAGGCTTTGCCCTGCCTTTATTTGCCAGCATAGAAATGTCCTTAAGGCCAGTTGTTCATCTCTGAGATGTTTATTGTTTTATACTCTGGATGTGCTTAGTCATCCCTTTCTTAAAGTAGAACGTGCTCTTCTGTGTTTCCCTTTGTCTCTCCTCATTGTGCCTGGGGTTCATTGCTCTGCAGATCTCACAACTCCAGGATCCTTCTGATTAGGGATAATCTGATAAGTGTAGGTAGAGAAATACATCTCTAGAAATGGCCTTGGGTCATGGTTAAGTCAAGACAGAGGAAAAAGCACATGGGAAGCCCCAGGGAGTTGTTTTTATCCTGTTCAGTTACTAAAAACTGATGAATTTAGTGTTCACAGAATGTTTCTAGTGTCCAGTCTTTAGCCTGAAGTGTTAAGTTGAACCATGAATAACTGGGAGGAACAAGAGTTTTATCTGTGAAGGTGATGCTTATCCTTCTGAAATATTGGGGGTTTTTTTAAGGTAAAGGTGCTCAGCAGAGTGTGTTGTCAAGGGAAATGAGAAATTGTAGAAGAAATTTTCATTCTCTCATTGCTAAAGTGGAAAATCAAGCCTTAGAAACAGGATATGGGAGATTTGGGGAAGGATTTACTGGCCCCAGGTGTTTATAAAGCTTTGGCTGCATTCCCTCCTCTGAGGGAGATCTGCTGGAGTGATAGAGTGAGGAGTTTGGTTGAAAAATTTCTGTGCCAGGGTGAGGTGGAAGCTCCATGGCAGCAGGTGACAGCTCAAGCAGCTGCAAAACTGACTGTACTGCATAGACTGGGAGAGATTTATGCAACAAATAACTTACCTGGGAGGCAGAGAGGATTTAAACTTAATATTTGGCAACAATTTTTCTTCCAGGAAAAGCTTCTCAACAATTCATCCAACTGCCCTCCTGCCTCAGCGCCGTCTGTGGAAGGTTCAAAGTCAAGAAGAGCAAAACTTGTTTTTGATGACAGGTGAGAGCAGCAAAAGGTACTTTTCCCTTGTGAATCTCAGCATGTAGCCAGCTCCCTGCAGAGAAACTTTGTCCTTTTGCTGTGGAAAAGCTGTTAAATACAAGCTGAGGCTCTGGAGAGCTGTGCCTTGTTCCCACAGGGACGTGCTGGTGTGTCCCTGTGCCCTGAACTTTCCTGCTGAGCTTCAAAGGCCCCAAAGTGAGCTTCAACAGCTCAGGGTTGTTCTCTTTTAAATGCTGGTGGATCCTTTTCACTTCCCAGGGCACTGCTGCTGCCTGTCCTCAGGTGGCTCCTCTTCTGCTCAAGTCAGGAGTTGTGATTCGCAGAATATCAGCAATTGGACCCTCAAAAGACCATCTAGTTCAATCCCTCTCCACCTTTCTTGGTAGTAGAGAGGACCCTTCATTTTTGATATCATAGACCCACAAGAGCAGGATTGGGATTTAAATCTGTGGGGTCCAAGAGAACAGCTTGAAAAGAAAATAAGTATTTTGCCACTTTGTGCAGAATTTAATTTCTCTTATACCTGTTCAAATCCCAGCACAAAGCTTGCACTTAAAAGCTTTTCTCTTTGTTTTAACCTGTGTTGTAGAGTAAAAACTTGAGTAAGAAATTTAAATAACAAGATGAAATGCATTGGGTGGGGGAAACTGAGTCCCTGAGTTCCTCTTTCTCCCTTGCAGGACTTACTCAGCTGATCATTATTTACAAGAAGCCAAGAAGCTAAAACACAATGCAGATGCACTGGTGAGTAGATCTCCAGTAGATCACAAAATGTTTGCCATTACCCTGGGTGTTTCCTGCTTTTACCACTTTGCTGCCCTTTTGTACTGCAGCTTTCTTGTCCTCTTCCTGGTTTTCATCCTTAAAATTTTTCTCCTGTGCAGTCGGACAGGTTTGAGAAGGCTGTGTACTACCTGGATGCTGTGGTGTCCTTCATTGAGTGTGGGAATGCATTGGAGAAAAATGCTCAGGAATCCAAGTCCCCGTTCCCTATGTATTCAGAAACTGTGGAATTAATCAAGTAAGCCACGTCCAGGGGTGGGTGGGGAGAGCTCTGGAAATCTGAGCTTTCTTCTGGATTTACTAAAGCTTTGCCAGCAACTTGCGAAATCTTTTATTCTTCCATAAAACTCCCCGGTTTGTTCCAGCTGCTGAGGCTTAAAGGTTCTTCATGAAGGTTTTTAGATCCTTTCTGCTGAGGCTGTTCACAGAATCACACAATGTCAGGGATTGGAAAGGATCTGGAGAGATCATCTAGTCCCATCCCCCTGCTGGAGCAGGAACACCCAGATCAGGTCACACAGGAATGGGGTTTGAATGTCTCCAGAGAAGGAGACCCCACATGCTCTCTGGGCAGCCTGGGACACTCTTCTCTCACCCTGACAGAGGTTTTTTTTCTCATATTTCTGTGGAACCTCCTGTGTTCCAGCTTGCACCCATTGCCCTTTGTCCTGTCACAGGATGTCACTGAGAAGAGCCTGGCTCCATCCTCCTGGCACTCACCCTTTCCATATTTATAGACATGAATGAGGTCATCCCTCAGTCTCCTCCAGGCTAAAGAGCCCCAACTCCCTCAGCCTTTCCTCAGAAAGGAGATGCTCCAATAATCCCTCCTCTCCTCCATTTCTCACCTCTCCCCAACATGTAGCACACAAGAAACAAAATTATTCCCGTTAGGAGCTCATCAGGGGTTTGTTTTGAGTCTGAGAAGAGGCTCCTGAACTATGGAAGAGAGAATTAAAACTTAGAAATACCCAGAAAGGTCAGAGTTTAATGATTGATAAGAGATACTGTAATCTTCCTTTTGGTGTTTACTCACTGTCTGTGTTTGCAGATACACTATGAAACTGAAGAATTACTTGGCACCAGATGCCACGGCTGCAGACAAAAGGCTGGCAGTACTTTGGTATGTGGGGGCTGGGCTGAATTTTGGCCTTTTTACCCATTTGAGATCATAGAATCATAGAATCATAGAATAGTTTGGGTTGGAAGGGACCTTAAAGATCATCGAGTTCCAACCCCCCTGCCATAGGCAGGGACTCCTCCCACTAGATCAGGCTGCCCAGTGCCCTGTCCAGCCTGGTCTTGAACACCTCCAGAGATGGGGCATCCACAACCTCACTGGGCAACCTGTTCCGGTGCTTCACCACCCTCACTGTAAAGAATTTCTTTCTTATGTCAAGTCTAAATCTATCCCCCTCCAATTTACATCCATTGTTTCTAGTCCTCCCATCCGATATTATGTTAAAAATTCCTTCCCCTGCCTTTCTGTAGGACCCCCTCAGGTACTGAGAGGTTACTCTGAGGTCCCCTCTGAGCCTTCTCTTCTCCAGGCTGAACAACCCCAACTCCTTCAGCCTGTCCTCATAGGGCAGTTCCTCCAACCCTTTGATCATCTTTGAGATGATACCTTAACCATCTGAGCCAACTCCATGAGTTGCTGAACCAACTTCTGAACCCACTACATGAGTTCTTCACGGTGCTGTGTGTCTGACAACTGCAAATTTGGGCTGTGGAGATGTTGTCAAGTTCTTGGAAATATTGCTGGGAAAGGAAATGGCTAGATCTTTAAGGACAGAAAGGATGAGGGTCCTTTTAGGTGTAAGGTGTACTCAGCACACAAAGCTTTTGCTTCCTTGAGGATTTGAAGGTACTTGTGGGGTTTTTTTATAGTCCTACAGCTGGAGAGTTTGCAGAGGAAGCTTTACAAACACAGCTGGGGTTTGCTGAACCTCACTGTGTTGTGGTTAACTTGATTTTAACTGTAAATGTTTTGTTTTGTTCTCTCTTTGCTCAGTCTTCGGTGTCAATCTCTGCTCTACCTGAGGCTTTTCAAACTGAAAAAGGAAAGTGCATTGAAATATTCCAAAACCCTGACTGAACATCTGAAGGTAATTGAAGTATTTTCTCAGAATATTAGACCCTGAAGCTCTTCACCACTTGGAATTCCAGAAAGCAGTTTTCAGACTGCTGTGTATGAGCTTGGAATACACCCTATTTAGAACTGAACCTTGAAAGCAGATTAAAATTAAGCAAGTAACTTAACTAGTAAATTACTTCAATCTAGACGGATTATTCAAAGGAAGACCTGGGAATGGGTCACTGATGTCACTTCACTGGGTTTATCTGAAACTGTGTCAGTACTGAGAGGAGAAAGTTCTCAAAAGGCTCCTTGTGTTGCTGAAAGTAAAAAAAACAGTAAAAAAAGGATGTTTCCCCAAATTAGGATTTACTGTGATATTATTTAGGATGTTGACTACTGCTTAAAAAGAAATGCTCCTTGTGTTGCTGTAATTATCCCTTAATTTGTTTCAGGCATCAGTACAAAAGGATGTTTCCCCAACTTTTAATTTACTGTGATATTATTTAGGATGTTGTCTATTGCTTAAAAGAAAAAAAAAAAGGACTCATTTGAAGTATAAGCAAATTGGATGACAAATTTTTTATTCCCCCAACAGAATTCCTATAATAATTCTCAAGCACCGTCACCTGGGATGGGAAGGTGAGTAGTGGAAGCTTTTCCTTAGTCTCTGACCTTATAGATGATGTTCTCCATGTTCCCAAAGTGCTCACAGACCAGTTTTCAACTCTGGGAAGTGCTGAGATGGTTCTAAGGGTGTAGACTATGATCCAGTTGTTTAAGGAGTAAAAGATTTGGGAAGTGCTGGGTGTGTTGATGCTCTGCAGGGTCTTCCAGAGACTCCCTGTTGCACTGACACAAGTCACTTTTATTTCAGGGAGTTTTCTTGGCTTATTTTTCCCTTGGATGTGTTGAAAAGAGGGAGGGATGTGTGTTAGTGGTGTCTGTGTTGGGTTCACAGCTGAACTGATGATCTTAAAGGTCTTTTCCCACCCAAATGAATGTCTAGTTGAATGTTTTTCCCTCTCAGAACAATAGCTTTAGTAAATACCACAAGTCTGTTGGGCATCAGTTGACTTCTAGAAGTGGAGCTTTGATAGGTTGATCTGAGCTGCAGGAGGGTGTTTCAGGTTGGTGCCATGTAAATATGGCAGAGCAATTAGGATGGGGTTGGAAGCTTTTAATTGTTGTTCTTTAAGGTTCAATTTACTTAAACAATGAATGTAAAATTATATTGAATTAAAGGGCAAGGAATTAAAGGCCACATTTTGGCTTTGAAGCTAAAAGAGCGAGCTGGAAGATCCCCAGAAGTTGTCACCAGCCCATGTGTGTCACTTGTAGGGCAAATGCTATTGGGGGAAGTGGGAGGAGAGTTCTCAGAGAGCACAAATCTTAGAGCCTGATCTCACTGAAATGTCTTTATTTGCATTTTCAATGTGATGCTTCACTCTGGACGTGCAGCAAGCCCGTGGGAATGCCCTCTCCAGTCTCTCCAAAGCTGTCTCCAGGAAATTCAGGAAATTACTCTTCTGGGACAGCCAACCCTTCAGGGAGCGGCTCTTCAGTAACCATCCCCCAGAGGATCCATCAGATGGCAGCCAGCTACGTCCAAGTCACGTCCAACTTCCTCTATGCCACTGAAATTTGGGACCAAGCTGAACAGTTGTCTAAAGAACAGAAAGGTAGGGGCTGGCAGAGCTGGGTCCTACACTCTTGGGTCATGGGGTGGGCTGGAATGCCCGTGGCTTTGAGTCCTGGAGCTGCAGCTCGTGGTGCAGGGAATGGGTGACCCAAAGTAAGGTGGGAAGTCAGAGTGTCTTGGTGTGGGAGATGTGTTTGATGCCTATGGCAGGGGGGGTTGGGACTAGATGATGTTTAAGGTCCCTTCCAACCCAGGGGGGTTGGAACTCAATGATCTTTAAGGTCCCTTCCAACCCAAACTATTCTATGATTCTGTGATTCCATGTGGTGTTGTAAGGTGTTGGGTGTAGGAAGATGAACTTCCCTTCAAACAAAACATTCCAATATTATGTTTCCATTTCTGAAGTTTTTATGCAAAATACACATCTGAGGGGGAGGGCCAAGGGAGTTTCTCAATGATTTAATCATGCTCTAATTATTCTGATCAACCAATCTTCTCCAGAAGAGAGGAGAAATTTATTAGGAGAAATTCCATTAGGCTGGAGATAAGTTCTTTAGGATGAGGGTGGTGAGAAACTGGAAGAGGTTGCCCAGGGAGGCTGTGGATGCCCCCTCAATCCCTGGAGGTGTTTAAGGCCAGGCTGGATGAGGCATTGAGCAACTTGGTGTGGTGGGAGGTGTCCCTGCCCATGACCAGGGGGTTGGAACTATTTGCTCTTTAAGATCCCTTCCAACCCAAACCATTCTATGATGATTTTATTCTTCCATCCATGCTTTTTTTTTTAAATTTTTTTTCCCCCTCTGTCTGGCCTAATCTAACAGATTGAAGCTGCAAAGATGAAGAATTTCAGTGTGATGCTTCCCAGGTGCCTGCTTTAACTTGCCTTTCTGTTGTTTTTAGAGTTCTTTGCTGAACTGGATAAAGTGATGGGCCCTCTGATCTTTAACTCCAGCATGATGACCGAGCTGGTGCGTTACACCCGCCAGGGTCTGCACTGGCTACGCCTGGATGCCAAGTGATCTTTGGGACTGAAGGAATGGAAAAAAAAACAAAACAAAAAAAACCCACAAAAAAAACCCCACAAAAGCAAAAACTCCAACCCATTATTTTCTCACTGCCTCCGATTTTCTCTCCACAACACTGTGTCGTGTCACTGAGGAAGACTAAACTGCCATAACACACACCTTGCGTAGCTGACACTAAAGAGCAAGGATCCCATCCTCCTTTTGTCCTTTTTTTTGTCTTTCTTAACCCCAAATCATCTGCTTCATGGACTTTTTCTTCAGTATTCCCCTGGATTAAGTTATTTAAATATATTAAAATTTGGTACGTATAGAAAAGAAGTAGTTTTGCTGATCTATCTTGGATAGATCATTGAAATTCTGGTCACAATACATAAAGAGTCAGTTTAAATCCTATTTATTTTTAAATTTTCTTTTTTTTTTAATTTTGAAAAAGCTCAGTTTGGGGCTTTTTTTTTTTTTTTTAGCTATTTCTTCCTGAAATTTACCCTTTTTTGGAGTACTTAGAGGAAATTAAACCTAGACACTTTATTTAAGTCCTTTTGTGAGCTTTGTTACTCTGTAATGTCTTGTGGTGGTAGAGCCTGTAAAAGGAGTAGGGTTGGTAGGTTCTAACTTATAGGGACATCATACTTTTCATGCCTAATGCATAGGAGTTGACTAATAAATGGCAATTACAGATTTATTATTGCAGAATTTGTACTAAATAGAAAGGAAAAAAAAA
>VZTY01001119.1:14170-26269 GCA_013400935.1 Turnix velox
TAAAGGAAAATAAAAAAAAAAAAAAAATATTTTACGGAAAAAAAAAAAAAAAAAAAAAAAAAAAGAAGTATTTAGCTGGATCTGACTTGGATTGTTTTCCAGGCAGTTTCAAGACGTGGAATGAACACTATATAACAATCACAAAACATTACAGGAATTTTTTTTGCATTTCATGTGGTGGAAGTGTGGTGGGGTGAGGCTGACCTCAGGCCAGCAGGAGAGCTTTCTGAAATGGACAATCTTGTGCTTTTTATTTTGTCATCTCTTCATTGGAAACACCTTTTTTCTATCCTGGCTTCTTCTTGTTTCATTGTTTTGTTTCCTTTTTTTTTTTTTTTTCCTTCTTTATGCTTAACAAAATCTTTTGTGGTTTTAAAAGGATGGTTCAATTCCTACCAGAACCGTCATCCTCATCTTCTCCATTGACTGAGAGAAACCAGGAATAATCTTTTCAGTAGAAAATGGAGGTCTGTGTTTTTCCTTTTGGGGTCTGCTGGAGAACAGACACTACAGGCGCTGGGGTGGGGGGGGGGGGGAGCCACTGCAGGGAAATGGACTGTTCTCACAAGGAGTGGATTTCAAACCAGTGTTTGCCCCGTGTTAAGGAAGGTTCTGTGGGTGTTTTGGAGCAGTGCCCACGGTCCATGCTCTCTCTCTTCAAGTGCAAACCAAAGTACCTTTTCCCCCACGAGGTGCTTGTCTGAGCAAAAGGTGTGAAACGCTACTGCTTTCGGTCTCGCTTAGTGCCCCCGACATGTCTGCTGTGCCTTATGCCTTACTTTTAGATGAAGATTTTAATGAACTGTTTACAAGATGTTTTACAGCAGGACCAGGTATATATAAATATATATATACTGTATGCAGTGGTCTTCTGCAGTACTTGGGTAAAATTCCATTTCCTTTATCCCACCCCAAATCCCACTGTCTGTCCCACCAAAACCTTCTGCTGGTCTCCTTCCCCAGAGTCAAACTCTGAATCCTTTTGGAGTGAGATTGTGGAATGCTGCTTTGGGTTTTCTTTTTGGTTTATTTTATTTTTTTTCTTCTCTCTGTCTCTTTTCCCCCATCCACCCCTTTTTATTCTGTACCAGATATTGAACGTGCATGTTCAGGAAAAAAAAAAAATTATTGCACTAAATTTGTAATTTTTTTTCCTTTTTTTTNATGTTTATCTCAGATTTTTTTTCTTTTTTTTTTTATTTTTTTTTGGTATGTTTAGTGGTAGAGAAGTGCCAAAATCCACGGCAACCTCCAGAGAAGGAATAGAATTCTACGCTCCTCAGTACTGCAGTATGTCCTATGGGCTTTAAGAGTTTAGGAATTTTGCAAATTTGTAACCTACTAAAAGGTAGCTGCATCTTCATATAGAGCTTCCTTTGCGTTCCAGCCTGTTTTGTACTTCCAGAACAGCTTTGCTACTTCCCAGTTTGACCCAGTGCTGGCCAGACCTGGGAGCTGTGTTTTCCCCCCTCAGGTCACGTCTCCCTCTTTGTTGGCTGTTCCCAGACAGAGCTCTGTCCCCCTCACACCCCACCTCTCGCTCCACGGGACACTCTCAACTATTTTTTATTTCCTTTAATACTCTAAAGTGCCTAGCACACTTTTGACGCTAAATATATCTATATCTATGTGAAATTAAAAAAAAAACAACCCCAAACCTTCTAAGAAGTTGCATCCATAGTTTTTTCTGTGCTGCACTTGTGGCTTGTTCCTCTGTGCACATTCCTCTCTGCAGGAATGGGGTCTCATCTCTGGGAATTTATTTTTTTTTAATTTTTTTCCCCTTTAATTTGAGTCCCACAAATAGCTTTTGGTGTCAGATGAAATCGATTTCTTAAAAAAAAACCAAAAATTTATTCCTTATCCTCAAATTAAGGAATTTTTTTTTCCCCTTTAATGCGAGTCCCACAAATACTTTTTGGTTTCAGATGACATTGATCTCTTTAAATTACTATTTTTTTAAAGTAATTCTTATCCTCTGATCAAGGAATTTGTTTTTTCCATTTAATTTGAGTCTCACAAATACCTTTTGGTGTCAGATGAAATCGATTTCTTTAGAAAAAAAATTTAAAATTTATTCCTTATCCTCAGATCAAGGAAATTTTTTTCCCTTTAATTTGAATCCCACAAATACCTTTTGGTGTCAGATGAAATCGATTTCTTTAGAAAAAAAATTTCAAATTTATTCCTTATCCTCAGGTCCAAGAATTTTTTTTCCCTTTAATTCAAATCTCATAAATAGCTTTTGATGTCAGATGAAATTGATCTCTTAAATTTTTTTTATTTTAATTTTTTTTTTAAATATTCCTTATCCTGAGATGAGAGGATCTTAAAATTGTCTTCCATGCTGAAGACTTTTTTTTTTTTTACATTGTGTCAAAATGTGATCCCGAAGTGGTTGAAAGTGTCCCAGCTGTGCAGTGTCCACTCCCAGAGTGCTGTCCTGTGTCCCCTCTCTGTGGGGAGGGGGTTTGGGAAGGGGAAAGCAATGCCTTATGCATCTGTGACTATTCCAGACAGGTTGAAGCTTCCCAATTCCCAAAGCATATCTTCCCTGGGGGTTTGCTGTTGTTTCCAAGAGACAGGTGACCTACTTTGTCACATTTCATAGCAGTACACTGAGGCTTCCATCCCTCCCCTCCCCTCCCACTTTGGGGGGGTGAAGGGTTCAAACCTTCCCGTGGATCCCCCTCCCAGGGTGGGGAATCCCAACTCCTGCCTTCCTGAGTCATTCCCTGCAGGGTCGTGCATTAAATACATATCAAAGGTGTGTGTGACTTTAATCCCTTGGCTCCATACGGTCCAGCAGGGTCAATCTTTTCCCAAAAAAAAAAAAAAAAATGAAATGGCTTAATCAGACTAGGCTTGCTCAGATATCAGAAGGTTCCAAGGTGATGAGGTGCAACCCTTTAGAAATCTCCAAGATACCAGAATCAAAACAGCCCAAGACTTTTATATATATTTTTCTTTTTTTTGGATTTGAAACTCTTAGCCATAAAAGCAGAGTGTAGGGATGGCTCCTCTCAGCTTCTGATGGCAGTATGCAATTTCTATCCTATGTGTCTTTTAATATATATGTATGTATATATATATATATATGAGCTCAGTCTGTCCAAAGTCTATGTTCTACTTGTTTTTTAGATGATGGTGCAACTGACTATATTGATATATTATTTATTGAGTGCTGAATCGCCAGCTTCTTGGTGATAAATCTTGGCATATTATACCAGAGTGCAATGTATGTTCCTCTAGAATTGCTGAGGCTTGGTTGCTGTGAGAGAACAAACAGGGAAAGGCTCTCAAATGCTTTTTGTCAACAGCCCCAACATCCAGAGAGTTAAGACTTTGATGGGAGGAAAAAAAAAAAAATGTAGCACTTGCCTGGGGCAAGTAAAATAAAGCCTTAGGCAGATATAGTGGTGTGGTTGCCAAAATGGCAAATGGCTGGAAAGAGAAAGAAAGAGAGAGAGAGAGAGAGAAAGAGATACTACCTTTGCTGTATTTAATATTCCATTTCCCTGCCAAGAGATTTGCCATCACTGCAGTGTTTCTGGGAAGGGCCTGAGCAAGTCGAGTTTGAATTGCCCATTGGGGAGTGAAAAAAATATATAAAAAAATAAAAATACTTCCAAATCCTTCCATTTCTGACAAAACACTTTAGCCAGGGTTTGGGTGACTCCATCACCAATCAGTGTTAGGAAAAACCCTGAGTTTGCTGAGCACCAGAGCTAACCCCAGATATCTTTCACCTCCAGGGTTGCCAAATCTTCTGCCAGCCAGCCCTGCTGCAGCACATGTGGCTCCTGAGGGGGAAATGTGGGGCAGCTCCAGCAGTCAGGGAATGGTGGTGGTGCCTCCAGCTCTGTTGGTTTCTGAGGAGTGGGTCCGTGTGGCCATGGTGGGGGCTCTGCCCGGTGCCAGCGTGGCCACATGGACTCCTTTGCCCTCCAGGAGTTGCCAGCACTGAGCTGGCTTTGCCCCAAATATGCTGTAGGGAGCAGTTGGACACAGGGTTGGTGTCAGCTCATCCTTTGAGTTGATGCTTTGAGTTCCATCAGGAAACCTCAGTGGGTTTCCAGCACTGCGGGTGTCCATCTTCAGGCACATGGGGACAAAGTTCCCCATCCTCATGTTGGACATCCCACCCCCTTAGGGGAGGGGGGTACAGGGGACTCTTGTGGCACTGAGTTTGGGCTGCCTTGTCCTTTCTCACACCCCAAAACTCTTTTAAGGACCAGGCGTGACTTTTCTCAAGCACAGTTTCAGTCCCCGACATTTGTATCTGGGGTCCCCCCCCTTTTGCCCTCCTCTTTGAAATTGTTTTAAGAAATTTTGTATATGGAGGATAAAGTTCTTATATATTTATTAAAAAAAAATAATAATCCTTTATCTTATTTGAAATTATTATTTGGTGAAGAAGGGTTTGTGTTTTTTTCTTTTTTTTTTTTTAATTTTGGNNNNAGCTGCTTTTTTTTTTTTTTTTTTTTGAATTTTGGGGGGGAAGGTTTTGGGAGGGGGGAGAAGTAACTTTGAACCTGTCACTTATAACTGAAGCCCTTATTAATTATCCAGACAAAGGTACTGTTAGTAATTAATGGGATGTCTCTGTTCTAAGCTTTGTACATGACAAGTCCACGTGTTACATTTTTCTGTTTCTATGGAAATATTTTGGCATCTCTTTGTCTTCAACCAAAACCTAAAAGAAAACAAACTGTGATTTTTCCTTTTATTTTTTTTTTAATTTTTTTTTTTCTTCGTTGCAATACATTTGAAATTTCAAAGGGTACTTTGGGGCTCAAAAAAAAATTAGGATTTCTAAGTCAGTATGTGCATTTCACGTAATAAAGCTGTTAATGGTGAGCAAAGTATTATATACTAACTAGATTTTTTTCCACATCTGTATAGTATATTCTATGTATTTTGTGGTATTTGAGATTATAGAAAGTTTAGTGTCCGAAACATGCGTTTAATGTGTATTTTTAAACAAATTTATGGCAATTAAAAATATTTGGAGAAAAGGGTATCACATTTCAATTTGTAAAGATCTTTTTAACTACTGTGTCATTAAAAATGCTTTGTACAATGCAGAACTGTAACTGGAGAAACTAAGTTTAATAAATATCAAATAGATTTTCTGTATTAAACTACACCCCCCCTCCCCTTGTGCTGGTGTCTGTTCCGTGGATGTGTCCTTCCTTCTTAGAGAGGTTTTTAGGAGTTTTTTAGAGAGTTTTCTTTTGGGATCCTGCTCTCTCCTGTGAGGGGAAGCAATTAGGATTTCTTCTTAGTATTTTTTTCTAACCAAAAGCAATTTTGTTTCTTTCAGCCCTCCCAAGTCAACGTCCAACAGTTCAGACGTGGATTGGGATCGATTTCTTTGCAAATCACAGGAGTCAGTCCAGGACGTGTGTTTTTGAGTGAAGTGAGATTAGAAGTAATGAAAAGTAAATACTTTTTCCTCCCCCTGCTATCATTTGGGATGTTGAGGAGCAGCTATCGGGCGTTATCACTTTGTTTGCTCCTTCTTTCCAACAGGCTTTATCTGTGGCACTTGATAAGAGCTGGGTGTTGGGATTGGAGAGAGGTGGAAAGCCCAGGGAGCTCTTTTCTGCCAGCTTGCAGGAGACACATCCAAAGTCCAGCTTGAGACCAGCACTTTCTGCAGCCTCCTGATGTGCCCTCACCCCACACTTTGCTCCGAGGATACAAGGAAAACCAAGGTGGCTTGCTGAATATAAATATTTAATTCACACCTTTTGAAAAAAAAAATAATAATAATAGATATGAAACATTACAAAACAACCCAAATGAAGAGGAAGAGGCAGAGTCCCTTTATTTGAGCTTGGCCAGAGAGTTGTCCTGGGGTTTTGTATCACAAGGCAAGGAAACTCTCCGTTGAGTTTTGAGGTCCTTTCCAGCAGTTCTTAGGACAGAGATGTTGGGCAGACGTGTGGCTGGAGTCTCTGTCCTGGCAATAAATATCTCTGAAGTGGAGGGGGAGCAGTGTCTCTGAGGGGAGCTCCATGGCCACAGGTCACTCGGAGGCCGTGCGCAGGAAGCAGCGGTTCTTCCTGTAAAACAAAGGGCTGTCAGGCTCTGTGCCCAGCTGGGACACAGTGGCCTCAGCTCTGAACCTTCTCTTCATCTCTTCAGTCACTTTGCCTTGATTCATTTTACGTCCTTTGCTGTGCATAATGTCTGCAAATGCATATTACCAAGGCTACTCCAGCCATGGTAAAGTCTGACTAAGAAAGCCCCAACTTGGTATCTGTGTTTTATAGACTCAGGGGGTTGGAAAGGACCTCCAAAGGCATCCAGTCCAATCCCATGCAGTGACAGGGACATCCTGCACTAGATGAGGTTGCTCAGAGCCTCAGCAAGCCTGGCCTTAGAATCATGGAATAGAATCATTGAATGGTTTGGGTTGGAAGGGACCTTTGAGATTGTCTAGTTCCAACCCCCCTGCCATGGGCAGGGACAACTCCCACTACACCAGGCTGCTCAGTGCCTCATCCAGCCTGGCCTTAAACACCTCCAGGGATTGAGGGGGCATCCACAGCCTCTCTGGGCAACCTCTCCCAGTGTCTCACCACCCTCACAGCAAAGAATTTCCTTTTTCTATCTACCCTGAATCTCCCCTCTTCCAATTTACATTTGTTATTCTTAGTCCTAACCTTAGATGTCTCCAGGATGGGGCCTCCATCACCTATCTGGGCAACCTCTTCCAGCATCTCACCCCCCTCCTGGGGAAATACTCCTCATGTCCCATTTAATCCTGCTCTAGTTTCAAGCCCTTGCCACACCATTTTCCTGAAACTGAAGTTGCTGTTCCCCTCTGTTATTTGGCAGAAGCACAGGATGCATTTCAAATGCTTTGAAAAGAGCATCTTGCCTGCCCTGTCCCGTCATCTTCATCTAGAGCAGAAAATGGATAAACTCTACCCAAGCTCTGTTCTCTTTCAGGTCTGTGTGCAGCAGCAATTCATCAACTTAACAATTAGACAATTTAGTAATGTCTCATTCACAAGATATAAATGTCTCCTGATACTTGGAATGGTCTTAAACTCTTGAGTTTTAANTTCTACCCAATCTCTCTTCTCTTTCAGGTCTGTGTGCAGTAGGTCACTAAACAGCAATTCATCAACTTAACAATTAGACAATTTAGTAATGTCTCATTCACAAGATATAAATGTCTCCTGATACTTGGAATGGTCTTAAACTCTTGAGTTTTAAGTTACCACCTAAATGTCTCTTGTTACTTTAACTGCCATAAAATCTTTAGTTTTAAGTAACCACCTAAATGCCTCTTGGTACTTTAACTGTATTAAACTCTTGCGTTTAAATAACCACCTTAAAGTGATTCCTTTAGGACTAGATCATGCTTTTAATTGCCAGGTGCCTCAAAGCGAGCAGCCCTGGCTTGGAGAAAGGTTAATTTCACAGTCTCCAAGTGATTACCTAAAAGCTGTCTGGAATCCTGTGTTCTTTTTATGTTGAGACAGGTTATTTTGGGTAGCAGTGACAGGTGGACTCTGCTCTGTTTGCCTTGCTTACAACAGAGCTCCCAACCTATTGCCCCATCCCTATTCCTGGTGTCTTTTCCCCGTGAGCAGAATTTATTCCCTATCTCTTTTGGATGGAAATAAATGGGAGATTCTGCTCCATAATCATAGAATGGTTTGGGTTGGAAGGGACCTTAAAGATCATCTAGTTCCAACCCCCCTGCCATGGGCAGGGACACCTCCCACCACACCAGGTTGCTCAGTGCCTCATCCAGCCTGGCCTTAATCACCTCCAGGGATTGAGGGGGCATCCACAACCTCTCTGGGCAACCTCTCCCAGTGTCTCACCACCCTCACAGCAAAGAACTTCTTTCTTCTCTCCACCCTAAATCTCCCCTCTTCCAATTTGCCATCCTGGCCCCTATTAAAAAGTCCTACCCCAGCCTTTCTGTAGCCCCCTTCAGGTATCGAGAAGCTCCTCTGAGGAGCTCCCTGAGCCTTCTCTTCTCCAGGCTGGACAACCCCAACTCCTTCAGCCTTAATCCCAGCTTTAATTCTCACTGTGTGAGTGTCCCCAAGTGTCTCTGAGGTCCCCTTACCTGCAGAGCATGGTGATGCACTCGCTGTTGTCCCTGCAGGAGGCTCCCACTGGTCGCAGGGAGACACCTCTCCAGAAGGGTGTCATCCTCTTCTGCCTGCTCAGGGGGGGCTGCTGGGGGTGCAGGGAGGCACAGAGGCTCTGCAACAAGAGGGGTAGTGCCACCATCAGAACTTAAGCAGCCACCACTGCCCAGATAGTCCACAGTATCAAGTGAGAAACATGAAACCTTCCTTGTTTTCAGATCCTTGCAGAGTCTGTTTCTGTGCCATTGGTCATACCCTCACCCCAAAGGAGCAACAAATATTAAAACTATGGAGTTTTTTTTAATCTTGGAGGGAAGGCAGAATGACTTGCTCACTTACATCCCAGCACAATCCACTATTAGACTTACTTGTGCTCACTTACATTGTAGCACAATCCAGCATTAGACTTTCTTGTGCTGTTGAATCCTTTCTAAGAGCTTTGCTGGCCCCCCCGCTACCCATTCATACAAATTGTAATGCTCTTTAATTTCTAACTCTATTTATTCATATAAATCCTAAAGCTTTTTATTACCTGCCTGTTTGAAATAGCACATGAAGAGTTATCTCTCCTTACCTGGCTGAGCAGCAATGTGCAGAGCAGCAGAATGACCAGGGCTCTCCAGGGCTGCATCTTCACCCTGTCAGCTCTCACTTCCACCACAGGACCAGCCTTGGGAAGAGGAGGAGGAGGAGGAGGAGGGAAAGCCCCAAATAGAACTTCCCAAAGCTCAGCTAGATTTTTATAGACTTCATTCTCTTATCGTTGCATCAGCTGTCAGTCAGTGGGGGAGCAAAGTTCACTGGGGAGAGAGGCAATGGGTGAGTTTGCAGCCGCTGGAGCCGATCTGGTTCAAGGCCTGTGGTCTGTGGCTAATGATTGACTCTCCTTCCACCTGTACTTTGCCTGCTGGCCCCACCACGTGTGCCAACTCGGCCTTTTTTTAAACACCTTCCCCAGCACCTCACCACGACTCTCCTCCCAGGAGGGTGTTTGGTGGAGATCAAAAGCCATCACCCCATTTAACTTGTGTGACGTTGGTGACGTGTGTGCTGCTGCCTCTGGGGCTGAGGGTTGTCTTATCGAGCTCCTCCGCAGCAGAGGAGCACACTTGTCATCCCTCTGCCCCCTTCTCATGACGTGAAAGAGTCACGAGGAAGTTGCTCGACCTCCTTCTCCAAGCAGGTGGCACGAGAAGGAGCAGATGGGTTCTTTTTGGGATGGATTTGGGAATGTACAAATGTCCTTCTGCCCAGGATGCTGATGTGTACTTAGAATCATAGAATAGTTTGGGTTGGAAGGGACCTTAAAGATCATCGAGTTCCAACCCCCCTGCCATAGGCAGGGACACCTCCCACTACATCAGGCTGCTCAGTGCCTTGTCCAGCCTGGTCTTGAACACCTCCAGAGACTGGGGGATCCACAACCTCTCTGGGCAACCTGTTCCAGTATTTCACCACCCTCACTGTAAAGAATTTCTTTCTTATGTCAAGTCTAAACCTATCCCCTTCCAATTTACATCCATTGTTTCTGGTCCTTCCATCACATATCATGTTAAAAATTCCTTCCCCTTCCTTTCTGTAGGACCCCCTCAGGTACTGATAAGTTACTCTGAGGTCCCCTCTGAGCCTTCTCTTCTCCAGGCTGAACAACCCCAACTCCTTCAGCCTGTCCTCATAGGGCAGTTGCTCCAGCCCTTTGACCATCTTCGTGGCCTCCTCTGGACCTGCTCCAACAGCTCAATGTGTTGAGGGCTCCAGAACTGGACACAGTAACTCCAGGTGGGGTCTCACCAGAGTCCAGCAGAGGGGCTTGCAGATGATGATCCCTCAATAGCTGGTCCCCAAGCGGGGTGTCCTGGAGGCCAGCTGGAAAGGCAATGGTTTCTTTAGAAGAGCCACCAGTTGTGGTTTGCCCTCAAACTTTGCCATTAAACTGGTTCTCACAGCTCCCAGTGAGGGGCAGTTTGGGTTGTTGCAACCTCACTTCACAGGCGAAAAGATGAAGGTCCCTCTTCATCACAGAGGAGAGTGTTCCTTCCTCTCAAACTCTCTCTTCTTACAAACCCTGGGATCACCAGGCTCTAACTGGACCTCAGTGCTGCTCCTCAGCTCAGAGACATCTCTCCCTCATCCATCCTGTGGATGAAGCCCTTTGTGAGGCTGCTGAGGAGCACAGTGAAGTCCTATGTAGTGGTGTCCAGCACACAACGACCTCAGAGCACACTGTGATTTTGGGGGGAAGATAGTATAAAAAAAATTAAGGCCTCCATTTAATCTGAACTAGAAATAGGAGTGGGGATGGAGCTGGTTTCTCTGATTGCTTGATACGCAGCAGAAGTGCCAGCGTGGAAGGCGAGCTACTTAGATTAAGATAGTGCCATGTTGTCAGGTGTCTGCCCACAGGTGATAACCCCTCAGCCCAAACTTCACTGGGGAAATGGAACCACTTTGCATCCTCTTGTCTAAAGCCAACACTAGAAAATAGGTTTCTTTTCTCCAGTGGTTCTTCCACTCTTTCCTCTGCCCCTGTGAGGAGGAAGCAAACCTGCCAATGTTTCACCTTCTATGGGGAGGGAAGGAAATGGGACAGTGGGTCACAGCACTACAGAGGGCTGAACTTCAGCATTTGTTTTATCTTTTGCTGCAAATTTCTCAATGTTTTTTTTTCCCCATTAAATGTCTCTATTTCCCTCCATCTAAGTTCAAATTTCTGTTCTTTCCACCAGGCACTGAGATTGAACAGAGGAAGGAAAGCAAGAGGCAGTGTTTGATCTGCTGGAGAGCTCTCACTCACTCCTGCCCTCTCTCTGCAGCCACGTCCTGGGCTGAGACAGGACTTTGTGGTGCTGCATCAAAGTTGTTGGTGTCCTGGGTGGCTGAGTGGCACCAGCACATCCCTGGCAGGCAGCAGTCTCTTTACTCTGGACAAAAAACTGGGCAAAAGAAGGTAAAACTGAACCAATTGTTTCCATACACATGAGGAAAACACTGTCATAGAATGGGAAGGGACTTCAAAGTCCACCTAGTGCCACCCCCTGCAGTGACAGGGACATCCTGCACTAGGTGAGGTTGCTCAGAGCCTCAGCAAGCCTGGCCTTGGATGTCTCCAGGGCTGAATGGGGCCTCCACCCCCTCTCTGGCTGACATAGTCCAGTGTCTCACCACCCTGGATCATCTGGAGATGATCTCCAGAGGTCCATTCTATGATTGTGGTTAGGAAATTCCCAGGATCACAGTGTTGGAAGGGACCTTCCAAGTCCACCTGGTGCCACCCCTGCTGTGACAGGGACATCCTGCACTAGATGAGGCTGCTCAGAGCCTCAGCAAGCCTGGCCTTGGATGTCTCCATGGGTGGGGTGGGCACAAAGTGTTGCTCCATTGCCACTTGTGACATTTAGGAAAGGGAGAAGAGGAACAAACTAGACCCAAAGTTTTTAAACACGAGGTTTGGATTGTGCAACAGCTGTTGGCTGAACATCCAGCAGGAGCCATCCCTGGCTCTGCCTCCCTTCTCCAGGCAGTGAGGCAGAGGAGGGCAGGGCTGGAGGAAGGCTGGGCAGGGTTGTGACAGGCAGGTGGTGGAGCAAAGGCTGAGGAGGCTGAGCCTGGCCAGGCTGTGGGGTCTTAGCTGTGGGGTCAGTGGCCGGGGTGGTGCTGTTGGCAGTGGCCCAGCAGCTGGTTCAGCTGTTGGTGAATGGGGGCAGAGACCTGGTGAGACCTTGGGCTGCTGAGAGAAAAAGTGTGGAAAAAAACAAGTAAAGCTACCGCCTCTGAAGCTGATGTTTACTCCCATGTAGCTTTCCCAGCAGCTGCTGTGGCTGCTCAGTGGCTAAATATAGAATCATTGAATGGTTTGGGTTGGAAGGGACCTTACAGATCATCTAGTTCCAACCCCCTGCCATGGGCAGGGACACCTCCCTCTACACCAGGTTGCTCAGTGCCTCATCCAGCCTGGCCTTAAACACCTCCAGGG
>VZTY01001119.1:28652-49163 GCA_013400935.1 Turnix velox
AAAGAATTAAATTCATGGCAGAGGAGTTAGAACTAGAAGATCTTTAAGGTCCCTTCCAACCCAAACCATTCTATGATGAAGGTCATCCCACCATTTCCTTGCTATAACCCTTTCTGTCAAGGAATTTTTCATATTATCCCCTTTCCTCTTCCCCTGTGGCAACGTGAAGCTGTTTTTCTTTATCCCATCGCTTGTTCCTCGGGAAAAGAGATAAATCTACCTTAAAAAAACCACTTTATTTTTGCAAAGAAGGTCTCCCCTCCATCACCTTCTCCTCAGGGTTGAACACCCTCCCATCTCCCTCACATCTTCCCTTTCTCCACACAAACCCCCCACCACTCCCAAAACCATATGTAAAAAGATCCCTTTTTCATTTATTTATGATTATTTATTTATTTATTTATTCATTTATTTATGATTTATTTCCTTTCTACTTACGAGGAGTCACCTTGAAGACCTGGGAGCTGAAGCGGCGCCAGACGTTGGGCAGGCCGTGAGAGAAGACATTGGGGAAGGCTCGTTGCTCGAAAGGGGACAGGCTGTAGGTGATGACATGGCGGACCCTGGCCAAGTTCCCAAAATGACCACCCATGATGGTGTCACCTTCTCTGTCCTTTAAAAAAAATAAGCCTTTGCCGCCGTCCGCCCAGGCATCGAACGATGCCGCTTCCCCTTCCGGGGCGGGCGGCGGCTTCTTCCTTCAGTGCCTCCTTCCTTCAACCCCTCCTCTCACACTAAAAATCACCATTTTAATGCATAAATTATAATAATTAGGCGCTGCCGCGCTTTACACTGAAGGAGAAACGTTTAAAAAGTCGAGTTAGTGCTTTTTTGTTGTTAAATTTTATTCAGGATTCATGCTGGAAGACCTCGCGGCGGACTCTTTCCTCAGCGCCTCCTCCTTCTCTCAGCACCACCTCCTTCCCTCAGCGCCGCCTCCCGTGCTAAAAATCACCATTTTTATCCTCAAATTGTAATAATTTAGACGTGGCCGCAGTTCACATTTAATGAGAAGGGTTTAAAAGTCGAGTTAGTTCTTTTTTTGTTGTTAAATTTTATTTACGATTCATGCTGCGAGAGCTCACGGCGGCTTCTTCTCTCAGCGCCTCCTCCGTCTCTCAGTTCCGCCTCCCGTGCTAAAAATCACCATTTTTATCCTCAAATTGTAATAATTTTGACATAGCCACGCTGCACACTGAGGGAAAAGGGTTTAAAAAGTCGAGTTAGTGCTTCTTTGATGTTAAATTTTACTCAGGATTCATGCTGAAAAGATCTCGAGGCTGACTCTTCCCTTAGCAGTCTCTTCTTCCCTCAGCACCGCCTCCCGTGCTAAAAATCACCATTTTTATCCTCGAAGTGTAATACTTTAGACATAGCCCCGCTGCACATTGAGAGAAAAGGGTGTAGAAAGTCGAGTTAGTTCTTTTTTGGTGTTAAATTTTATTCACGGTTCATGCTGGAAGAGCTCGCGGCCGCTTCTTCCCTCAGCGCCTCCTTCTCTTAGCCCCGCCTCCCGTGCTAAAAATCACCATTTTTGTCCTCAAATTGTAATAATTTTGACGTAGCCCCGCTGCACATTGAGAGAAAAGGGTTTAAAAAGTCGAGTTAGTGCTTCCTTATTGTTAAATTTTACTCAGGATTCATGCTGGAAGAGGTCGTGGCAGACTCTTCCCTCAGTGCCAACTTCCATGCTAAAAAAATCACCATTTTTATGCACAAATTGTGATAATTTAGGTGCTGCACACTGATAGTGATGTTGTAAGATGTGTATAAAGCACTNCCTTATTGTTAAATTTTACTCAGGATTCATGCTGGAAGAGGTCGTGGCAGACTCTTCCCTCAGTGCCAACTTCCATGCTAAAAAAATCACCATTTTTATGCACAAATTGTGATAATTTAGGTGCTGCACACTGATAGTGATGTTGTAAGATGTGTATAAAGCACTTTATAAATAGTCCTGTTTGGTTGCTTGGGTTTGTGGGAAACCACCAAGCACCAGCCTTGCACAACCCAGAGATTAAAAAAAAAAAAATAACCATCTCAGGCTGGTGTGTGAGGCCAATTATTGCCCACGAGGTAAAGAAGCTGACTTCCCAGACTACTAAATGTAGAAAGTTCCTAAAAACCCTTTTAAGTTTTTTTTTTTAGCTGACAGCATTGAACATTTTGAAGCAAGCGACATGGAGGATTCTGTGCCCTCATCCCCTGGTTTGTTCTTGGACTTTATGAAGCTTTTCTATTTTTAACAGCTCAACGAGTTCTTACTCAGACAGTTTGGTTATTTCAACTTTTACAAATGGCCTTGATTTTTCACAGACATCGTTGAGAAGGCCTGAAGAGCACAACAGAAGAAGAGCAAGAACCAACCTTGTAGCTTTTTACTGAACCATGAGGAAGAGCTGGAAACATGGTAGGGAAAAAAAAAAACCTAAAACTGAGAAAATTTGAATGCTGAAAACTCTCTTCCTAATGGAAATGTCCCCTCAAGAGAGTTTTTTACCTGGAGAAAGGCAGCAGGCACTGACTGATGCATGATAGGCATTTATTTCTTTATTTACATCAGTAAAACAGCTTAAAATAGACATCTGTTAGCAGAAAACCTTTTCCATATTTTAAATGCAAGTCCATCCCAATAAAAAGATACTATTTACATTTTAATCCCAACATTCTAGAAAGGATGAATGGCTACAAAAAGAAGTGCTACGATGTGAACACCTTCCGACTACCTCCATGCCTCCGTCCCCACTGATTTTAGGATGCTCTTAAAATTACACAAGTGTTGTTTGGTTGATCACAGTCACTTTTAAGAATGCAAAAGTCCCCAAACCCCAGAGTAAAACCAAGGAGGTGTTGCTACCGACAAGTGCACTTGGTGGCTATCATGTCTTCGTACTCTTTGTAGACGATGGAGCCATCAGGCTCGATGGTGAGGACGCTGAGGGGGCTGTACTCAGCAGGAACACAGGAGGGCTTGGGGACAGAGGGGTCCAGCTTCTCGTAGATGATGTTCTGCACCATGGTGTGGACAGGAGAGCCATAACGGTGGCCCATGACCCGAGGGCAGTCCCCTTTGCAGTACTGGGGGCTGTAGCGGTGGGGAGCGATGATCCATCTGTCCCACTTGAGTTGGCTGAAACTCAGGCGGAAGTTGTGGAGCTCGCACTCGTTTTGAGGGAAGAGAAATTGTTTAAAATACTGGCTCAGGTTGTGAGGTGGAGCTGCTGGAGCTTCTTTCAGGTTGTCATCTCTTCGGCGGCGGGAGGCCCTTCCCCCCCTTGAGTTCTCTTTGGCACCCATAGGATTGACACGTGGATTGTTCCTCTGCCTGGACCCCACTGGATTTTTCCTTCTGTGCCTAAGTGAGTTCCACCCGTGATGAGCTTGCTCGCTGGTATCATTCAGGTAAAGGAGAAGGGAAGGGGGAACCAGTGCCACGTTAATAGGGATTTCCAGTGTAGTGTTTTCTTGTGGACCACCCATCAGACAAGTGAAGTTCACAGCCATGTGGATGTTCCTCCTGTTTGTAGCAATCAGAGGCTGGAGAAAAGAAGTCACATCCACCTCCACCCACTTGCGTTTTCTAACTTCAAAGTGCAGGCTAAAAGCAAGGGAGTGCGAGATGCTGGGGCACATTTGGCCAGAGAAGTCTTGCTCCTTGACAAACAAATGGCACATGCAGGTAATAGAGGAGGAAATGGGAAGGGGGGTGTCGAAGGAATAAAGCAGGACAGACTTGATTAAGTGCTCCAGAGCAGTAACACGGTCCAGGTTGAAGAGCAAATCCACAGAGTGAATGTCTCCTGGGGAGGGAAACCAAAACCTGCTGTTAGTGCTTCCTCATTTTTCCCTGAGCATAAACACCATTGTGTGGTGGGTGGGTAGAAAAAAATAATGAGAAGAACCCAGTGTTGATGCCCTCCTTTTCCCCCTCCCTGGAGGTGTTTAAGGCCAGGCTGGATGAGGACATTGAGCAACCTGATGTAGTGGGAGGTGTCCCTGCCCATGGCAGGGGGGTTGGAGCTAGATCATCTTTAAGGTTCCTTCCAACCCAAACCATTCTGCGATTCCTCAGCACACCTTGTTCTGAGGTGTATCAGCTCAGCAACTTGCACTAAGAGCTCTGCAGACAAGCTTCTGAGCCACAGCTCCATACAGGGGGACAGACTTTGTCCTCTGGAGGTGGCTGTTGGAGCTTTGAGCTCCTGCTCTGGCTCAGATGGGACTTTTAGGTTGATGTTCCCTTGTGAGCACCTCCAGGGTGGGGGCATCTACAAGATCTGCCCAGGAAGATCTGCTCTGCAGAAGCTCCTGCACTGCAAAGGAGACTTTTTGAGTATTTGAGTTCACAGAAAAGCCAGGGTCTAGCAGAAAAGTCACAGAGTAACTCCAATAAAGCAGCTGAAGGCAGAAGAGGCCTTTCTGGACTGTCCCCAAACTCCTCTGCTCATCCCTTCTTCTCCTGCTGTGACCATTCTATGATTCTAACAATTTCCACTTTAGATGCAAGATTTAAAAGCTAAGAAACAACAACAAAACCAAGAAACCCCACGGTTTTCCACTAATATTAGGATATCTTTCATTTAATAAATATCCAGACAGCATAGGAACAGGTTAACAGCTGTCTGCTCAGTACTGGTGGGGGAGAAATAGGGACTAGACACTCCAGATCATACAAGCCATGAAAGTAGTAGCTGAAGTTTTAGACCAAGTGCTTTCAGAGCTTTTTTTTTTAGTTTTGCCTCTGATTTTTCTTCCTACTCATCTGCTTTTTCATTTAAATCTCCGGAGCAGCAGCTGCCAACAACTCTCAGTAATGGCAAGGCAGAAACTTTTCATTAGCCCACCTTTAAAACAAATATCATAGTTTCAAGAATGCCTTTTTGCCTCATTTTATGAAGCAGAATTTCCAGGGGTTTTTTTTTAATGCTCATTTCTGCTGCATCCACCCCTCCTGGTGGATCCCCTACTTGCATCTTCACCCCAATATTAAGTATTTTTGTGCCATTCTTTGAATTTCCTCCAATTTCCATCTTATTTTGTAAGATATAGTATTGAAAAAGCAGCATTTCTAAGGAAAGGAGGAATCTTTATAGTCTCCTGCAGGCCCAGGAGATGTGGAAAACCCTCAGCAGAAGCTTTACCAGGGAGACCAGCTCACACCTACCTTTCAGGAGCTCCTTGTGGGGGTGCCTGCATTCAGAACATGGGGTGAAGAGCCGGACAGTGTTGTAGAGGTGGCTTTTGTTGGCCTTGGGGATCCCCTCCTTGGTGGCAGACATCTTATACAGCCTCTTCATGTAGCTGAGGGCCCTGGAGTGTGGCTGTAGCCTGGGAACCTCACTCTCCCAGTCCTGCTGACCCCTGGGGGACAGCACCTTGAGGAGGGGAGGTAGGAGGGCATAGCCACGTCTTGCACCTTTTGGCAGCTGCAGCAAGGGGTTCAGCTCCAAGGCAGAGTCCTCAGGAGCCACCAAAAACCCAGGGACCTTGTCAGGGCCCACACGAGCCCTGGAGTGGGGGGAACACTGAACGCAGGCAGAAAGACATTGAAGACAGCAGTAGAAACAGACACAAATTCTCCAGGTACCCTCCATGCTCTTTGGGGTGGTAGGCACAAAACCACCTCCCCTAAAATATTCAGGAAAAGCAAGAGTCCCCCTAAGCCTCATCCCTTATATATGTCACAGCTGTGGGGTGGGAGGGAGGCTTCTCATTCGAAACTAAAAATCAAAGAGCCACAGGTGTGTGTGGAGCTAGTGCTCCTTGGCTTCTAGGCTGGAGCCTTTGCCCAGCAAACAGCCTTCTAGAGCTGACCTTCTCCAGGTAAATTATAAATCAAGAGTGTTGTGGAATCATCCTCCAGAGGGAGCCGGGGAGACAACGAAGTGTCGGCTGCTGTCAGTCAATCTGCTTATTGACTGAATTTCAGGATCATAGAATGCTTTGGGTTGGAAGAGACCTTCAAGATCATCTAGTTCCATGGCAGGGACACCTCCCACTACACCAGGTTGCTCAATGTCCTCACTCAGCCTGGCCTTAAACACGTCCAGGGATTGAGGGGACATCCACAGCCTCTCTGGGCAACCTCTTCCAGTGTCTCACCACCCTCACAGCAAAGAACTTTTTTCCTCTCTCCAGCCTAAATCTCCCCTCTTCCAATTTCCATACTGCTAAGTATTGTTGCTATCAGCAGTGGTTAAGCCAAATAGTAAATAAGCTCTGATGGATCGTTGATTAATTCCTTTTTCCTTGCAGACTGCTGGTGCTTCTGTCTGTGCAACTTTGCACACACAGCTTGTTTCTTTATGCTTTAATTTACCATCCCTATATTATAATTTACTTACAGAACTTGGACATTTCCCTAACAGACTGTGAGCCTGTGGAGAAGAGAAAGGGCTGAGCATACAGACATTTCTCTTGTATTTCTTGGTATCATAGAAGAGCAGAGTTTTTGGGGTTTAAGGAAGATTGTGGGAGCCCTGTTGCTGTTTGTGTCAGGGGCAGCATGAAGATCCCAATGGAAAGATTACCAGGTAACCCTTTCAAGTGCTGTAAGTGTTAGCTGACAGATGAAACACCTTGGTCTGAGCATGGAGTTTGCTATGAAAGGAAAAGGCAAGAAAGAGAAATGTACTTTTTTCTTTATTAATTTTGTTGGGGTTGATAACTGATATCAATAAATATAACTCTTAAAGGGTGGGGAGGAAGGTGATGCCCAGATGAAGGGGTGGCACATTTCAGAGTTCCCTTTGGGCATGTCCCTGTCCTGTAACCTGCTGTGGTGTTGCTGCAAATCCATCATGGAGTAACCCCAAAAAGAAGTGACCTTGTGGACATTCCGTGCAATGAGAATTTCTAAAAGTCCCTGAGAGGGCAATCAGCTGGTTCGTTTCATAACCTGAGTTTAGTGGCTCAGGAGGGAGAAGTGTGAGAAAACTCTTAGTCCAGCCTGTTGTGAGAACAAACCATTGGCTAACAGCAGTCCCTCTGTGGAGAATGAGCCCAGTTTTTCCTTTGCTGGGAGGCTGCTGGTGGCCACTTGGATTCTGGTGTAGTATCTCAGTCAAACCTCTTCAGTTTTGGTGTGGGGCCTTTGTCAAACATCTCCAGTTTGACTGCCAGGTGCTGGAGTGCTCTCTTACAGCTCTTCTATGTCTAGAACTTGCTCTACATCCCCTTCACAGGTTACTTTCCATCATCCTTGTCATGACTGGGGAGGAATGTAGATACGAGCTGCTCAAGTGTGGCACTCACTGTTTCCCCTGCTAAGCAAACATCCCGTGGAAAACCAGGCAGCTTCTCCTTGTCGTAATCAGATATTCTCTAAAAAATTAATGAGAGCTCTTCCTGTGAAAGGAAATGGCAGCAAAAAGTTGCCAGAGGTGGCAGAGAAGGTTCCTGGGAAGGCCCTTCAGCAGAAGGACACCCCAGCCCTGTTGTCTCTGGGCTGTGTAGCAGAAATATCACAGTTAATCTTTGGTGCACTCTATCTGCAGAGAGTGAAATCTGTGGCATTGACTCATTTCACAGAAACCTTTGAAAAAGCCATTCCAGGGAGAGTTTTGTGCCAGATACAGCCACCCCTGGGGAACCAGGCTGAGGTAATCTTTTCATACAGTTAAGCATTTATGGAAATGAAACTCCTGAAGTTCATAAACAAAACAGCCTTTTGTTTGCACTGCGTTCTGTTCCAGGGAGGTGCCACACAAACACCCATAAAACAGAGCTTTTGGGCCAAGTCTCAGGAGCCACCTCACTCACTCCTTGGCTCCTGCTCTCAGGGCAGGATTTTGCCTTTTCCTCCTTGGCTTTTGGATTTTCCCCTTGTGCTGGTGGAACCTTCTCCAGCTGCACTCCCAGTACAAAGCTGTGGGGCAGCCTGGGCTGGCCTCTGATAAGGAAGGAGTTTGGAGGTGCTGACCTGTTGCTTTTGAGATCATCTTAAAATTTGCTTTATTTAGGTGTAACATGAAGTTATACAACACTGTGGTCAGATGTGTTTCAGACACTACACATACCTGGAAAGATTCAGTGAAAAAGTGGGAGTGGGTAGAACTTAGTTGGAGTTTTTCTTTGTTTGTGTGAGTTTTTTTAGGATCATAGAATGGTTTGGGTTGGAAGGGACCTTAAAGATCATCCAGTTCCAACCCCCCTGCCACAGGGACACCTCCTAGACCAGGTTGCTCAATGTCCTCATCTAGCCTGGCCCTAAACACCTCCAGGGATTGAGGGGGCATCCACAACCTCTCTGGGCAACCTCTTCCAGTCTTTCACCACCCTCACAGCAAATAACTTCTCTCTAGCCTAAATCTTCCCTCTTCCAATTTGCATCCATTCCTCCTAGTTCTGCCATCCTGATACCTATTCAAAAGTCCTACCCCTTTTCTCCATAATTCCTGCAATCCTGCCTGTCTACCTCCCTTCCTTTTTATTTTTTTTCCCTGAAGTAAAGAAAATACTTGGAACAAACTATATAAAAAACCTGGCCTCTCATACTGCATGTTTTTTCCTTCTCCCCTAGTGTGGAGAACTGAGCTTGTTACTACAACTCTCACTTTTCCCTGGTGCATTTTCCTGCCTGGCAAACTCCTGTTTACAAACCAGAGAGCAAAGAAAACCCTGAAGGATTAAAAACTGTGAAAAAGGGAGGGAGAGCTGCCTGCTCTTACCTCAAACCTCCCCTCAGCCAGCTCACAGAGCAGGGAAATTGCTGCCTAGACACTGTTTTGGGCTTTAATTTTTTCATAGACGTTTTTATTGCTGTGTACAGTGACTGTGGCCATTCCTGCAGCCTTTCTGGTTGTGGCTGGGAGGTAAGACTTGGGGAAAAAAATGTGGGTTTTTTTTTCATTCTGTTCAGGTCTTGTTCGTTTTCCACTGCCACCCATCTGGTGCCAGTGCACGTCCTTGTGTCACCCTTAGCGAGGAAAGGGCTCCGTTGGCTTCTCAAAACTGCAGCAAAATTAATCCCAGAAGGAAATCCTTTTTCCAATCTCTTCATTCTCCTGCCTTGTACATGGATGTGCTCCCGGTCTGTGGCTGTGTTTACACTTGGAATTGATGACTTTAAGGGTTTTTTCTAGCCGAAATAACTCCCTCCTGTACCCCAAATCCCGGGCTGACGGCAACCCCTCGCCATTCGGGGCGATGATGGGTGGCCCATCCCTCTGCCCGGTCTCCGGGAAGGGGAGGGACGGGATTTTTCCTCCTTTTTTCCCAGGGAAAAGCGTCTTCAAAACTAGCAGCTCCATGTTCATTACCCTGACCCCACCTCCGAGCCTGCCCCTGGGCTGGGCAGGTCCCTCCCCGTTCCCTCCCCGGGCTACAAGTAGCCTCGGCGGCCACCAGCGCACCTTCGGTCCGCGATGTGGCTGCGGGTACGCCTGTCCCAGCCCGCACATCTGGCCCGGGGAGCGCAGGGGGACCCAGGTGAGTCTGTCCTGGGGGATGCTCGGAGGTGGCTTTGTCACCCTGGAACTGGCAGAGGAAGCCACAACGAGCCGTGTCACGGCAATGACGCTGATTGCTACTAATTAGCGTGGCCCCACGCTGCCGGCGGGAGCAGTCTGCCCCGAGGCGGGGAGCGAGTGGAGATGGAGGATGGGGAATGGTAGGGGAGGGACCCGGCTGGAAGTCGAGGAGCTGCTGGAACCTCCCAAAAGCAGAGCTTTCACCAGCCTGGGATGGGGATTATCGCGGGAATCGCCTGTCGCGACTGAGCCTCGTCGCCCGCCTTGGCAGAATGAGGCGTGTTAAGGTTGTGGTTCTTTGGTTTGTTACTTCTCATGCTGCCTGTGGTGCTCCGGGAACGCTGCCAGATAACGTAAGTTTGTCTGATAAGAGTTTTTCAGACTTTGTCTCACCCGATACTGTTGTAGCAGTGAAAAGCGTTCATTGGTAGTTTAAGCAGCGTGGAGTTAGAGTTCTAAAGCAGTGAACTTGTAACAGCGTGGCTTCAGCAGGAGGGTCTTTAGTCTTTCTCTTAAAGACTTGGGCTTTGTAATTATTTCCAGTAATTGCTCGGACCCTTCTCCTCCCGTTGTGCGGAGACCCCGTTAATGGGATTCTTCTCTGGGGAAAAGAGGTCTCCTTGGTGGTGTTTAATGGCAAGAATGAAGCAGCGTCAGGGTAGAAGTGGACTCTGAAGGGTTCCAGGCTTAACTCTAGAGCTTTGCAAGCTTTTTACAAGATGATGCTTTTTTTTAAAAGTAGAATCCTCTCCAAAACGCATACAATCAAGTGTGAGAATTAACGAGTAAATAATGAAGTTAAAACGTTAACAATAATTTGAGAGTGTGCTCAGAAAATCCAGGTTGGAAAAAATAGAGGAGGTGAGAGAAAGAGAAGCATTTTCAGGTGTGTGGGACAGATTTTCCAGCCGTTTTACAGGTGGTGAGAGAGACTATGCAAATGTATTTCTTTATGAATTTGCCTGAAAGGGTTTTCTGTGCTTCTGCTGCCTCTTGTTTGGCTTTATTTAGTGTTAAGGACCAGATTCACACTCATGGGGCTCCTCAGCCCTGCTGCCTGCAGGGAAACCTGTGAGAAACACATACAAGCATCCAGTGATGGGGAATGGGCCACTGAGGCCCCCTGTTTGGCTACTCCATGGTGTGGGAGGACCTGGGGAGTGTGGCAGCTCTCACCCCAATACAGCCTCTCCATCCTTGGCTTGGGATCAGGGATGAAGGATCATGGCTGTAGGTGCCATGGGGTTTTTGTCACCTCCGGCTGTAACACCCTCATTTCTTCATTCTGCTTTTGACAGAAATTTGCCTCCTGCTTGGATGCTTTGCCCAGGATGTGGAGCAGGTGGGGGACAAACTTAGGGAAGAAAAAATACCTATTTTTCAGTCCTTCTGACCTGTCACTGAACAAAGTGTTTCTCACGCTTTGGAGAAGGGAACTAAATTCTGCTTTGCATGAATTTGCATCAGGGATGTGCTTTTTGTTGTTCCTTTCCCAGTCTGGCCAATTAATGAGGCTATGTAAAATAAATATGCTTTGGGGTTTTTTTGGGGGGTTGGTTTTTTTTGGGTAACTTTAAATGTTTAGTAACTTACAGTTCCTGTCCTCAGCACAGTGGAATCTCCAAGTTGTGGCTGGGCTGACTCTGTGCTGGTCCCAAAGCACAGGTGAATTTGTGGCTTCAGGTGATACAGCAGATCATCACCAGTGTGACTGGCACCAGTTTGGATCCCAGAGCTGGCTCTGGATGAGACCCTGGGGGTGACTCAGCAGGAGATTTGTTGGCACAAAGTGAGGAAAAGGGGTTTGTAAACTAACTGAAGGGTGGGGCAGGTGCAAGAGTAGGAGTTCTGTGGGTGTGTTTAACATCATTTTATATGGATAGAATTATAATACAGAGTGAACAAAAAGCAAAGGAGAGGTGTGAAAAAAAACCCTAATCATCGCTCTCTTTTGCTTATCATGCTTTTTTTTTTTAGCCGTCGTTATTAAAATGAAGTTTTAATTTCCTTAGAAGCTATTTGCAAAGGAGAAACAGTGTTAAAAGTATAAAGGTCAAATTTGAATACATCTCATAAGCTATATTCTTTGAAAATTTCCCTCTGGTTTCTGTGACTTGGGTTTTTCATCATTTTGGTGTTGCAGTACCTGCTGAAGCAGTGAGCTGATATAGAATCATAGAATAGTTTGGGTTGGAAGGGACCTTAAAGATCATCAAGTTCCAACCCCCCTGCCATAGGCAGGGACACTAGTTATCACCCAGAATATTCTGGACATCTGTGTTTCTACTGCTTGTGCTCTGGTTTCACTAGCTGTGGGTGATGCTTTCCTTCTGAAAGAAGTTCTGGGAACAGCCTTGTAAGCTGTGGAAAATTTAATACGCTGGGTTTCAACTGAATTTATGTGAAGGGATTTAAATTCAGTCCCAAATTTAGGCTGCCTGGATTTCACAGATAAATCAGACCTGAGGGTTTGCTGCAGAGGCTGTTCTTTGCCAGGTCTTCAGGCTGAACGGTAGAGGATAAGAGCTGCTGTTGCATAAAGGGTTGCCAGATACTTTACTTTAACCTTGAGAAGATGATGTGTTATCCTGAGACTTGCTCCTAAACAGCTGGAACACTTCATCTGACAAACCCTATGGCTGTATCTCCAGTTGGAGTGTTCCAGCCAAGTGACAAAGCATTTGTCATTTAAGTACCACAGTGATACACACAGAACCTTTCCGGGATACACAAATCTCTCTTTTTTAATCATTCCAAATATGAAATTACTTCTCTTTGGGACTTTATTCTTGGTGAGGAGCTTGTTCATGATTATTTAATGGAATAAATCTGGTCTGGGACTAGACAGTGGATTTCTTTTTCCACTTTTTGCCGTTGAGTGGTGGCATGACTGTGGCTCAATTTGTCCTCAGTTTGTCCATGCAATGGCTCTGAGAAGGGCTGAGTTCAAAGTACCTTTATATATATATTTATGTGTCTTCCTAAAATATTAATCTTGAAATGGCTCCATATGTTATTCTGGTGTCCCAGTGTCTTGTGTGAAGTTCAGGCAAACTCCAAAATTGAAATGATTAGCTGGCAGTTCCAGCCTGCTGGCCAAACCACCTGTGAAGTTGGGTGATTAATGAGCCAGGTTTGCTTGGAGAACTCCCAAACCCTCTTTGGTGTTGGATTGCAAGAATAATATTGCTTTTACTTGTGGAAATGGGTGTGCTCAAGTCACCTTGCAAGATGGGTTTGTTGGAGGCTTTGGTTCAGATCCTTTGGGCTTTATATTTTGATAAGGTCCACTGCAGCAAACAAAAACCTGTGAGTGAGAAATATCCATTATTAGCCCTTTTTTTTGAGCTGAACTGAGCTTAACTTCAAAATTTCATGTTCCTTATCTCTAACCTTGTGTAATTTTTGCCTTTGAAACCCACCCACTGCCTGTCTGTGTTGCTGTGTTCTGCTTTCTCCCTGAGCATGGCTCTGGGTCTGCAATTCAATCTCCTGATGCTCCTTTTCTTTACATCTAAGGACTACATTATTTATTTATCCCGGCCCTAACAAAGCCCCCGTTGTCCCCAAGTGATGTGAGAGAGCAGAGAGGCGGCCGCTGCCCTCGCAGTGTGACAGGATCCACATCCCCCCGGGGAGCAACTCCTTATTTATTTATTTTTCTAAGTGCGGGGAGATGACAAAACCAGACAGCAGCTGGCAGTTCTGCTCCTCAGGTCGGACCCTTGTCCCTAGGGAGCCATCCTCTGCCTCTCTTCTTACTTTCACACTTTTTACAGAGCAGGAAAAGTAAATAAATAGAGCACAGCCTTCTTGGGAGCTGTTTGTGAGCATCCCACGCAGCCATTAAATACTAATGGCAACCATATGGTGATCTTGGACTGAAGTTTTGAATGTGATGGGGTTTTTAAATGTAGTGACTCGAAATGTGAATTTTGTAGTTATCTGAAAGAGGAAAATTTGTGGCTTCTGAGGAGTGATACCTCCCTGAAATGGTGCCCTGTTTCTTTTTATTGGTGCTTTTTGATTGAGCCAGTTCAAAGAAGGAGTTTTGCTGTTGCTCTGAGTGGAACCAGTGTCAGACTCCAAGCTCCCATTTGTTCGATTCCCAGTGATGGTGGCATGAGAGAGATGCAGGCACTAAAATGTCATAGTGTTGTTTGATGTAGTGTAGGGGATTCTCTAAGGATTTTTCCATGTGTTGAAAGAGCTTGGACTGGTGGTGAAGCTCTGGGAAGCTGGGAAATGTTCTGCTTGTTTCATTTATCTAATGAATATAATTTGATTCTCACCTGTAGGTCTACCATTGTGTATTTTACCATGGAAGGATCACAGAATGGTTTGGGTTGGAAGGGACCTTCAAGATCATCTACTTCAAACCCCCCTGCCATAGGCAGGGACACCTCCCACTACACCAGGCTGCTCAATGCTTCATCCAGCCTGGCCTTAAACACCTCCAGAGATTGAGGGGACATCCACAACCTCTCTGGGCAACCTCTTCCAGTGTCTCACCACCCTCAAGCAAAGAAAATCCCATGACCTTACTCTGTTAAAATTCCCTGTGAAAAATTATGTGACTGAGAGCATGGCCATGGTGTTGAGCAGTGCCAGTTTTTGGGTATTCTTGATTGGCTCCATGGTCCTCTGTGATGCAGCAGGAGCTCCCTGCTCCTCATGGCTGCTCCCATTGCCATGAACTGAGAAACTGGCCTTGAGGGGAGCAGGAGCAAATGAAAATCCTGTGAGTGGCCTGGCTGCAGAATGTTTTGGGTCCAACCAGGGGCTGAAGGAAAGTGGGGACCTACCTGTGACCCAGGGTCTGTCTGGCTCAGGACAATGGCACAGGGTATATGTTGCCTGTCTGCTACAAACTATTACCAAACCATTAAGTCAATCATAGAAAATGCTAAAAAATATTAATTATGTTTGCCATCACCTTAGAAGGTTTAATTGCTGTAGGAACTACTGGATTCTAGTGGAAAGATAATGAATGTGTCTATAACATGCCCCCACCCTCAGGCTGGGTCAATTACCAGGTAGGGCCCCATCTGTGAGCACTGGGATTGATGAGTTCTCTTGGGGACATTATTTTCTTATGTTAGGCTGCTGTTATTTGAGTGATTTTTGGTTGGATTTTATTTTTACTTTCTATCTGTGCTGCTGATGACCTAGTTTTTGAAGCCAGTAACCCCGAGCAGCCATCTGTACCCCTGCTGAGGCTGAGGAATGAGAATACCATCAGAAGGTAATGGCCCAGTGGGACAGTGGAGAGGGTTTTAGGGCAGCATTTGCTGTTTGTGTTGCTTCCCCTGTTGGATCTTCCTTCCCCACACCTCACCCTGGCCATCAGGCCAGGATTCTTGACCCACATGGGGCAGCCAAGGAAGCCCAGGGTGGATGTGGCTTTATCTGGCCCTGCTTCATGAAGGGATTTGTCCAACCTCTTCAGTTTGTGAATGTTTCTGTGATGCTGGTGCTGTGCAGTTGGTGTTGGATGAGTGGTGGCCGAGTGCCCGCTGGTTACAAAAGCAACATATTAAACCCCTGCACGGAAGAGATACCAACCACTGTGTCACCATCTCTGTCCCCATGGAGAGCTCTGTTCACAGCCAGGCAGTGGGAATTACTCAGGTTTGGCTTTTTCCTTCCCAACTGACAGGGCAAGATTCTATTTTTCCCGCTCATTTGTCACCCAGTTGGAAGCTGTCCCGTCTCCATCACCTACCCAGTCCCTGCTTGGGGAGAGCAGTGTTTAATGCAGTGATGAAAGAGTTAGTTACTGAGTAACTTCCAGGAGCCCTTTTCTATGCTCTGGGAGTCACTTGTTGTATGGTGTGCTGGTGAACCAAAAAATTAGGCTTTGGGGTGGTTGATTTGTGTGCAGGGGTTTGGAGGAGGAGCCCAAGTGGTTGCTCTCAGTGAAGACTCCTGTGTCCCCCTCATGCCAAGATGATTTTGAGTTGAGATTTAACCAGCAAGACCATCCTTGTCCTCTTCCCTGCAGGAGAGCAGGGATGGATTCTGATCTCTGATGGCTTCAGTGGCATCTGCATCCCTCTGGAGCTCACTCTGCTCCTTGCCACCACCTGAGGAATGAGCATAGGCACAAGGGAGAAGGTTCTTTTTGGGGTTGTGGACAGAACCCCCAGTTTTCACTTGTGAGATGATGCATAAGAACAAATCGGAGAGCTGCTGCTTCTATGGCATTATCCAGTTGGCAGCTTAGTTTGAGGGGGAAAGAAATAAATAGTGGCATAAAATCGGCTTATTTTTTTAAGCCCAGCGAGAATTCATCTCACCAGATAAGGATGTTATGAAATGTTTAGTATCAGACTTCGTTGCTTATATTTGGAGGCTGGAAAGAATTTATTGAGGTGATTCAGAGATGATGAAAGTCTCAATCTGCAAGCCTTCTGTGCTGGTTTATGATCAAAATATAAAAAGAGGAAAATAAACCCAGAGAACCTGCTGCATGTAAAGCACAGCTTCAGTGTTTCCTTGAGCTTTATGAGCTTTTATTGTGCAACCCTTTTCCTCTCACCTTCTGAAAGTGGTGCAGAGGGTTTTGTAAGGAAAATCTAATTGGAAATGGGCTTGTTCAGCCTGGATAAGAGAAGGCTCGGGGGGAACCTCAGAGTAGCTTCTCAATACCTGAAGGGGGCTATAGAAGGACTGGGGTAGGCCTTTTGAATAGGGTCCAGGATGTCAGGACTAAATGTAATTGACTCAATTTGGAGGTGAGGTGAGGTAGGCTGGACACAAGGAATGGGCCTAGGGGGATGTATCTGCTGGTTCCCTGGAAGAGGTTGCCCAGAGAGTCTGTGGATGCCCCCTCAATCCCTGGAGGTGTTTAAGGCCAGGCTGGATGAGGCATTGAGCAACTTGGTGTAGTGTGAGGTGTCCCTGCCCACGGCAGGGGGGTTGGAACTAGATGATCTTGAAGGTTCCTTCAAACCCAAACCATTCTAAGATTCAATCTAACAAGTTTCAGTGAGATTTAATTCAGTTTCATGTGGCAAGGGCTATTGGCCAGTGCAGTGTGACTCAGGCTGGGGATAGGGAAGGACAAAGTGTAGGAGTGAGGGATCCCTAGTGATGCCCCTCCAGGGGATGCAGAGACTGTTGATCTGAAGGAAGTGAGGGCTTCTTCTGTTTTCTCTGCTGTGTCCCTGGCATCATCCCCATGGAATTTTTCAGTGGTGCCCACTGGAGCAGGAGTTGTGGCCAGTGCCCAATGTCTGGGCAGAACAAGCATTGTCGTTAATAATTGACCATGGAGATAATGAACCAGCTGAGCTGCCTGTTTGCTTTCCTCATTCTCCACTCTAACTCTGCACAGCAGCATGTTCTGAACCAGAGGGTGGCTTCCAGCAGGAGGCAGGGACCTGGTGGAGCTCAAGAACAGTCTGCAAGACCTCCCTGTGGTGGGACCAGGTGGGATTTGGGACACCTCTGACGCAGTATGAGTAGCACTGGAAACACTTTGGGTGTTGATATTTACACTTTCTTTTCCATTGACTTTCAGATCTCTCCTGTGGCCATAGGAATGTGCACACAGAGCTTTAGCTTTGGTTTTCTGAAGAGAAAATTGGAGATGGAAAATCTGAGTTGGCTTCTGCTTACTGTGAACCTGCATCCGGATCTCTGGAGGTAATAAACCAAACGTCATTTCATAGTGTGTGTATATTTTAGATGGCTCTTGTGTATATTTTAGAACGCTCTGTCTGGCATATGTTGTCTCTCTGTGATTCAGCTGTTGCTGTGATGCCTGTCTGTGTATTTGCTTTATGCAAGAAAAGATTGAAAATAACGTTCTGGTTACTCTGTGTTGTGTTTGTTTGCTGTCAGTCTAGTAGGAACAGTGATTCTACTGCTCTGTGGTTCAAGGAACTGCTCCTTCCTCACTGGTGAGGTGTGTGTTTGGGGAGGGAGAGGGATTTGGCCAAACCCTGAGCTCAGACCTGTGAGGGCTCAGCTGTCTGTAGCTATGTGCATCCAAAAGGTTGTGTTCATCTCAACAGTGGCTCTTGAGTGTGGCCCAGAGCAGATAGAGGATGCTCCTGGGACCTCAACAGGTTTAATGCAGGGTGTTTGATGTGAGATGGTGATTTAGAGCTTCCAGTTGCAATTCTATGGGCATCGTTGCAGCAGTTTCCAGCCACTTTGAAGGTCTTAATGAAACTGGAGGCTCAGCACGTGCTCTGCTACTGGTCACACATGGTGGGGATAATTCGAGGTGTGTTGTGAGGCACTCCCAGACCCAGGTGGGGGTGCAGAAGGTGTCCCATTTTCTATGGGTCCCATCTCCCCACCAAGGGCTGACTCAGCTGTCAAATTTCTTCCAGAGCATCTACTGCCAAAGTCCATCTGGAGGCTCCCTGCTGGGATAGACTTCAGGACAACAGGGGAAGGAGCAAGATACAGCTTGGAAAACATTAAAAGCATGTTTTGAAATGTTTAACCTGGGTTGAGAACAGCCTCAGGCACACGTGGTTGCACAGAGCAGCTTGAACTTCAGGGCTTGGCCCCTCTATCTGTGTCTGCAAGGTGTTAGCCCTGGGCAAATGTGTAAATGTAACCTAATAAGTGGAACAAGGGCAGAACTTGCAAATTTATCTTTAAAATTATCCAATTGCTAGCATGTTATGACGCCTAAGAGACAGATCTCACACCCCTTGGACTCCCCCTTTGCACAATGTGTCCCCTCAGGTGTGACCTTCAGTCTGATAGAAACACAGGAGCTCTGCTTGACCTTTTGAAAGCACAGACTAGGTAATTTTTTTCAGAATATGTGAAATTGAGGTGCATGTTAAAATTGTCTAACTGCCAGAACTTTATTTATGCTGAAATTAGTTACCTTAGTAGTCAATCCCATGGTGAACCTCCAGCACAGGTGGTGCTTTGCTGGGGAGGATGATAATAAAATCCAGGTTGTAGATCACTGTTTGTCAATGACAGTTTGTTCATGTGGTGGTTTTTCTCTGTGGAAAAGATAATTCCAGCACAGGGAAACTGGAGTCTCCAGGGATTTTTTTTCTGTCTGGGCCTCTTGGACTGCAGTGACAGAGGCATCCATTGAGCTGCTGAGAATAGTTTGATATTTTGAAAGAAGGAAACACATCCAGTTGCTAGAAAACCACTGTTTTTGAGAAAACAGGATGACTTTATGGTGTGTCCCAAGTTGCAAACTCTCTTTTATGAGTTTGAGTGAAAGGCAACTCCTAGAGCTCCAAGAAGGTCCAGGAAATGCAGAACGTGACCCACACAGTGGGATGTGGGGCAGTGGCTGGAGCTGCCTCTTACAGAATCATAGAATATGTTGAGTTGGAAGAGACCTTCAAAGGTCTAGTCCAACCCCCTGTGGTGACAAGAACATCCTGCACTAGACCAGATTGCTCAGACTCAGCAATCCTGGCCTTGAATGTCTCCAGGAATGGTGCCTCCTCCAAATCTTTGGTGAAGAACTTCTTTGTAATATCTAATCTAACCTAGCTTTAATTTAAAACCTTTTCTTCTCAATCTATTGCTCCATGGCCTGCTGAACAGTCCCTCCCCAGCTTTCCTCTAGCTCTTTCAGGCACAAAGATGCTGCTAAGAGGTCTCCATGATTCTCTTCTCCAGGCTGATCAGCCCTAAACATAGAGCACATCTGTTCAAAAGTACACAATCATCTGTAATTCCAGGTTTATTCAGTTTCAAAGCTCTAAGTTTATTTTTCCCATTTCCATTACTGTTTAGCAATTGGAAATTCTCAACATAATTTTAAATCTCCACCTTGCTCATAGGGTCACCCACCTCTTACTGTTAGTTCCTGAACTTCTTCAAAGAGGAAGGAGGCTGATGAAGGTTTTTTAAGTTGAATCTTCTTCTGTGTTCTATAGACAATAGAGGTTAATTCCAAATATTTGTGTATAAAAATCAGCAGTGTCATGAAATTTAGAATTCTTTAGAGTCTGTAATTCTCTAATACTCCTGAGTATTTTTGAGTCTGCTCTTGCCTGGAAAAGCAGCACGGATGATAGATCTATGGCATGAAATGAACTTGATGAGATTTTAAAAAGAAAGAAGGAAAATTTTGATGCAGTAAGAAGGGATAAAATGGGACGGATTGTTTAAAAATAAACAGCATATCTTTGGGATGAAAGGTGTAATTTCTGGTAAAAACATTCTTTTCAAGAAGAGCTTTCAAAAGCAGAAACAAAACCCCAGTGTTTGGGGTTTAGTAAATCTGGGAGTAATGGTGATGGAAGCAGAGAGAAATTTTTGAGGCTGAATAAGGAAAGTCAGGGGATTTGAGGACAAAGGAGAGGTATGTGGCGGGTGACTGCTCTCATTAAAAGGTCAGACTCTGCTGGGTGCTCAGAAAAGGTCTCTCTTGGGGCTGTGAGGAATTGCCAAACCTGATCTTCCTCATTAAACCCTTGGCTGGAGAAGAGACCGTGGCTTTTGGGCCCAAAAGCATTTCATTTGAGCCACAGCTTTTTCATCAGCCAAGTGTGTGCATCATGGAAATGCCAGACATTCCCACCCAGCAGTGAGATGTCATCTCAGGGTGGGAAATGTCCCCAGGGAGGGTGGAGGATGGACCCATTTCTCCATCCTGGCTCAGGGCAAGCTCTCACAAGAGCCAGGAGGACTCCATCTTCAGTCATGAGCATGGCAGAGCTGGGAAAGGAAGTTTGGGAGGATTTCTCTTGTGACCATCCATCCTGCTTCCCCCTCAGCAAAAAAAGGGGGATTTTGGGATGCAGAATTGCTATTTTCATCCTTCTCTAAATTATCCAAGGCATTTCTGTTGCACCAGGAAGCCTTAATTCTATCTGTGGATTTTACTGGGAATATTTACATGCCACAGACTCTGGGGAAATTATTCCTGTGCACACAAGGCACAAACCCACTCAGTGAATCCCACACAGGCTCCATGTGAGGATGTTGGACATTCTGGCTTTCCCTGGCTCTCAGTAGCAGGGTGAGGTTCCTGCTGGGCCTGAGTAAAACCAACTTGAAAGTTTATCCTTGAGTTTTGATGAGTGATGTCCTT
>VZTY01001121.1:0-10256 GCA_013400935.1 Turnix velox
TAAGTAGAATTAGCTAGAACATACATTACTACTTCAGTTTAAGGGTAGTTCCCTAAATATCGGGTATTACAGGAGCTTTTCCCACTAATGCAACCACACCTGCACTTGACAGCTGGAGAGAAGTATGGAGTATTAAAATAGGCCTGAATGTCAGTCAAGTAAGGGAAATTGCCTTAGGGGTACATCCTGTCATTTCTGGCTCTGATGAACGTCACCCTGTGTTGGACCACATGCTCCCAGATTGGGCACCAGTCTGTCAGGCTGTCAAGAGATGCTCAGGTGATGTTTCCCAGGTTTCCCTCCCACTTTGCATTGGAATCATCAGTTCTTAAAACTGTCGATAGGAAGAGATGCTTCAAATTATCTAGTCCAGCCATCAACATAACTTTGCTAAAACCCATCTCTGAATGATATGATTAATCATAGAATGTGTTGAGCTGGAAGGGACCTTCAAAGACCATCTAGTCCACCTCTCCTTGCAGGGACATCCTGTACTAGATCAGGTTGCTCAGAGCTTCAGCGTTGAATGTCTCCGGGGATGGGGCCTCCACCGCCTATCTGAGCAATTGGTTCCCAATAGCACTTTTTCCTGTAAGCTCTTTGTCTACCTATCTTTTGATACCTCAAAGAATGACAATTTCACCCCTTCCCTGGGCAGCCTGTTTCAATGTTTGATAATCCATTTAGTGTAAAAAATTTTTTGTAATATCCTCTCTAACTATCTCCTGGTGCACCAGGCCATTTCTTGTCCTGTTACTTGGGAGAAGAGACCAACCCCCATCTCTCTACAGCCTCCTTTCAGGTAGCTGTAGAGAGCAATAAGGCCTCCCCCTCATCCTCCTTTTCTCCAGGCTGAACTACCCTAGCTCCTAAGATTATTTGATCTTCAGACTCTTCACCAGCTTGGTTGCCCTTCTCTGGACCCACTCCAGTACATCTTTTTTTTTGTGGTGAGGGCTTCAAAACTGGACACAGTACTCAAAGCAGGGTCCCACAAGAGCTGAACACAGGGGAATGATCCCTTCCCTCGTCGTGCTAGCCACAGTGGTTCCGATCCATGACGGGATGCTATTGGCCTTCTTGGCCATCTGGGCAGACTGCTAGTGTATCCTTATTGATATATTGACCAACATACCCAGGTGCTTTTCTTCCAGGCAGCTCTCCAGCCACTCTGTCCCCAGCCTGTAGCACTGCATGGGGTTGCTGTGGCTCAAGGGAAGGACCATGCACTTGTCCTTGTTGAACTTCACCTCATTGGCCTCGGCCCATCGATCCAGTCAGCAAACTTAAAGAGGGTGCAGTCAATTAATTCCATCTCTATCACGTGCTTGGGGATCTCAGAATCAAGCGCCAAATCCAACCAGTGGTCAGATTCCCCTCACGGACCTCAGAAAGGCGCAAAGCTGCGACGGACCACCCAGAGCTCGGTTTTGCGCTGCCAGGGGTCCCCCGCTGCCTCTTCCTGCTGCTGGCCCGGAGACTACAACGTCACAGTGGCCAATGTGACGCCCGGCCAATCGACGCGCACCAGGAGAAAAGCTAGACGGCCCAATCAAGAACCTCCCCACTAGGGTGTGTCACCGGCCAGACGTCTCTCGCCGTGGCCAATCGGCGGGCGACAAGACCCGTCCGCGCTGACGTCGATGACCGGACGGAGAGGGGGGGGCCGGGGACAAGTGCGCGCGGTTTTCCGTTACTGCTGGAGCGCGCGCGCGTGGCAGGCGCGAGAGGAAGCGGGAGGAGCTATAGGGGGAGGGGAGGCGAGGCGAGGCGAAGCGGTACTGAGGTCAACGCGAGGCAGGTTTCCCGCTTCGCTGTCCACCGGCAGCGTGAGGCAGCGATAGCGTCCGCTTCCCCCCACCCGCTAGCGGCGTTGGGGGAGCGGCTCCGCCTGGGCCCGCCAGTGACGCCAGGGGAAAGGGCCGAGTACCTCTCCGGGGCCTTCGGCCTTGTAGGCCGCTGTTGGCGTGACTCGGCCGGGCCCGGCCGGCCTCTCACGCGCTCAAAATGTCGGCGCAGGCCCAGATGCGCGCCATGCTGGACCAGCTCATGGGCACGTCCCGGGACGGTAAGTGCGCCCCTGGCCGGGGCAGGGGAGGGGAGAAAGAGGCGGAGCTGCCGCAGCTGCGGAGGTCACTGCAGTAGCGGGCATGCCAGTTCGCCGTTTACCGCTATCGGCGGGCCTGCGGCCTGCACCCTACCCTGCCACGGGGAGGGGCCTGGCGATACCACAAGTCCGCGGCGGAGTCGGGGCCTCTGGCGCTGCCGCCCGTGAGGCTCGGGGCAACCGAGTACCTTCTTCCCATTCTGGATGGCTGCGCTGCCCTTTAAGATCCGCTCCTCGCAGGGGAACTGAGCCGCAAAAGGCGCACCCGTGGAGCCTTTCCTAGCGACTTGGCGCTGGGGCGGGCACTGCTTCGCCACCTTCGGATGGGCGCAGGGGGACGGGATGGAACAGACAAAAAGACGCAAATAAGTCTTCCCCGACCATTGGCTGTTACGGTAGTGTAGGGTTGGTTTGGGTTTTTTTTCGAGTTACTACGGTTTTGCCTGAAGTCTGACCCTGACCATCGGTTTCAGTCAGCAGGTGGGTATAGATGATGCTCTGTGTAAGAGAGGGTATAGTTAACCGAAGGGGACGAGCTCTTGAGATCTAACAAGCATCAAGCAGCGAGCTGAAAGTTTAACATCTCGAGGCAGTAATCCCCAGAGGGGGATACTAGATATACAGTCAAGCTTCAGATCGCTTTGCGGTCACATAGCGAAGGCGAGAATTACCTCTGGATGAAGCTGCTCAGAATTTTTGTCAGGCTGTGGGGCGATTAATGTAGAAGTTTGAAGTGGCAGCCATCCATAAATTCAGACAGCTGGAGAAACGCTGTTGCTGTTATGCTCTGTAGTACTTTATTTATAAACAAGAGAATACTGCCCCCGAGGGTAGGCTGGAACTGGAGATTATTTGAATGCTCTGCACGTTGTATGCACTGTTGCAGGTGTGTTACCTGTTCAGCTCTGTGCTGAATTAGTAGTTACTGGTTTTCCTGTGCACCAAGTAGGTTGTGGGAACTAGGATTTACCATGTATGTGCCGGTCACCTGTTGGTACAAGAATAATGTGATCTTTCTGACTTTCTTTTAATCTGGAAATCTAAATAAGTGTAGCTCACTTTCACATGCCCGGCATGTCACGAATACCTTCTGCTGAATGCTTATAGTTGTTTTAAGCAAAGGTGTAATAATCTCATTGGGGAATTACTGTAATGCAGAGACTACTTTCCAGAGCAAGGTTTGTTAATGAGTAGTCATCATTCTTGACGCAGAAGTTTTTGGAATGCTTGCTGTTGTGGCTGCACATGCCTGAGTGTTTGGCAAAGGTTCACTGTCCTCATGAAACTAAAGTCTTGCCAGTGTCAGCACCTAGATGACTGTCTTGAAGCTACCAACATAGAAAGTTTAAAGAGGAGAAGACTTTCAATTTATGGAGGTATTTTCCTCTGAGTGATGGGAGAAGAGTTGTGATAGCTGTTTAAAAGTACTAAATGATTGTTATCTAAATCAGGATAAGTAATTTCAGGCTAGGTTTCCTTTAGTTTTGTGGTAAAACCATTATTTTATTGATAATTGTCTCCCATCCACCCTCTTTCCCCTGCCATGTGTGCTGAACTGTTAAGAAACCATCTCACTGTAGAGGAAGTGCTTAAATAAAATTGGCAAGATAGGGAAGGAGAAGAGTTTGCTGAACTGCCTTCCATTATTTGATTAACAGGAAATTGAGGATCTTGGTGCAACACCATTTCTTTAAAATAAGTTAAAAATCCAATGGAACATTACTTAAACTGAAGTGCACACGGGGATTGAAAATCATAAATTAGAGGGGGATAGATTTAGACTAGACATAAGGAAGAAATTCTTTACAGTGAGGGTGGTGAAGCACTGGAACAGGTTGCCCAGGGAGGTTGTGGATGCCCCATCTCTGGAGGTGTTCAAGACTAGGCTGGACAGGGCACTGGGCAGCCTGGTCTAGTGGGAGGTGTCCCTGCCTATGGCAGGGGGGGTTGGAGCTCGATGATCTTTGAGGTCCCTTCCAACCTAAACTATTCTATGATTCTATGATTCTATCTTTTTTTGCATAGGTGATGCATACTGAATTCAAGGCCAGATGCAAGGTCGTTTAAAGAAAACTAACCTTGAGAGTAGTGGTTTTGGGGGTCATTTGCTTTTTCATGTATCTTTCACCTTTAGCAAATGTTCTGGGTTTAGTGACATGCAAATTTCAGCTTTCCATTAGAATGTGGTGGGGTTTTTTTAATTTTCTGGTTGATTGTAGCTCTTAGGTTGACACTTAGCCCAATTGCTTTTGATTTTGCTCTGCCTGACAGCACCACATAGTTCAAAATGTACTAAATAAATTAATCTTTAAGTGATGTTCCTGTTTTATGTTGCTTAAAATTACAAAAGTACTTTTTGATTTGCCAATTCACAGAATTTCATACTTTGCATAGTATGGTGAGGTTTTTTGGTCGTATATGGATTAGTTGCTTTGACTTTTTCCAGAAGCCTAGAATGTGAGAGTTTAAAATTATTATCTATATTAGAAAAGGCAGAGATCAGACATTTAACATCTTCAGAATATACAGACAGGGTGGTAATTTCAATATAAGTGCACAAGTGTGTTATCTGTATTAGTTTTTCAGGACTTATAGTATCTTTCATAGGGAATGAAACATGGTTTTGAACATTCTGCAATGCTGATACGTGGTTTTAGGAGCTGAGCTGTAGGTTGTAATTTGTGGGAGTTTGTGCATGCTCATTTCAACTGTTGTCCCTAGGGCCAGAAAGGCAAAGCTCTAAGGGGGTAGTTATGAACACCTGTTAAAGAGCTGAGCTCTGAAGTCACCTAGAAAACACAGGGTTTTTTATTGGTCACGTTGTTTCAGAAAATAATCAGAGCTTTAATGCTGCTGTAAGAATAATTACAGAAAATAAACTCTGTTAATGAGGAATATTAATAAGGAGGCTTCCCATTTCAGAGCTGCCATGTGTGTCTGTCCAGAGCTCTGTACACAGCTCCAGCCCTGCTCCTTGCTATAGCCTTTTCCAGAGAGCTCTGTTCTTGTGTGTGGGGAGAGCTGACAGCTCTGTGACTTGCTTTGGCACTGGACTCTGGCAGTGGGATAGATGCGCTTGTAGTCACATGGCTTCGCTCAGCATGTGATGAGCTGGTACCTGCCAGGGTGTGCTGTTCACAGCCTCTCCAGCACCCTCCTGCTCCCGCCTTACTTTGCTGACGCCTGACAGAGAAGGGAAGCAGGGGGGACTTGGTGAGTGCTTTTGAGGTTTTTCCAGTGAGCTGCAGTTCTTAGAATCTACCTGGAATATCTAAAAAAGCAGTGGTATGATTAGCGTCAGTACAGTGAAAGAACACATTCTATAAATGGTTTTTGTTGCACACGTGGCAAAAAAAAAATTTAAAAAACGGCGCTTTTTAAAAATATCTCCAATTTCAGTTTCTTCTTTTTCCTTCTCTGCCAAGAAGCAAACAGCTGGATTGGGTGTGGACCATGCTAGAATTTCACAGATTAAGTTGTATACAAAGGCAGCTTAGGTTTCTATATTAGTAAAAAGCTGCACTAATTTAGTACAGCCATAACTGCAGGTTATCAGTACTCCCAAGTACTGATAACCTGAAGTGCAGGTGCTTAAATGTAAGCTACTGAACACGCAGCATGAGTTTCACAAGTATTTATGTATTTAAACATTTTTTTCATACTCTTTTTTTACTGTTAGCAGTTAAACTAAAGGCCTCTCGGTTATAAATGTCAACAGTTAGAAGGTTGGTTCAAGTCGAGTTTATTGTTGACAACCTGAGCTGTGGGAAGTTGTCACTTAGAAGTATCAGGAATAAGCTCATAGAAAAGTGTGATTTTTTTTCCATGCTATTTTTCAATTGTAAAATTTATTAAACTTTTTCTAATAGAATGCTTCAGTAAGTCCTTGTTTTGCATTGTCTATTCTCTAGAAATTAGAAGTTATCCTTACAAATAGGATCATAACTGTTTTAAATAAATCAAGTTGTTTCCAAATGGAGCAAAATATTAACAATTTATATTAATACCTGTCGTGGTTTAACCCCAGACACAGCTTGGCCACTCACTGTCTCCTTCCAGATGGGATGGAGGGAGACAGTTGTGAGAATAAAACTAAGAAAAGACAGGTTTACAAGTAGAGCAAAAGCCACAAGAAAGGAAAACAAATATGTCTTTTGCTACTTCCTATGAGCATGAAGGTATTCAGCTACGATACATGATGGGGTTCCATGCTACATAATGGTTATTTGAGAAGAAAAAAGTCATCACTCCAAGCATTCACTCCTTTCTCCTTCCCCCAGCTTTATATAGTGGTCATGATGTGTCATGGCATGGAATATTCCTTTGATCATTTGCGGCCAGCCATGTCAGCTGTACAACACAGCATCTTGTGTACCCCCAGCCCACTCATTGGCTGGGCTGTGTGAGGAGTAGAAAAGGCTTTTGACTCAGTGTAAGGACTGCTCAGAAGTAGCTAAAACATCCCTCTGTTACCAGCGATGTTTCGGGCATAAATACCACATAGCCGCATACTGGCTACTATGAAGAAAACTGTCCCACCCAAAAGTAGCACAATTCCCCAGGAATTATATTTAAAAAAAGAAGTTGGAATTAATAGATATCTTTAAAAGGCTTGGTTATAGAGATCCTTGAATATCTTAAATCATTTTACCTTGTTTGCCCTGGTTCATTTTTTGCCTGTTACTTGCTGTGCCTTGGAGCATGAATTGCTGGAGTCACTGAGGAATGGGTTAGAAGAACAATGGGTGAAGCTGGATCATTACTCCAGTGGCAGTAGTGCAGACACAGAGCAGATCAGAATGGTCCTAGAACCTATGTCTTGAAGCTGACAAGACTTGACTGTTTCAAAGAAATGTGGTTGTTTGGTTGCTTGGTTTTTTGTTTGGGGAGGATTTTTTTTGTTTTGTTGGGGGTTTTTTTGGTTTTCAATTATTTCTAGTATATCAAATTTAGGTTATAGCCTAGAAGTATTAAAAGCTAGCTAAGTTAATTAGATTCTTAAGAGAAAGCTAGATTTGTGCATGCTTTTGAGACTTACACGTGGTCATGAAAATACTCTCTCAAGCATCCTAAGAAATATTGCAATATATGACTAGCAGAAAAATCTATGGAGCCTTTAGATGTACAAAAAGAATCCTTACATAGAAGCGCCAGCCAGCCCCTTTGCTTCACCTGCTTAGTTTTTTGAGCTGAACTGCTTTATTTGAAGTCTTTACCTCAGTTCTTGAGCTGTTACTTCTCTTGTTCTAAAACATCTTATTCTGGCATTGAAACTTAAAATACCCTTTTTTTATCTGTTCTCTTCTTAATCAGTTTTTCAGGTTTACACTAGCCACTTCTATTATCCTGAGTGGTGGTTACTAGTGTGTGGCATTTCTGTCCTCCTAGTTTGGGGAGGAGTTGAAGTGACAACCCTGTGCTTACTTTAATGTCATTCTGTATTTTGTGACGCCCTCTATATGGCAGTATGGCTTATCTGGATCTTGTAACCCCGTTTTTTAGTTTATTTGTTTCCTTATGTATCCAATTGTTTTTTGTGTATTTAAGGGCATGTAGATTTGGGGTTCCACTTCACTTTACAGTTGCAGGTAGAAAGTAGTATGTGCTTTTGAGGTCAGATTCAATTTGCTGTTGCTCTTTGCGTAGCCTCAGTCTGACAGCCATGTTAGATGCACAGGACCTTCTCTGAGAGCTCGTCTTTCAAATATGGAATGAGCAGCAAAGTGAAGGCAGAAAAAATGGCTTGTACACATGTATTGCTGCAAAACCTACCCCAAATATTCTATTGTTATCAGCTCAGAAAACTGAAAATTATAGCAAAAACTATGAAAAGATGCTTTATTTGTCAACATGGAGTGATCAGAAGGCTTTTAAGAGCAACAGTTGCGTTTAGTGATTTCTGTGTATTTTCTGACTTTCTGCTATAAGTTTCTGGTACTTTACCCATTAAGAAAGGGGGGAACAGTGAAGGACTTGAGGAATTTTTCAACTCTTTCTTTGGGTCACCATATGAAATGACCTTTATGAAAAAGCAAATGTGCTTATAAAAATAATTCCTATTTTTGTTCCACTTTTAGTGCATTAGTTAAAAATTGGTTTAATTCTATTATGCATTCACAGATATTCAGTCATAGCATAAACCAGCAGCAATCATGCTTATAAATTATAAAGATGTTATCAACAGAATTAGCTGCTCATTAAGTGTTCAGCAGAAACAGGATCTTCAGTGACTGCATAAGTCTACAGAAATGAGTACTTGTTATACAGGGCTGCTGAAATTTGATATGTGGTCTTTAAGCTGATATTCCACCAAGTTAGTAGCTCTTTGTGAGTAAAGCTTTCAGGGTCCCTTACCCAGCATGTTGGAACTCCTGCTTCAGAAATTTGAATGGAAAGTTAACTGCAGAAGGGTAATGGCATGAAAATGAAAATCACACACAAAATCACAGAATATCAGGGATTGGAAGGGACCTCAAGAGATCATCTAGTCCAGTCCCCCTGCCAGAGCAGGAACACCTAGACTAGGTTACACAGGAATATGTACATTACCATCTTTGCATGGGTTGCACCAGTAGTTTGTGATTGAAGGTTACAGTTGGGTTGTAAGTGATAATTCTCATCAATGCACTGGGCTTGTTGCTAGCAGTGTATTAGGATACATCAGAACAGTAAGAGCTGCTGCATCAAATAAATAATTGTTGCAAGCATGTTACAATGCTAAGCATTGTTGGTAATGATGGTTCGTTATGCTGGTTTATTATTAAAATGCATTGAACAGGAATGACACTGTGGTGGCTTGTTAATTGGCTAGACTTGAGAGTTCAAGGTGAATTGTATAGACCAAGCGCATACTGTGGTTTTAACCTGTGTGTGTTCCTTAATCAGCAACATGCAGTGGCCTTGATGTATTTAAGCAGTCATGTTTGGTACAAACCAGAAAACTTTCTAAAGGAAGTTTACTTTAGTGCCATCATGTCTTTAATATTTGTGTTCCTAGTGTGCTGTCTCCTTATAAAGGAAATGAGATGTATAATTGTAAAAATTCCCTAATGTTTGCATTTTTTTCTTGAATGGTTTAATTTCTGTTTCAAAGATTCATATATAAAAAATATGATTCAGGCCAGGTAGTTCAAGTAAAACCAAAGCTGCAAGCTGCTGCTTCTTAAGGAAAAATTAACCTGTATTATTAATTCTGAATCTCTACCTAAATTTTATTGACTAATATGATTTAAATGTTTTTAATGGAAATCTAATTGGAAATGTAATTGCGGGTATGGCTTACAATAGATGCTGATTCCTATAATGCTCTGGTAAAACAGCAAGTAGTTGAATGCTTCAGTTCTTCAGAGGCAGGATTAAATAAGTTGCTGTTCTGAGCCAATTTAATTATTTGCCTATTAAAGTAGAACTTCTAATAAGATCTAAAATATCAGCGATAGTGCCCCCTTTATTAATGTTTAAGGATGCTTCTAAAAGTTGTGTCTAGTTGAATTATTTTCTTCTTACATAATATGTAGTGCCTTTTCTAAAATACAGAGCTGTGTCACTTAATTGTTTGACCATGAAGAGAGTCCATTAATGACGAAGAGAAGTAGTGTCTTGTTTACCTGACCACTGAATTTCCTAGCTTAAGAATATATCCACATTTCCATTCTTACTCTTTCACTGCAGGCTGAATGTCAGCTGTTTATTCGATTTGTAGATTTTATTGTGCCTTTGGCCCCCGGCAAACTGTGTAGATCATCATCTACGCAGATTCGTCTTGGTAGGTTGGGGGAGAAAGCATCTTCTGTCTTTGTCAACAAGTGGCACTCTTAAGGGTATTGAAGCTCATAAAATTATTGAAGAAATAATAGCATTTCCCTTGGCTATCAGATTCTGGAATTACACATGTACACGAAAGTCAGTCATTTTTAGGACTTCGAAAGAGTCTGGATTAAAAATAAATGTGAATATATGAAACTGCCTTTTTTAGGACGGAAGAGGGAAATATCTACATGTGCTATGTATGGGGGGGACCCTCTTTGGAAATCCTGTAAATACTAGACCAAAAGCACAGTGCAGGAAGATTAAGGGTTTCAAATACAAATGTGGAACATGTTCTTGAGGCTGTCATTGACTAGTTTCTGCTGCTGCCTTTTTTTTTTTT
>VZTY01001121.1:10292-40290 GCA_013400935.1 Turnix velox
TTTTTTTTTAAATTCCCCTTATGTTGTCTTGTTTCAATTTGGTAATTGTTTATCATTGTTTTGGTCATTCATTATCATGCTGGCCACTTAGATGAAAAAAGACTGTATTGCAGCTTTAGCATCAACTCCTAGTTGTGGTAGATGTATGAAAAAAAGTGATGTCTAGATGTTGAAGTGACTTCTGTGGAAATACTGCTGCCTACATTACCTAAGGAACCGTGAATCTTTCAGTAATTTTCTGGTCTTGATAACTCCTTGAGTCCTGGTAGGTTAGTACTCCTAGGCCATTAGCTGTCTTCTTAGAAGTACTTTTTGTGTTTTTGTTCATGTCTTTATATAGAAGAATCTTTACAGTCAACATGTATTTCTAGATGCTGTGTTAAATTGCTGGCAGAGTCTATTATTCTATACAAACTGAACAATCTGGCCCCTTGTTTTATTTATAAAGGTTCAATGTATCTTTGCCTGCCTACATCAATCTGCAAGGGAGTGTCAGAAAGGCCCCGCATTCGCCGAGCCGTGAGTTATCAATAACTTTTCAGATGTGTTAATGAATGTAGAACAAACGCAGTATTGTGTTTAAAAAATATGAATACACCTCCTAAGAAGGAAAGGCAAAATTCAGAACTCTTTATTGCAACAGCAGGCATGATTGTAAAGGGATTGCTCAAAATTTTTAGTTCTATAAATATAACTAAGCAGTTGGGTCCTCTAAGAAAACCTATTGTTGAACTGCTTTGAAGCTGTCTTCAGCCTGTGAATTACAGATTTTAACTACTGTAGTCCACTGGCAAATTAAGCATGTAGTGATTTTGGAAACTTCTGTTTGCTTAATAACCTGAAACTTGGCCTTTCTGAAAATGTTATGTATTAGCATCCTATGTATAGAACTATACTCTAAAGTCTTATTATGTAGTAATCTTTTCACTATTAAGGTAGAGAGGCTTTATATCCCTCTATTGTAGTTACTTCACAAATGAATTTAGCTTCTTGAATTATTAGATTAAAAATTCTCAATGTTTTGTGTTATGAAGCCAAAAAAAATGTCAATAAACTGCAAAATGTTTCTAGGTGCTGAAGTACTTGATGAAATGAAAGAGGCTGTTGTCATAACTCAAGTCTTTTTTCCCCTCTGAGCAGTCTTCCCTGCTTCAGTAATTCACCAGTAGGTTTTCAATTACTAGATATCTTAACAGGTTGTTAAAGTTTTTCTAAAAAGCTCAGTAAATAACTACATCCGAAGGGAGATTAAGGTGTTTTCTCATGCCAGTGTTTTAACGAGAGCCAAAGTAGTGGTTTCTCTTCCACTTCTCAAGCACTGACAGTGTTAGAACTTGAAGGAAAACGTATTCACTCCCTCATCACCAAAGCACCAGCTGGTTACTTTTTTATGAAGACTTCAGGTCTTGCTCTGAGATGGGGCTATTTAAATTTACAATTGGGCCTCAGTGTGTAAGCAGGTTGATGCTTCTGCTGGTGCAGGAATGACAATCTGGTACAATGAAGATATAGTTAGGTATTTCCAGTCCTACAAACAGCATGTAGAAAAAAAAAAGGCTTATGGAGATATGCAAACATCTGTAAAATAATTTTGCATATAGGCTGTGTCTGTATGTTTGACTGGCTTTTTTCAGGTTTGTAAGCATTTGTAATCATTTTTCTGCCAACATTTTATGCTACTCCCATCAAAAGTAAGAGGGCACATCACATCCAAAAGCAAAGTGATAAAACGAATATCAGGTGGGATTCAGTGAGGACTGTGTATCATCTTGTGTTTATGAGGCTGTTTTTAGATGCTAATTGTTGCATACAAATACATCACTGTGTCATGCAAAATCTGACTAGAACATTATGCAGCTCATTTAACAAAGGCTGTTCTGGGAAGTGTTTTTAAGCTAATGCTGTCTTTATGGTTTCAAGCACTTTTCATTCTGCATTTTTGAAGGGGAAGTGTGAGGGGATTTTAAAATAGCATTATGGATCATTAAAACATCTATTATGATTTTGGTGTTACTTGGCAAAGAAGCATAGAGTGTTGTAAGTTCTTGTTTCCATAGGCCTTCAGTATGGAAGGTATAGGGACAATGATAATGCTTTGCATGTAACCTGCAAAACATGTCTTCCTTCCACGTATTTCTAACCTGGAATGTGTTGATTTCTATATTGCAGGTGATACAACTCGTCAGCGAATCAAATTCAGTGATGACAGAGTGTGCAAGAGTCACCTTCTCAACTGTTGCCCTCATGATGTGCTCTCCGGAACAGTATGTAGCTAAATCTTGTGTTTTATTTAAATGAGAATTGGGAAATCACATTTTTTAATTTCATGGTTTTCAGAGTCTGAGATACGTTTAACAAGATAAGAAGATAATGATGTTTACTGTACAAAACCCAATTACTCTGCTTTTTTTCACAAATTCAAAGGCAATTTGAAAATACCCATTTATGCCATTAGTGACATTTGAATTGGATTTTTGTGTGCTATGTAGTAGAGGTTCCTCTGCCTGAGCATAGCAAAAAAAGGGCTTTGACACATGCATATGGCTTTGTTAGCGTGCTATTGCTTTACTTTGTGCTGCCTGAATGAAGTGGTGTATTTTTTGTGAAAGGCAGGTGAGTTAGAATTATACAGTCATTGAGTAGTTTGGGTCATCTAGTCATAGAATTGTAGAATCGTACAATGGTTTGGGTTGGATCATCTCGTTCCTGCCTTGGGCAGGAGCATCTTGCACTAGATTAGGTTGCTTGATGTCTCATCCAGCCTGGCCTTGGATGTCTCCAGGGATGGGGCCTCCACCACCTCTCTGGGCAATGTGTTTCAGTGTCTCACTCTCTCATGGTGAATGCTGAAGTCCTTCNGTTGATTTCTATATTGCAGGTGACACAACTCGTCAGCGAATCAAATTCAGTGATGACAGAGTGTGCAAGAGTCACCTTCTCAACTGTTGCCCTCATGATGTGCTCTCTGGAACAGTATGTAGCTAAATCTTGTGTTTTATTTAAATGAGAATTGGGAAATCACATTTTTTAATTTCATGGTTTTCAGAGTCTGAGATATGTTTAACAAGATAATGATGTTTACTGTACAAAACCCAATTACTCTGCTTTTTTCACAAATTCAAAGGCAATTTGAAAATATCCATTTATGCCATTAGTGACATTTGAATTGGATTTTTGTGTGCTATGTAGTAGAGGTTCCTCTGCCTGAGCATAGCAAAAAAAGGGCTTTGACACATGCATATGGCTTTGTTAGCGTGCTATTGCTTTACTTTGTGCTGCCTGAATGAAGTGGTGTATTTTTTGTGAAAGGCAGGTGAGTTAGAATTATACAGTCATTGAGTAGTTTGGGTCATCTAGTCATAGAATTGTAGAATCGTACAATGGTTTGGGTTGGATCATCTCGTTCCTGCCTTGGGCAGGAGCATCTTGCACTAGATTAGGTTGCTTGATGTCTCATCCAGCCTGGCCTTGGATGTCTCCAGGGATGGGGCCTCCACCACCTCTCTGGGCAATGTGTTTCAGTGTCTCACTCTCTCATGGTGAATGCTGAAGTCCTTCTAGTTTGTCCCCAGTTTGCCTGGGCAGGTTACACATACTCCTCTTTTCCTCCATCTCCTGCATCTGCCAACCTTTTACCAGCCCATTTTCCCCCAAATCTCACACACCTGGGCTCCACTGGAGATTCCTCCCCTCCCCAGCTGTTCCAAATCAGCCCCCTCTGCCCACTCCTATTTAACACCAGTGGGGAGGGGCAGCAGCCACCATTTGCCCCCCCCGTGGGGCTAGAGGGATGTGCCTCCTGGTGTCTCTGCTGCAGGACATCCCTTGCATTTTCCAAGGGGACACGGTGGGAGGAGAAAGGCTGAGGGGCCTGCTGACCACCTGCCTGGTTAGGCGGGGGAGGGATGGGTGAGAGGGAGGGTGATGGACTTGTGTTTTCATTTCTTGCCTTAATACTCTGCGGTGTTTGCCTGAAGGTTTAGCAGGAAAGCAGGAGCATTGTGGTTTAGCTTTGTCCAACCTCCCATGCAGTGAACAGGGACATCTTCAACTAGATCGGGTTGCAACAGGTTCTGTCCAACCTGACCTTGAATGTCTCTAAGCAACCTGTTCCAGTGTCTCACAACTCATTGTAAAAAATTTTCCCTTATATCTTATCTGAATCTGCCCTCTCTTAGTTTAAAGCCATTATCTCTTGTCTCTTTAACCCTTTTAGCTGGCCCTAAGGAGTTTGTCCCCATCTTTCCTGTAGTCCCTCTTTAAGTACTGAAAGGATGCAATAAAATCTCCTTGGAGCCATCTCTTGTCCAGGCTGAACAATCCCAACACTCTCTTGGAACAATAAACTAGAGTATTTATTCAGTGGTTATCACTCTCCTTTTTTATTTTTGTCCTTCTTCATAGTGCAAGTCGGTCATAGGACCACAAAATGTGTTCCACAGTGTAATTCTGGATCCATTAAAACAGTGACTAGTTTAACCTTTTACATGGGAGAATAGAGAGGGATTAGTAAGAGCAGGGCTTTATCTGTCCTGTGTGATGATCTGCTGTTTGCCTTCTCTCTTGATAGTTTTTGTAAAGGCAAGAAACAAGTTTCGAAAGGAGGATTTTGACACGTCTTTGCATTCAAGGTCTGTAGGTAACAAATTCCGTAGCTGGTTGGTTTTGTGAGGTTTTTATTGTCCTTGTGGGTTTTTTTTTCCTGAATCAAATCCAGAATGTAATACTTCTGAAAGGATAAGTTCTTTGGGGACACTTTGAAGTTAAATCTCTTCATTGACTGGATTATCAGTTCAGTACCAGACACAAGTAGTAACCTTTGATATGTGTCACAATCTGTGCAGTTCCATTTTTATTACTGTTCCTGTCTGCAAAACGCAGACTTCTGTGCTATTCCAATCCACCCACTCTTTCAAAAACACTCATGGAGGACACTCACAGATAATGCAAGACAAATGAAATTACTTATACAAGTAAGCTCTTCTAATTTAGTGTGTTCTTTTTGTACATGGCCCAGGACTTCACCAAGGAATTGATTTCACTTAACAGTAAAATCAAGTTCCCTGGCTTGCAGTATATATTGGAAAAAGTTGTCTATACTTTTCTTCAAAGACTGGAGACTTCTTAGTTGTCTGGATTTCTGCATATACTATGTCTTCTCTCATTAGATGGAGTTATGTGCTTATTTTTAAGTATACCATGTGAAGTCTGTCATCTCTAGGCTTCTCTGGATCACTTGCAGTAGATATTTCCTTGAAGTTTCTTTGAGATTTGTCTTTTAGTTAACTTTAAAAGCATTCCAGGGAAGAAGCATAAGTTTATAGAGCTTCCCTAGGAAGCTTCTGTTGCCTAGGTTGATATCAGTGCAGAGTTTTGTGCTTATTATTTTAAGCTATCTCTGCACGTCTGTGTCTTGCTTCCTCCGATTAGTTTGTATTTAAAGGAACAATAAAATTGTCTTTGAAGGAACCCTAAATACTTTATGTAGGTGTGCAAAGCCATAAGTACTAGCTGTATTTTGAAATGTAGTTCTTTCTTCTGGCTGCTCTTGTCAACAGAGCAGTTCATTGTGTATCAGCTACCCTCTTCTACTTCTTGTCTAGCTGTTTGCTAATGAGCATAAGTTTTCGACTTATGTCAGGAGATTTTTTATTACATACCTGTTTTTATTTAATTTTATTTAGGGACATGGCTTTGTGCTACTAGGTTTTTGGTTTTATGGGCTTGAAAGGTCTAAATCAGACAGTCAGAGGTGTTTTGTTGCCTGCAGGTTATGATTTTGTGCCATGATGACAATATGGATTTGGATTCTTTTTTTAGTCTGCAATGGGAATAAGACGTTACATGGAAGATGTAGTTAGAAATATTAGATTTTATTAAATGTTATTAAATTACAACTCAGTTATTATAGCTTCAGTTTTTAAATTATAACTTCAAATCTATTGTGATTAGGGGCTATCTTTTTATTTGAAATGTGTTATGAAGTTTTTCTGAGGCACATGGTGAATCCATTTGTAAAACCACAGAAGTGACTGTTCAAGGCTGAGGAACAGTCTCTCTTCCTGATGTGCTTCTGACAATCATAGAATGGTTTGGGTTTGAAGGGACCTTAAAGATCATCTAGTTTTACCTTACTGTTTTTTTCATATTTTGATGCTTTGCTTTTTCGTAATGATCATTTGAGCACTGCTTCTCACAAGTCAGTAGTTCAGGAGTTTACTTGTTCATCTCAAGTTGAGAATTTTATAATGAGAATTTAGTAAGATGTAAATCCTGGCTGCTAGGACATAGTGAATAATTTACCACTTAAAATTAGCAACTTTTAAATAAAACTTTTTTGTCTTGAAGAGTTGAGGCTTTCGTTTAATTTTTAATAGTTGCTATTGGTTTGAGTAATGGATGGGGGTTTTTTCCCCAAACCATGGTTCTTGTTCTCCATCAGCATTACAAAAATGTTTGCTTGTATTTGTTTACATTATAAGATGAGGACTCCTAATATATGTAGGAGTCACATGACTCCTCTGTAATGCCACAAATCTATTAAGCAACATTCTTGGGATGTAAGTTCTGTGCTGTCTTTGGTAGGTTTTACCGTATGTATGCAAATATGTTTTCTCTGTCTTTGTGTGTTTATGAATGAATAGCTGAGTACTAATGAAAAGGGCAAGGTGGGAACATTTAAAGCAAATACCTTTAATAAGGTTAAAATTAATAATGTCCTAAATATTTATGGTAACCTGCTATCAGTCTTTGAATAGTCTGAGTAGTTCAGCACTTCTACAGCAATCTTACTTTCTTACTAGCTTGATTGTGCTTCCCTCTTGAGAAAATTTAACAAATCCTGTATGTGCTCTTGGAACTGATGGTTGAGAAATTCCATTCTACAACATTTGTAAAGCTATTTGTGTATTTGTTGAGAAACGGTGGTCCTTTTAATAAAATAAAATGATATTTTATTTATACAGACCTCAAAAGTATGTTGTCAGTTCTGCAGTTAAATATATCTTAAGGTACTCAGGAGTTTATTGTACTCAGCTCTTCAGGACTCTTGCTGACTAAAACAATATTGATTGAGACCTTGGTTTAGCAATATACTTTAATATGTGCTTAACATTAAGCTTATTAGGGATGAAATTCAGGTTCAGATTAAGATATCTAAATATAGGTTTCAGATGAGGAGCTGGGTGTTGAAGTTTGCACTGGAGTCAGAAGGGAAGTAGGCAGTGGAGCTTAGAGAAAGATTTGGTTTTTCTGGCACCTAGGTATCCCTCTCAGGATGGACTGAATCCAGGTAGGCTCACTAACTGCTTCATTATCCAGATCTCCTATCTGTCAATAGGAGTTAGAGAGTTATTTTAATGTGGAGTGGATTCCTTTCTCAGTGGATCTATTTCCATACTTAAGATTTAGGAGTGGCAGCATGATTATTTGCTATAGCATTGCAAAAAGCAGGTATTCTGCGGAAGGGTGTTGAACTTTCAGGACTGATTTGGTCATGTGAAATATTTCAGTTTTGCAAATCAAGTTAAATTAGGCTTGAGTAACCTAACTCAATTTGTTTCCTTTAGCCCAGCAGTGACTATGAAGTGTTCAGTTGTCCCTGTAAGTGATCATCTTGGAATGTGTTCTTGATTTCTTTGATGATTGCCAAGAAAGTGAATGGATTGTAACATTACATTTTATTACATTTTACTTGTAATAATCACCTAGGTTGGAATGGACCTCTGAAATCATCAGGTCCAACCATGTAGTTGAAGGGGGGTTTTGTGTTACTTTCTGTATGGTTATGCAGCTTCAGTGTTAATTTTATATGAATCAGGCTATAAGTCCAAATATTACATGAACACTGACTTACTTGATTTAAAAATAAGGAAGACTGCTGCTAGCTTTGTCTTTCAGTGAAGATTTATTCTAAGGACTTGAAGTCTTTAGAAGTGAGAGTATGATTAAAGGGAGGGATGTCTTCAGTGAAGTGTACTTCTAAAGGTACCTGGGAGTTTCAGGAGTTGCTAAGGACTTCAGTAACTTAATTTTTGCCTCTTTTAACTTATTTCTTTCCTCCAAGTGAGGTCATACGAAAGTGAACCGTGTTAATGAAGTTTGAGGATTTAAATAATGCAAAATTAAATTATCATAAAGACTCCCCTTCTGAGCATGTGTTGCCTGCAATAAAGAATAGGCTTCATCATAAATATAGAAATCTTTCAGAAATTGAATTGTTAACGCAATTGAAAAGTCAGTATCATAATAAGGAAGATCTTTGCTGTGAAGAGTCTATCTGCAGCTTTTTTTTCTCAGTAGCAAGGATGTTCTCATACTTGCCTTGACATTTTGATAAAGGGAGAGATTTGCTTCCTCCAGTATAAGTTTTTCAGTCATGTTAGATCTTCCTGAACAGACAAACTTTCTCCTGTTTAATGCTATCTGGTTTAAGATGTGGATCTCTTTATAGCTAGAAAAAATTCTCTACATAAACACTGTCCAGAGTATCTTTTTTCCAAAGCAATTAAAGTTGAATTGTATTTTTAGAAGCATTAATAGTGTATGCTAGTATGTGCTTGGCTCAACATCAGTCTTCTGTGTTTCAAGTAGCTTTGACTTTTCTGTGCTGCCAAAGGGATGTATAATAGCTGTAGAAGTGCCAGAATGGGAATTTTGCTGTAGGTAGCTCAACAACCTAGGTGATTATTGAAAGCTTTGCTTTTGTGTCCCAGAAACAGCATCACATTAGAGTTTAGTATCTTTAGATTCTTCATTGCCTGAGTTCTCAGACAGCTCTTCCTTGTCTATTCATACCAAACTTTAATGAGTCTCTTTTTTGTTTTGATACCTGATTTATTGAAGCAGAGCTGTGCATCATTTTAAAGCTATTTGTATGTAATCCATATTTCTACATTGATAGTGACTGTATTCTATCCATTTTGCGGATGGGACCAAAAAAAAAAAACTAAGTCATTTAAATATGAAGTTCTTTGTGTTGGATCTAAACCTCAGCTCCAGGAAATTAAGTAGTGTTAGTTGTCCAAGAACACTGAGGAATTAATGTGTGACATAAAAACATATAGAAAGTTGTTAATAGAAGGCATTAGAAGCAGAGCTCAGCAATAACAAAAGGGCTTCTGATACTCTGCTTTGCACGTGGCTGCCTAAACTATTTTCTAAGCTAATCTTGAGCAATAGCTTTCAGTTGAAGGAAGGATTATCCAAATATGATGAGGTTTTTATGGGTTTAACTTTCAGTAAAAGTATAATAACTGCAGAAAGTCTCAAAGCACGATTTCACATATTCAGTGAAGTTTAGTTCTCTCTAAACCTGGGTACTTGGATATTCTCATCTTTATTTATTTGCTTTACTCTTGAGGACTTCCATGGTAATCAGTGAAGTGTTGTAAATATCTAAAAGTATCTACTGTGAAAACTAGTCTATATGCAGTTCCTTTTAAGCCTTCATTAGCAGCTCAGTATTTGAACGTTATTCTCTCTCAAAGCCATCTTCTGTTTCAAATGTGTTTTATCTCCAGGCAGCTGAATACCAGTGCCTGTTCTGCTTATAAGAGAGGACATCTCTTGGCACCAAATCTCTAGGTGGGCTTGTGGGAAATGAAAACAATGTCTCTTATTGTAATACTTCTGCAATGTTGCTTTCAAGTGATTAGCCAAAAGTAGTGCAGGGTGTATTAAGGAGCGGTTCCAACAACAGCGTAATTTTTTTTTGCAGCGAAGCTAGTGAAAAAGAATCTTTTTCTCATACCTGCTTGTTCTTCCTCCTGTCTGTTGTGCCATGTGAGTGTTTATAAGGCTGCTCTCTGGATCAAAGAGAAGGGGAGCCAAAATTTCTTGCCTTCTGACTGAGACATCTAACAAAAAGAAATTCTCTGTAACATCCTCCTCCTGCAAGTATTACTGAAGTTATTCAAAAATTTCTGAGGTGGCATCTTGATAGTGCAGGAGGTTCTAGCTACTTACATTCACTATTATATTACCATCTACATATTGTTAGTTAGCAGATGTGTTTGTGTGGCTGTCTGCCAAGTTTGATGAAGGTACACTGCTGAAAAGTTGCTTCTGTAGTTGATCAGTACCCAGATTGTTGGCAACTGCACAGACAGATGTGCCAGTCTGGGGTAGCACAGTACAGTGGTAAGGGGAGAACAGTATTTTTTTCAGTAGTAATGCTGTCTCGAGGCAGTTGGCATCCTTTCAGGCTGTGGATTTGCAATTCTCATCAAGAACAGAAATCAGAAAATGTTCTGTCTTGACGAGGACAAATCCAGCACGAATAGGGGGAAGATCAGTTCACACATGGAAAGTGAGCACTGTCATGGTAGTACCAAGTGATACCTGGGTTTTTTTAAAGAGTATAATAAAAGTTTACTTTATACATTTATTCAAAGTGTATATGAATTGCATATTCACTTAAAATGGGATTGACCTTGAGTTTTAGAGTTCAACCTTAAATACCATACCAGTACAAGTAATGAATCACCATAAAGACAATACTTCCACAATTTTCAGGAAGAATTTTTATGTAATTTTAAAATGTTTTTTCACATCACATTTCTAGTACTGAAGTACTTAAAACTGTAGCATTTTTCAGGAAATGTCCAGAGTTAGTTGTGAAAGGAAAAGCTAATCTCTTTGTTTAGCATTGCAATCAGATGTTATCTGTTGCAATCACGGTTTCCTGAATATAGGTTTATAGTGCTGAAGGGTATTGAAATAACTACAATTTATCAAAAACTTCAAATTTCAAAAAAATGTATTTTAACAATGTTTTTTTTCTCTAACAATTGAAATATACCGATAACTACTCTAAAAATTACTTAAATAGATTTGTAGAAATGTACAGATGATGATGTGAAGCTGGAAGCAACTGATGAGTTTTGTGGGTTTGATTTGTTTCTTTTACTATACTTGTGAGGCTTGAATTTCTACTTAAATGCAAGTATTTTGTTCATTTTTTAAAATGCACTCATTTGGTTCAGAACTTAATGATTTGCATCAGTTACATTCATCTTTTATTCTCAAAACTCATAACAGATTATTATTTTAGTTTTTATTCTAAAACTGTTACAACAGTACAGCTTTTTCCATCAGAGTTCAACTGTGTTCTAAATGTTTAGAAAGGATTAATTTTTCTCAATATTAAATGATACTTACCAAGAGCAGACTTGACTGAAATTGTGCTGCTTTTAAGTGATGAAATGTTTACACATCAGCTTGTGCTGTTGGAGAGAGAATGCCTTGCTTTTGTGCGATATTATTTCCATTGTAAATGATTTTTTGTTTTGTTTTGTTTGTGGGCGTTTTTGGTTGGTTGTGGGGATTTTCTGTCTCAGTTTTTTTCATCATGTGCACTGTTCTGTCATGATCACCAAATAAACTTCCAGGGAACAGATTGAATTAGAATTCCAGATGTTGTGTTAGGCAAACTTCAATTGGAAAAAAAAAAAAAAGTACTACTTATCTAATATTCCGAGCATTCTTCTCAGAGGTGTTTTATGCAATGTCAGTGATGCCAGCCTTGCTCATTGTAAGTTCATGCTCCCTTCCTGATGTTTCCAGGATGTGGTTTAGGACTACAAGCAAATTGTTTGTACTTTTTCTTCCCTGCTTGTTGAACATAGTCCAACCCTCAGCTCATCTTTAGTCAAGAGCAAAATGTTTTGCTGGGAGCTGAGTTTTTGGCTGTCTTGCTTGAAATGTTTCCAGAACAGGTTTTTATAGCACTTAAAATGGTACCGTGGTTATAGCTGTTTCAGGTGATGAGCACAACAAGAATCACAGAGTGTACAGACTGTTCAGATCAAACATTTGATGTATTAATTACCAGGGGTTTTTAGCTGGTTTAATTCAATATAGGATGTCACTTCAGTAAGTTGGAACTTTCAGTAAAATGTTTCTGTGGGACATTAATGATACCTTGTAATAAAAACAGCCTTTTTGGTAAGCTAAGCTGTTCATTCTGTCTGCTTTTCTTTAGTTTCCTGATGCATATGTATTACAGATCTGGTATTCCTGGTAGCTTCTTTAAGTTGTCCTTTCATTTTCACAGGCAGGACAATTTGCTTCAGAATCTGCCGTTAAAGAAACTCATGCTAATTTCATTCCTTATGAAAAGTTATACCACTTTGTCTCTTTTCAGAGAATGGACCTTGGAGAATGCCTGAAGGTGCATGACCTGGCATTAAGGGCAGACTATGAAATAGCATCCAAAGATCAAGATTTCTTCTTTGAGCTTGATGTATGTATTCTATCTTAATGATGGAGAAAAAGCATAATTTGTTTAGGTGGAAAAACTGAGGGACAGAAGTTAAATTTTGCTATATGTAGAACAAAAACTTTTGGAAGACAACTTTCTGTCAAGAGACAGAGAAACTCTTTAACATAGTTACATAGAAGGAACATGCTCCTTATTATATACATGTTCATTTGTACTAATCAAAGTAGAACTGTTAATAGTCTTCCACTGAACAAATTATCATAAATATGGATGCTGTTCTTGAGTTACCATATAGCAAGCAAATGTTAAGGCTGAATATGCTGTCAAGAGAGTCTGAAGTTCTGTGTTTATCGAAGAAAGTAGCTTTGTTTTGAGAATAATACGCTGTGTCTCAGTATGCTGTCGTTTGAGTACCACAGTTTTAACTCCCAACTAGGAAGTCAGTCTTTACTAGTACTAAAAGGCTGAAGTTTTTTGTTGTTGTTTGGAGGGATGGTGTTAATATGCATGTTGAAGTACCTGAATACTCTTTGAAGAATTTCAAGTATGTTAGAGATGCCCACTTCTTAAAGATTCAAGAAAGATTCACTTCCAGGTTCCTACAAATATGTATGACAATGTGTAGACTATGCTTTTTAGGATATTGTGTATTAATATATGTGATTATATTACATACATACAGAAACTTCAAGTTTGTTTCATAAAGTTGTCACTCATAAAAAAATTAGACAAATGAGGTTTTAATAATGCTGGAAATGTCAAGGCTAATGAAATATCTTGTTCTTGGCAGCATTAATCAGTCTTATTAATGTTTTAGGCTATGGACCACCTGCAGTCATTTATTGCAGACTGTGACAGGAGAACAGAGGTGGCCAAGAAAAGACTAGCAGAAACGCAAGAAGAGATTAGTGCTGAAGTTGCAGCAAAAGTAAGCATGTAAAACTAGTTACTGAAATCTCTTTTGAAGGTCTGTTTTTCTAAGGAGCCGACAAGAGGTTTTGTTAAGCTATCCAAACTCTAAATTCATCCCAAGATAGGAAAGAAACACACCTTTGCTCTATCCTTCTTGAAAGTGCATTTAAAGAATGGAGAGGAGAACCAGAGGAGACCTTTTTGATATTTTTTAGCTCAGGAAATTTGACTCTCTCTTATACCATACCATGCAAGCGCTAGTCATTCTGAAACTTTTGATCAAAACATCATTCATGAAGTAAACAGAATTTTAAATGATTTTCTCTAGATCTTCTAACTGAAAAAAACTGTAATTTTTCTGTGCATATGCCAGGAGAAGCAGACATACAAATACTAAATTTGCAAGATTATGCAATATAGACAACTATGTGAATTACGCAAAGTTCCTAAACCAAGTCCTGTTCTGGAATTGATACAAAGACTTGGTAACTCTGGCTTTCTCCTTGTGTTTTTACATGAGGCAGCATCAGCTTCCCTTTTACCTTGAGGAGTTGTCTCTGCATTTTTCTAATCATTGTGTCACACCAATTTTGCATATAACAGCTCAGTAGTAGTTCAGATTGTTTTCCATAATTAGAAGCATTTCTTGTGTTAAACCTTTTCTTGTCTTTAAAGGCTGAAAGAGTTCATGAATTGAATGAGGAAATCGGGAAACTGCTTGCCAAAGTAGAACAGCTTGGAGCTGATGGGAATGTGGAAGAATCTCAAAAAGTAATGGATGAAGTGGAAAAGGCTAGAGTAAAGAAGAGAGAAGCAGAGGTAAGTTGATTGTGTAAGGCATGGGGAAGGGAGAGGGCAGAGTCTGATATCAAAGTGGTTGATTTCAGCATAATACAACATGTCTTAACTGCATCACTTCCTTAACTAAATAATTTGCTTTGTGGCATCCTGTACAGTTTCCATTTCAACATTTCAAATGCATCCCAATGCTATTAAAATTGTATTCATTTGCATGGATTATCCTAGTTCTGTTGTACTGGCCAGTTGTATCTGTGGGCACTACAGTTGTGCTTGTTTGTTGTATGGACTGAGCTCATTCGGTCTCATGGCTCTTGCTATGGAAGCCCTGTTGTGCCTCATGGTCTGCCAGTAGCTCTTGTATCAGACAAGTAAAAAGGTTCTAGTTGTAATATTCTTGCCAAGAGATGTTCCATGTTATAATTCACCAAGATAGTTACATTGATAGTTACATTGATCTGCAGTTGTTTTAATGGTACCGGAGGGATTGCTGTCAGTCTTGCTTGCATCTGCTGAGTGTCTGTAGAGAATACTTTCTCAAGTAACCTGTTTAATTAGCATCCAAGATGTAGGCATATTTCTTGGGAAACTGCTACTGGGTTCAGAATTACTACTGGAGTAATATTTTCATAATAACATAATAATTGTAGTGTTGACATCTTCATTGTTACTTGGAAAAAATAATTTGTCCTTCTAGGTAGTATGATCTGAAACAAAGATAATAGTCACCCCACATTATCTAATTTGCAAAACCAATTGCTGATGTTCTGCTTTTTAATATGTCCCGCCTTCAAAGTCAGGGATTTGCTCTATATCTTAATGAGGCAGTTGATTTGTGAACAGTGTGAGTTGAATAAATGGTGTGCATTGAATTCAGTTATCAATTTGTCATTTATCTTTGGTAAATTGTTGTCTTTGTGTTTTTGTGCATCGAGAAGTAACAGTTGCCACATTGGGTCTTTTTCTAGGAAGTGTACAGGAATTCTATGCCTGCCTCCAGCTTTCAGCAGCAGAAGCTGCGGGTTTGTGAAGTGTGCTCAGCTTATCTTGGTCTTCATGACAATGACCGACGACTTGCAGACCACTTTGGAGGAAAACTACATTTAGGATTTATTGAAATAAGAGAGAAGCTTGAGGAACTCAGGGTAAATAATTGTATTTTTGTATGTGTGTATACATCTAGTGTACACTTAGAAATACTCCATTAAGGTTTCCTGGTAAATAACTTTCTGGGTTTGCGTGTTCTTATTATTTGAAAATTCGAAATTCCATTACCTCTTTTGCACTGAGTTCTATTAAAACACTTATTCAAAGTAATGCCTCTTGAGAACAAAGAGTGCGTATCCTCTTGTAAAATGGAGAACTGTATTTTGAACAACAGTGATGTTGAGACATAGTCAGCAGTCATAGGAGATAGCCAAATTAACGTTATTTTTAGCCAGTTGATTGGCTAAAAGTAATAGTGAGATGTTTGAAAACACAAGAATGTAAAATGGGCATAAGCAGTAGCTATTTTATTTATTTAAGATAAAATTATAATAGGAGTGGTGTTGAAATCTTTACTTGTGGTACCAATATGTAAGGAGGATGCCAATACGTGTCAAAGTATTCAAAAAAATATCTACAGAAAGTGTAAGAATAAAACTCGGTTTATTTTATCCAAAGATCAGGAGGCGACTTTCATTCTCTATGTACCAACAATCAAAGGAGATTTCGTTCTCAAAGGAATTTTTGGAGGCTTTTGAGGTTAACTAACAACAGATAAAATAAGTCAAGACTGTAGCTATCCATAGTCAGAATACAACATGTGCATCTTGGAGGTCAGGCTAGATATTAGAATTATTATTACAGGGACTTTACTTGCTCTTTGTAACTTGGAAAATTTTAAATCCAGTTGGAATATTATCCCAAACTACTGTCTTCAAATCATTTGCTGGAAGAGAGATTTACTGGAATTACATTCTAGCCTTTGGTATTCAAGAGGTTGTTGGATTTGCCATTTATAATGCTTATACACAAATTGCGGTGTTCAAGGCTCAATTTAAGTGTTTAACTGTAGAAGTTAGTTAAGAACTGTAGCTAAATGAGTTGAAGCCCTAAAAGCAGAAAATGCTGCTACAGAGTTTGAATACATGGGCTTGGATAATATTTTGGAATATTTCAGCTGTCTTGCATGGATACTGTGATTGACCCTTTGGAAAGCCCAACTCTTTCTGTTGATTATATTGGTAATTTAGGTTCCTAAGTATAGCTGGTGTAACTTTATCCTTAGAAGCCTAAAGTAGATCATGAGTTCTTCCTCTCATTCCTCTGTAAAATTATGCAAAGATGCACTTTAACAAGAAATTTTGCCTATAGTTAAATTAATGATGCTGTACAAAGAAGTATAGATGACATAAAGAGTTGAAAAAACCAATCATTTACACCATTTGCAAAAAACATGCGTAGAGAGTTATTTCACATTCCCAAAGCATCAGTAAAATAACCTTTTGAAGTACTTCGCTAACAAAAAAAAGAAAACAATAATTATCCCCTCCTTCCTCAGAGCTCTCCTCAGAGATCTATTCAAGATGCTGCTGGGGCAATTCCACATCTCAGAAGAAGGTCTTTACAAAGAGTTGAATTTCTTGCATCATGTCCAGAAGGTGGCAAGACTTGGGTTTGGCCAGATCTCCAGTTGTGAGTTCCACAGTTGTGAGGGCCCTCTACTGAGTGTGCCTTGTCCCCAGTAGTAGTGAGTTCAACTTGGGGGCTATCAGCTGTAGCATCCTCTCTAATTATATGTCTTGTGTTCACAACGCAGAAACAATTAGCCTCAAAAGTAGCTATCAGCCCAACCACGTCCTTTAAGGCCTCTATGTCATGGTGCAGCTGAAGGTGTTAATAAAGCAACTAAATTTATCAGGTTCCAGTTCCTTTCTGCCTTTCCCCAGTGGCCAAAATATGATAGGACTGACATGGAAACTTTAAAGGCATGACTTAATGCTCTAAATTCCTTTTTGTGGAAAACTTGATATAACTCTTCATATTTCAGGTCTTTATGTACCACCCATCTATTTTCTGCAGGTCTTTTGCAGTGATTTTCATTTCTTGGAGTAAAATAAATAAATTATATATACACTGAGGAAAGAGGGAATACTATGAACAAGAGAAAGGGAATACACAAAGGGGAAGAACAGAATATTAGCTGTCTAGATTATTTTTATAGCACCTTACTCTGAGAAATTTTGAAATGTAACAATGAGGGGTTTTTTTGCTTTTTGGGATTTTTTTGTTTTTAGAGGATTGTGGCTGATAAACAGGAGAAACGAAATCAGGAACGTCTGAAACGTAGAGAGGAGAGAGAAAGAGAAGAAAGGGAGAAACTAAGGAGGTAGGTATCTATTTAATTGCATATTCATAATGACCTATTTAAATTTAATGGGAAAACCGATGTAGTTCATACCTATCTCTAAATCTCTGGAATCACAAGAGTCTGCATTCCTTGGAAACTTAAAAGATTTGAATGAATTTCATGTTTCACACTTAATTGGAATTGTTTTCAATGTCTCTACATATTTGAACAAACTGCTTTTAAATTAGATAATTTTTGGGTGTGTACCTTGTTTTGACACCTGAAAGATGGGAGCATATTACCCACATGTGACTTTCCAATGTCTGTTAATTGTTCAGTACTTTCTTTGCAGTTGTTAGAAATTTTTTAGCAGTTAATATATGACTGAGGAACATAACTCGCTCTTCTTCTATGAGATACTTGCTTCCAGGCTCTGTGGGGCTAGAGTGGAATGGAACCAAAGGCAGTTCTCTTGGCATAATAGATCCAGAGGTTAACAGTGTAAACTTTGGAATTTGTTGCATTCTGATATGTGTCGGGCAAGAAATAAGAGAGCACTGGCTTGAACTGTCAGCTTTTTGTGTTGGGAGGGTTGGAAATCAAAAACCCAGATTAAATTTTTAGTACGGTGGATTCAAAAATAAATAAAACCCCAGTAAACAGAAGACAGTTGTCAGAGGAATGTGTTTCCTGGTAAGATATCTTACAAAGTTGTTAATATCACATATAAGGCCTTTAAATAATTGCTAGCTAAATAAGAAATACAGTAATAGGTCTACTGGCTTGGTTTATTATTGCTAAATTGTACTGTATTTCATAGTAATGTTCATAATAAGGAAAATGGATTTTCTCGTTTCTGTTTTCCAGGTCCAGATCCCACAGCAAGCATGCCAAAAGGTATAAAAATCTTCAGATAAGGAATACCATCCTTTCACAAGCTGGAATGTTCTAAGTTTGACTAGAACTACTAGGTTAAGATGTCCATCTTTTCTGTGTAACCGAGTGTTTTGTCTATATGAACTGTTTTTGCAGTATTTTTCACTATGCTACTGAGGTAGCATATGCATCTATTTTGCAGCTACTACAATGCAGCTTCCCATCACAAAAATAGCTAGAACACAGAGCATTGCTTTCTTCAAAAAAGAAGCTTGTAATTAATGACTTTTGGTGTTTTTAAAATCTGAAATACCAAATCAACTGTCATCACGCAGGTTTTCTTCCTAACCTACTGAGTTGAACAGTGAGATATTATGGCAGAGTAATAAAAAAAAAAAAACAAACAAATGTGTATGATGTTTAGAACCTTCCTGACTAGCTTGATTGTAGTAGGCATGAGGAAGCATATCGTTCTGGTTTTGCAGATCATTATAATGTGTACATTCTGGGCAGATGATCCTTGTCTACAACTTTGTCTGCTAAAGACAAGATCTTGAATTAAAATACAGACTTTTTTTTTTTTCTTTCAGAATCGTGAATTGGCTATACTTTTACCTTACATACAGTCATGAGTTAACTATAAAAAAAGTCTGTATTAGGTAGGATTTCTGATATTGTTTCCTCCGTGTTAGCTTGCTACAGGGCAGTGAAAACTGCAGCTCCAGTGAAGACACAGCTCTGAATACTGCAGAATGTTCTCCACACGATAGATTTGGTTATGCATAGACTGTGTAACATTGAGTACACTGAGAACAGCTGGGTGATGGCAGTGCCTGGTTTAAGTCCTTTCTGTTCCTAGATCCAGGTCCCGAGATCGCCGCAGACATCGGTCTCGCTCAGCCTCCCGGGAACGAAAGCGAAGGACTCGCTCCAAATCCCGCGAGAAACGCCACCGTCACAGGTCTCGCTCTACCAGCCGCAGCCGGAGTCGCAGCCATCATAGAAGCAGGCATAGTTCCAGGGACAGAAGCAGAGAGCGCAGCTCCAAAAAGCGGTATATCTTGCCTTAGAAGTAGATGGCTTTTCCTAGATGCACGTTAATAATTTTCACACGAAATTAAGTTTACATTTACCACTTGGTAATTGTCATGGTATAATCCCAGACAGCAGTTAAGATCATGCAGCCACTTGCTCCACCAGGCTTGGCAGGAGGATGGAAAGGGTGATAAGTGGGGTTGGGATAAAATTTAACTGATAAAGCAAAAGCTGTGCACGCAGGGAAAGCAAAGCAAGGAGTCATTCACTGCTTCCTGTTGCCAGGCAGATGTTCAGCCTTCTCCATGAAAGCAGAGCTCCATCATACCTAACTTTTACTCAGCAAGATCAACACTGACATTGCAAAACATTGCCCCTTCCTTCTTCCTCCAGTTTTATGTGCTGAGCATGATGGCACAAAGTGTGGAATAGCTCTTTGGTTTGTTGGGGTCAGCTGTTCTGCTGTATTCCCTCTTAACATCTTGTGAACCCTTGGCCTACTCTCTGGGTGGGTGGAGGGAGGAGCAGAAAAGGCTTTGACTGGTTAGCAACAGCCAAAACCACCGGTGTGCCATCATACTATATCATAAATCCAAATCGTAGCACTACACCAGCTGCTAGTAAGAAAGTTCATTCTATTCCAACTGAAACCTTGGCAGCAATTTAAACACATTGAGACTGTCTCAGATTTCAGCTAAACCTGTAGCATACTTATGATTTGATACATAGTTGTGATGTGTATATGTATATACATATAAAATAAAAATAATGGGACTGTGTATTATTTCTGTTTTGGAGGAGTGATAAAAAGTATTGGTGTTAAGATGCCAGCTTCCTGCAGCATAGAAAGAGTTGATGTCCATTTGGACTCAGGGATGTCAGCGGTCCATCGTACTGTCATCCATTTGTTTTTTCCATTGGGCTCTTCTTCGCAGCACAGGAGCTTGTCTATTTTGTACTCACCAGATAAAAACAAGTTTGTATTAGCCTGAAAATAAATTTGTTGCATTGTATCTCAAGATGTTGCTTTGCAAGGGAAGTGGTGTAGCCACTGATTGAAGGATTATTGCAGAAAGCAGTCTGGAGCTGTTGTTTTTGAATAACTTTGTTGCAGTCTGCTCCTGAGGATTTGCTGGCTTATTTTATGTGAGTGAGGTAAGCCTAATTTAGAAGCGTGTTGGAGTTGCACAACAAGGCATATGGTGGGGAGGTCTGCTCAAACCAGAGTTTCTTTATTGTTTAGGTCAGGCACCGTGGTATGGATTTGAGTGCCATACAGTTTACAGGGTGCCTGATCTTAATAGCCTGACAGACTGTCAACTTGCAAGGAGAGAAAAGATATGGTTTTGAAGTGACTGGACATGCAGAGTTTATAATTCAAATTATTTTAGAGGAGTTAGATTACCAAGGATGGATAAAAAACTTGTTGAATGTGTTCAAGCATCTTGTGGGCTCTTTGCCCTAAAAACAAGCCTTTTATGTTCCTGGGATAGGTAGGTGGCTGTAGTGGCATTGTACTTTGTAAGACAGCACAGAAGACAGGGTTGATCCAAGCCTTTTTCCCTCCTTTTTGTTGCAGATGGAGAAAACTTACATGTCCAGCTGTCTAGTTCATGTAATCAGTAGTGTTTGATACTTAAAAGCGTTCAGAACATTCTTTAGTATCCCAAAATCAACATTTCAGACTCAGCAATTTCCATCTTTATTAAAGCCTGTCATCATATTTATGCTAAAGAGGCTGCATCTTCAAGGCAGTAGAATCAGTGAATTTGAGTGAACCAGTGTATATAGAGCATCTGATCAGGTTGTGTTTAATTCTTCAAGGTTGAAGTTCAGCCTTGTAAGACTCAATTGCAGTCTTTCAGAGAAAACTATACAGATTGATTGCTTCTTGATTCTCATTGTAGTTGTTCATACTCTCCAATATGATATGCATAATGCAAATGATGCATTGCATTCTGTATGTTGTCTGAGAGATATGGTGTCATCCCTGTAACAGTAAACCTGTCGAGCTCAGCTACCAAAGGTGAATTCAAAAAATACAAGGTGACATAAAGATGAAGTAGGTGACCTTTTGCAAGGTACTTTAAAGGATGAGCCCTGCAAACTTTGCTTTGTGGGAATGCGTTAAAAAACACAATGTAATTGAGGGCACAATATTTGAGCCTGATGATACTCAGAACTGGAAATACTTCTCCTGGTGTAATTTTGTGCCCTGAAAGTATGAGACAGACCTGTGTTGAAAGAATCCTTGGTACAAATAAGAGTTTTGCATTGCTGTTAACTTGATTGAGGGGAAATTGTTATGCCATCAGTAGCAATTCATGTCCCTTATTTCTCTGAGGTCAAGCAAAATGTTTGAAGAATATTTAGTGTTTTTAATAGAGTGAACAATCTTTAGAGCTGTGGTCTTTCTTCTTTGGAACCAAGATAGTTGGTGAACTTGCAGCTAAGCTGGGTATGCCCTTTTTAGAGATGCCCTTCTAGCTCTTAAAGCTGCTTTTCATGTGAATGTATGGTGAAGTCTTCTGCGGAATACCACACTACTGTTGATGGGATTTTTTAGACTCAAAAATTAGTGGATAGCTTTTAAGCATGCCATTAAGACTTTGCTGTGAAAGTATCTTAAATTGTGATGGTTTTCAGCAATAGGCTTAGGTGCACTCTGTGAGGCAATATAGAACAGAATGCCTAATGGAGATGTTTTCCTAGTACAGGTAGCTCGTGTAATTTAAAACTACATGGGCTCTTTAAAGAACAGCTCTTTTCTTGCTTTATTGTGAAGGTTCTAGAAATGCCGGTTGTCAAAGTACAATATTTAAAAATAACACACTGTAAAATCACACAAGGGATAATTCTTTTAACAAAAACTAATTTTAGTGCATATTCCAGATTTGTTTTGTACTTGTCATGTAATAACCTCATTCTAGAATAATGCAAGTTAATTTCCCCCTGCTTTCGATCAAATTCCCATATTTAAGTATTTTTAAGTTTGTAGTATATGCATCAGAGAGAGGCTAGGCATTCTTCCTAAGCTAAAGACTATGGATTAGACATTTCAGTTAAGCTGCTGTTAATGCCAGGTTAAGTGTAGAGGTTGAAATAAAGAGATTTTTGTGGAGCACGTTGACCTTAATCTGGACTCTGTAATAAATGTACACTAAATTCTGCCTTGATCAGTACTTGTATTTAAGAATTGATAATGAGGAAGAGAGGAGAGTACAGTGATTTCTGTTGTCTTCTCATATGCTTCTATTCATATAAAGGTTGGGTTGGAAAAAGAAGAAAGATATAAAATCAAAATGCTGTTTGGTAGCAACAGATTTGTGGTTAACTTGAATTCTCAAATTTACTGCACTTTTCAGATCCTCAAAAGAACGATCTTCCAGAGACAAAGAACGCTCAAGAGATCGTGATCGAGCATCCCGTGATAAAGATAAAAGCTCAAGAGAGAGGTCACCGCGAGATTTCAAAGACAAGAAACGCTCTTATGAAAGTGCTAATGGCCGATCAGAAGACCCAAGGAGCTCAGAAGAGCGTGAAGCAGGGGAGATATAACTGGCTGTATATTCACCTGATCTCTAGCTTCCTATGGAGTTGCATACTATGGTTTAGTTTACAGTTGTTCAAAGGGACACCAGTGAGCAGTTCCAGACACTGATCCAACTAGGGTTAGATGTACAGTATATAAAAGTGGTTATAACCAAGTCAGAATTAAACCCCATCAATTAATGATGCCTGAAGCTGGGTCCTGGACTTCCACCAAGTTGTAAAACTTTCTGAAAGATTTGTCTTTATTCAGGACAACAGTTTTATGTACCAAGATGCAGATCTCAATGTTTTTAATCTCCTTTCCAATACAAGTTAGTGAACAAATTCTGTTGTACTACTTGCCTTGGGTGCTTTTGAACCTTTATAAATTCTCCAATTCTTCTCCAGTCAAAACGGCAGCATTGAAAGGTTGTATTTGGGGTGGGTTTTTGTTTGCCTCTTTTTTTCTTTTTTTCTTTTTTTTTTTTTTTTATAAGAGGGGTGGGGTGGATGGGTATTAACTTTTACTCTAATGTTATGCTCCCAGTGACTTTTTTGTTTGGAAACCTAGGAATCGATTACAGTGGGAGCGTTTAGACAGGAATGAGTGCTGGAGAAAGCGGAAATGTCTTTTTACAGTGCCTCTTTAGACTTGGAAATTGAACAGCTGTTGCATTAATTTTTTTTTTTATTTCTACTTAAATTTTGAAATCAAAGCCAGTCCCATATCTGTACCATTTGATTGGTATGTGTTCAATATATTTGTTTTTTCCATAAGGACTCTTTCTGCTTTTTCTTGTGGGGTGTAAATGGCACATCCTTAATTGTACTAAAAACAAACAAGAAACCAGCAACAACAAACAACAATTGAGAACAAAAAAATAAAAAATTTAAAGGAAACCAGATTGTCCAATAACTTAACAAAGATCTACTGGTCTCTTAAGGTGGTTACTTAACAGTTCAGTCACTTAATACCTAACATTTGATTATTATAGTTTTTAATATACAGTCTGTAGGAGCAGCAGTTATTATAATCCTGACCATCCTAAGATCTTCAGAAACACATTGTACTGTAATGATTGTGGCACAGCCACTAACTTACTGATTTCAGTTTCCAACAGTGGTATTTAATTTGGGTGCAGACTACCTTTACACAAAAGGGGGTGCTGCTGTTTCTGTCCAATTGAAAGTATTTTGGGGCACATAAATTTTTCAGCTATTCCCTACTACCACACAGAAGAATTTAAAGATTGGTAAGTTCTCCTTGAAACAGCACCACTGAGTTACTTCAGTAATGCCTTAGAGCAGTCTTTACCGTGATTTCTTAGCAGGTTCTGCAGACTTTGTATCTGCCTAGTTCTAGTGCCTCTGCAGGGCTGCTAATGTGGGTGTATAGTATCACTATAAATGCACTGTATGCATTTTTTCCTCACTGTCTTTTCTGTAGCCTCTTCAGTGTGCTCACAACACCCTGCTGATGGTAAAGTAGTATATACTCAGAGGTATTTTGGATGTCAGAAGAAGGTAGAACCAGGACCTTTACACCTCAGCAAGGAGTCATATCCAAAGTAATGCATACCCTCCACTTGAAATTTATGTCATTTTAAGCTCCTAAAAGAGATACAGTAGTAATGATGGCTTCCTACTTAATGCTTTTTATTTATTCATTTGAAATCTGAACATGAGTTTCTTTCCTGAGGACTGCTTTACGATTTCTTGGCCCAGCATCCTGATAAACATAAGTTACCTGTGGATGTCCCTCTGTTATGAGCATGCTGCGTAAGTGCTTGCTAGTGTCCATTATCACACCTTTGTTAATTGAGTTCTAGTGGTGTGACAAAGATGAGAGTCATTTCTAGGTGCATTTTGCATAGCAGAATTGCCAGTGAGTGGATTGACAACTTACTTGGATTAAAAATATTCCACAAGCACTGAGAACCTGTCTCCCCCTGCATCCAGCAACTAGAAATTTAGTGTTGTGAAGGAGAAGTAGGAATTTCTATACTGCAACAAAACACTGCATCCATGAAACGTTTTGGGTTGGAAGGAGTCTTAAAGATTGTCTAGTTCCACCCCCCCTGCCATTGGCAGGGACATCTCTCACATTGACTGCTTTCTAATTGGCTTTTAAATTGAACTATGAAAGGGTGATTGGATTTGAGCCTTTGTAGATTTTTCAGGGGGTGGTATAATACCCAAGTACTGCACCAATACTAAGAGAGAAGGTAAGTCTTAACTCTGTTGTCCTGATAAAATAATGTCAATTCCATGTAGAAATATATGTCCCGTATCTGAAGTGAAGAGGGGAGTGCACTTGGGAAGAGAATTAAGGTGACTGCTAAAACACACGCTTCTAATGCAGAGTTCTGGAACCATCTGTCAGTAGGGGCAACTGCTTTATTGGTTGTGTCTGAGTAAGTAAGGATTTTTGTACTTCCATCAGAGCCAAGCTACCTTTATTTACAGGAGGCTGAAACTCACTGTGTATTTACTGCTGGATGTGTGAAGAGTGGCACGGACTGATGTAATTTTGCATGATCAAAGTGATTATGAAAGGGATCTGGAGGAAATAAATCTGTCCATCTCTGCTGCATCACATAAGGGAAGGAGCTTAAATAATAATCAGATAGTTGGGGTTTAATTACTTGTGGCCTCTGATATTTTTAGCCTTTGGTAAATGGATCGGCAATTGTTAAATCTGACTTCTGGTCTAGGACCACCTCATCAGACAGACAATGCTGTCTGGCACATCAAGCCACTCACCCTGCTGGCCCAGGTCAGGTATGTCCATACAGACATCAACATCCTCCACAGTCACACTTGAATGTCACCCATCCACACTGTACTTAAAGCTTCCCACACAGAACCTGCTTGGAGCCTGTTTGTCCAGCTTTTCTCCCTTAAGGGCGAGCAATTGGATTCTCTCAAGATTGAGAGTGACAAAGGCCAGGTCAGACCCACCTCAAAATCCACCAAGGGTGTGGCTACTGTGCAGCCATGGATCTGCAGTGCTACTGGCTTTTTGCTCTTAAGATTTCACAGGTTTGCAAGTCCTGGAGAGCCTGAGCACTGAGAGTGCTCAAGGCTGTACCTATTTGAGGAAATACCTTCTCCTTGACTGCAGCCTGGGAAGGGAATGTAGCTCCATTCCTAAGGATGGAATCTAAGGATGCTGTAGCTAAATATCTCCTCTTTGAAATTTCCCTCATGCGTTTGGCATCAGAGCCATTGTTTCAGAGAGTGAAAACAGATGAGTATTTAGTTTAAGTGTTTGAAATGCGGAGAGCCTGAGAAAACTCGCTGTGTTAGACGGGAGCGTGAAAGAGAGGAACTGTGAAATGATAAGCTGCTGGAGGGTTGCATGTTAGCAGAAAAAGTCCTCTCCTGAGTTGCTTTTCCTGCCAGAGCAGCAGGAACCACACAGTAGGACAGCATGTTATCCATCAGCTTTCCTAGTGAAGCTGGCAGAGGTAGCTGTTCTTCCCTCTCCTGTTCTCTGTCAGAAAGTTTGGGATAGATCTTCTTGTTGCTACAGCATGAGTGCAAGCCCTGGCACCCTTCTATCTGCACAGTCCAGTCTTCAACTGGCTCCTGCTTTTGAGGTACCTTCCCTTCATCCTGCCCTGGGCTACTGGGGGAAAACTAGTGACCCAGCCCCTACATCAATACAAATGGATGATGTTACCAACCTTTAATAGCCAGGAAGCAGAGGTTATCTGTTTAGTGGAAGGGAGAGTAGTAACATATCTGGGGCCAATGCAAGGCATCTGAAGATATGGGTGGGTACCTCCAAACAAATGGGTTCAGATACAGCAGCTTCAACACCACAGAACCTTCTTATTGCACTAACTGACTCTTGTGAGATGTGCCCCATGACTTGGGGATCTAAGCAGGTTGCATTTCCAGCCAACATTATAAAAAAATAACAATGCAGAGGTGAGCTCCACATCAGGGGTGATGGTAACATGATGTTTAAGGACCTGTAGCAACTGATAACCCACCTGTTTTGCTATTCTCCATTCCACATTTCACAACCCACCTTGCTGCTGCTCCTTTGCTCAGCAAACAGTTGAGATTAGTTTCTCCTGTTGTCAGTGGTTTGTTGAAAAGTGTGATCTTCATTCACTCTGTATGGTTCTTGCTTTTCGATTTTTACTTTAGTCACTTTTTTTTTTCCTACTTAACTCTTAATAAATTCTTGCACTGTTACAGCTCATGCAATTCTTTAATTCTTTTCAGCAAGACTCAGAAATCTGCCCTTCACTGCAGCCAGTGAAACTGGGGAGCAGCAGGCTGCTGGGCAAAGGTTTCCAGCAGCTGGGAATACAGGAGAAGAGAGGAAGAAATGTTTGTTTCTACCTCTGCTTTCTCTTCTGCAGACACACAATGGACTGTCAACAGGTAATTAGGAAATTCTCTTGTGACTTGTCTCCCCTGGCTCTGGCTTTTCATCTCTTGTTGTTGGGGTAACTGCAGTCCCACATCGCTTCTCAGGGTTGTGGATGATGCTGCACGGTGCACCACACCCAGGTGGCATCCTAGGAAATGTACCAGCAGGGAAGGGAGCTGGGATTAGCAATCAACAAAGCAGGACTGGCCATGGACAAGGTCTAGAAGGGGCAGCAGGAACTGCTGTGGCTGTACAGCCCTTCCCCAGGCTGAAATGTAGTTATTCGCATTTATTAGATGATGATTTCACCACATCTAGGGAATATAAGGAAAAGCAATTAAATAGTTCAGGACTCCATTACTGCTGAAGGCCATGTGACAGGACAGGATGAGGGCAGCACCATAGAAATGCTACTCCTTCAGCTGGATGGACTTTGAGCAGAGTGGGAACTGGTGAGCTCCACAGTGTTGCCCTCACCTGGGTACTTCAGAGCAATTTGCTGAGAGTAACACTGTGATATCCATGCACTGGAGATGTTTGCCCCTGCCCAGGAGGCCCCAGTGGTGACCACATTCATTATTGACATCCCTTGTACTAGAAGGTGCTCCAAGAAACTTCTCAAGCTGGGGAACTCTGCTGGCTTCTGCAGGATGGGACTTCTTCGATGTTTTTCTCAGTCTTTCCCATATGCTACCCATTGTTTTCATACAGACATGAAGCAACACCTGTACTTCTTAAATAATGACCTATACAAAAACCCTGGAGATACTTCACAGAGGTCTCCTGCTTGCCATTCATGAGGGTGGAGAGCTGATCAGTGCTGCTGGTGCCTCTCTGGGCTGGGGCTGCTGGGAAGAACAAGTGTTTCTCTCAGGAACAGCAAACAAGTCATCATCTTAAAATGTTGTCTGCAAGGAGGATGGCCAGAGATACCCACTTGGAGCACCAAAACTGCAAAGCACAGTAGTTTTTGTTGGTTGGCTTTGATGTATTTGCAAGTTTTATTTAACAGTAGAAATTTGACTTGCTAAGGAAATTCTTGATATCTACATTATATAAACCTCTCTTGCTTTTGTTTTCTTTGTTGATTTTTTTTCACTTTTTCATTCTTTCAACTGTGGCCAGAGGCCCAAATGCAGCCAATCAGTGATGGTGAGATGTCTGGATGAAGATGAAGAGCCTGGAGATCACACATTCTCACCAGCCCTCCTCTTTGTAGATATTGTTCAAGTGAGTGCAGATTTCATTGGTCACCTTCTCAAAGGAAGCTTTGCAGTCTCCACCAAATTTCTCCTCCATCAGTTGCAAGATAATGTCACAGATAATCTAAACAAGAAGAAGGGATGAAACAACCAGTGTGAACTTTTCCTCTAGAGTAGAGGTGTGAGAATAAAATATATATTTCAATTGTTATTCTTAGAGGGCAGAAGAGGGTTAAAAGAACAATTCAGCAGCACATAGCATGCATGCCTTGTAATATGTCATGGAAAACTAGATACATTATAGAATTCAGCAAAAAACATAGTCACTGCAACTGTTATTTTTTTAACTATCTTGAGACTAGTGCTCATCACTTAAAGATGAGCAGTTTGCTTCAATCCTGTCCTGGCAGCAAACTGTCCCAAAAGCTTAGAGGCCATGAGAATATGGGGCTTGGAAAGTAAGTTTCTTCTTGATGTTCACAGCTCATTAGCTCACCTAGCTCATCTAGCATTCTGTAGTAATGAGTGTTTGTGGTATACTTTGAATTGTCAGCTTGTTTTCTGTAAGGCATCTATTATTTTGTTTGCATCCTTATCCCTAAAAAGTCTTTTCAGGATCTCTCCAGGCAGAAATCCTCAGTCACCCAGTCATTGAAAACTGAGCCCACTGCTTTGTAAGCTACCTTCATGATTCCAGACTGACCTTCACTAGAATGTGCCTATTTGCACTTGCTGTGCAAGGAAGACAAAGTAGATGCAAATTATCTCTTCTAGTAATCTTGGGCAAGTAATTTGATCCTTTATTTATTATTTGAGTTTGTCTAGTAAAGGCAATGCTGTTGCCATTGTAGGTCAGTAACATCTGGTTCAGTTGCCCTAGAAAAGCTCAGTTCCTGTTACTAGAGAAAAGCAGGCATCAAGGACGGAAGTCCAGTGTTAAGATGCTTCTCTGTCTAGTTATTAAATGACAAGTATGGGAATCCTGCTGCACTGAGAAAACCCACTACAGCTGGTGGGCAGCTCTGCAGCTCCCACCTGAGTAGACCCATGTGCATCACATTGCTGCATAGCACATTTCTTCCCAACAGAAAGATGCTGGATATCTCATTCCTGCTGTCTTCCACCATCAACTATCTCACCTACCACTATCACATATATATACACACACACAAAGCCTGCTTGCCTCAAAGGGGAAGACACCCTTCCATCACAATTTCAGACATTGGGAAGAGGGCTGCTGGCTCACCCTAAAGTTTTTTGGGTCAATCTTCAGCTGGGTGGCATGTTTCTTGCCGAGTGGATTCACTATGCCAAGAAAAGCCTCGGAGTTGTCCAGGTGTTGCACCATGTCATTGATGGCACTGAAAACTTTCTTGCCATGACCCCTGACCTGATCCGACTGTTTCATTTCTTCAGCTGAGTCCATGCCTTTGAAGTGTGTGAAGTAGGACTTGGTGTCTGGGTGCTCAGTAAACATCCTGTTGAGAAACAAAAGATGTCCTAATTTGTGGACAGATGTGTCAATAGTTCACATTCCAGGCCTTATCTTAAGCATTTCTTTCTCTTTTCCCTTCTCTCTATTGGAACAGATTCCTCTTTCTCCTGTATTTCTTGATTCTCCTTTGCCCATCCCCTCTCCACAGCAGCCTAATCCCACTTTGGCTCTTCCCAGGACATTTCTCTTTGCCTAAGGTCTA
>VZTY01001121.1:48230-58915 GCA_013400935.1 Turnix velox
TTCCAGTATTTCACCACCCTCACTGTAAAGAATTTCTTTCTTATGTCTAGTCTAAATCTATCCCCTTCTAATTTATATCCATTGTTTCTAGTCCTCCCATCCGATATTATGTTAAAAATTCCTTCCCCTGCCTTTCTGTAGGACCCCCTCAGGTACTGATAAGTTACTATGAGGTCCCCTCTGAGCCTTCTCTTCTCCAGGCTGAACAACCCCAACTCCTTCAGCCTGTCCTCATAGGGCAGTTGCTCCAACCCTTTGATCATCTTCGTGGCCCTTCTTTGGACCCTCTCCAATAGCTCATCCGACCTGCTTCTCCCGACTTAGCGGAGCTCCCCAAGCCGGACTCGACAGGGCCTCGGCGTCCCCCGCACCTGCCCTTCCCCCTTGCGTTCAGGCAGCCTGAGAGCTGCTGCGGGGCTGCAGCTCTTCATCCGGCTCTGGGGGGCCCCGGTACCCCCGGGAGCGGCTTGGTGCATTGTGGGATAGCCGTGGGAGGGGTAGTTGTGCTACGGGAAGCCGAAACTGCTGCTGTGCTGCTGATGGGATCCGCACAGGGGAAGCTTCGCGCGGCAGCGGCTTCATCAGCATTGCCGTCTGGCAGCGTAGTTAACGATACTCTGACAAAGTGTGGATGTGGAGTGCACTATACGTTAGCAACCAGCTTAGACTGTACGGCAGATGTCTCCGGTGTGGGCCGAATCATTGAATCATTTATTCTGCTGCAGCTGTGCTTCTTATCTGGCTTCTGCTTTAATAGTTTTTAATCTTCCCTTTCCTCTCGATGCTGTTCACAAGGATGTTTCTTTTATCTGTGTTCTGGCTAAGTGTATTGCTTTTTTGTTGTTGTTGTTGAATTCTCCCAAGTCTGATGGTCATTGGAGACTATTGCTACTTTGAGTAGCATTTTGAAAGTTACCCACTAACATATACATACAAAACATGCAAACACATATTTAAATCAGAGTCTAGACAAGGTCTTGGCTTTGCTCTTTCCTTCATGTTATTCTGCATGTTTGGAACAGTTTTATGCTGTATTTATGCCAGGCACCTCTGTTCTCCTTTTTCAAATCCCTCCGAACTCTCACTACTTACAGGAATTTTTCCTGCTTTTATTTGCTGAATAGTACTCGCTCTGCAGCACTGTAAGAATTCCTGTGCCTTGCATTTCTTGTTTGTCATGTTTACCTTGCTTTATAAGCTACCTAAATTTATAAGTTGGCTAACTTGACTCTGTAAAAGACTTATAAACTGAAGAAACTTAAATCATTGTTTCCCCGTGTTTAGAAACGTAGATGAAATAGCAGAAGAATCTGCATCTGTAAAATATACTAATACACAAAGTATAATAGCCAGAACATGTAGTTCTGGAAAGTGAGTTAGATGTTTGAGTATTCCTAGCACTAGGGCACAAAACATGTAATCCTGTCAGAGGGAAAGCAGTTCTCTACAGTGGAGTTGGCTGTTGGGTAAAACACAAGCCTTCAGAGACAGAATTTCCTAACCAATTTCATTAGCTCACATCATTAACACTTTTAACTAATTCTGGCTTAAATGCTGATACCTACATTTCTGGGTTTACTTTGATCTCTTACACTCATTAAGAAGAACCACTCAACTAGACCTCCTTTTAGGGGATATTTTGAAAAAGTTAATCAGACCTGCAGCAAGTTAGTTACAGCATTCACTACATAATGGGTTGCTTCCTGGTAATACTTTTTACAAGAACCAATGCTGTAAAGGCTGTGGGGTGCAGCAATTCTGTTAGCAGATTAAAGTGAATTGTTTCTAATGGAGAAAATGTACAAGAAACAAGTGATGTTGAAAATTTGACTGTTGAATATTCTTGCTGGCAGCTGATAAACTTGTAGCTTCAAGCTGAGATTGATGCTGGTGGTTGTACATCCTAAAATCCAAGCCTCTACATTCTCATGAATGTGAGCCTGTCGCCCAGAATTCTTGAAATTCCATCCAGTTCTGTTTCATTTGTATCAAGCATATTATTGTATTACAAAAGATGCATTATGTGTACCTGCTCAGTCCTAAAGCTACAAAGTTTCTGTTCTTCTTTGCCTTCAGAGATTTCCCCAAAGTACCCAAGTTGTCAATGAATTTTCTTTAAATGCAGTATGCACTTAACAAGGCTGAGTCAGACCCTTAAGTTTGTAAATGTGAGTGTAAGAATGGGTTTTTGATTATAAGTTCCTCAGACATTTATGCAAAAAGCAAAATCCAGCATAAAACGGCTTAGGAGCTCTACTGTTGTACTTGAACCTCCAACCTGAGTGGATTTCTGTGCAGTAATAATGAGCTTTTGTTTGCAGCAACACAAATATGTTTATTGATACTGTATCACATCTTAGAATCTCTGAAACCATTTTTTTTTTTCTACCCTCAGGCTTAACACAAGACCAGTGTTTGGAGGTATAAGATCTCGCATTGGGGTCCAGCAAAATATTTTAAACAGGTCATCACCAGCTGTCAACTTCCAGCGGACATTTGATGCTCGACAGAAGATTGGACTCACTGATGCCCGGCACAAACTAGGGGTTAAAGATGCCCGTGAAAAACTCATTCAAAAGGACGCCCGGTTCAAAATCAAGGGGAAGGTGCAGGATGCTCGAGAGATGTTGAATTCCCGTAAACAGCAAAATGTTGCTGCTGAGAAGGTGACCAAAGTGGTGGATGCCAGAGAGAAGATCAGTTTAAAAAGGAGTGCTCCAGCTAGTATCAGCCCAACTACGGGGACAGTAAATCCAGCCATGAAAATCACAAAAACTATCCAAGTAGGTCAAGAAGCCACCTTTGAGCGCTGCAGTTATTCTACAGCAAAAATTACAATACATTAATACGTTTGTGTGTTTACAGTAGAAGTGATGGTGATTCTGTTAAGCTCAGGCTGTAAGGCAGGATTCAGAGCATTTTGGGTGTCTTTCTAGCTACTTGGGGCTTTTTGTAGAATCTCAGCTTTCATTTAAATTTTCATTTGAATTTTGGGGCAATAAAGACTAAAGCAGCACTCGTATCAGTGTTGAAGTAGTTGTTTTGAATGGTTAAGTAGTTTCCCATCTCAATTTAAAAGAATTTATCCAATTCTTTTATCATTCTTGTAACCATCTCTCTTTGCAAGTTGGATGTGTTGGATTCTCCTATCTAGATTACTGGTTTATCCTAAGAGTGGAATAATAATATAGAATATATAGGTATGCTTGACAAGATCAAAAATTCAGTGAGCTCTTCAACAGTTTCTCTATTCTTGTCTGATTCTGCTGGTGAAGCTCAAGGCTTGTTTTATTGCAGTATAATCAGGTGATAACCATAATGGATGTTCTTTGACAGTTGTCTAATTTCACTTTGCTGGGTGGGCATAACTTTATTCTTAGCAGACTTGTCTGGGAAATAACTGGTGTTGAACTATGAGTGTGTTAGGTACAATGGGTAGAGTTAGAAGAGAAGTTTCCAGACTGTCAGGATTGTTGTTTGAGGAGCGGTTTTGTTTCTTACCATGTCCTAGTTTGAGGTAAAGTAGAGTAAATTTTCGAGTTTGTAGCTTCATTTTTCAGTTAGGAGTCTCTGTCTGAGTAAATTCTGAAATCTCTGCATTCCTTCCTCTCCTCTATTTTGAGAGATGAGGGAGGGGCAACCTTTTGGGCCTACCCCAGGACATACCTTTACAAGCATATAATTGAAGTTCCTAGCCTACCTCCTTCACTTTCTTCCCAAATGATCAACATTGTTCTCAGATACTAAGTATCTCCTGTTTTCATCAATTTGAAAGCCAATATGACCATGTGTTCTCTTCAGCTGTGACTTTTGCTCAGGAGCATCAAGCATGCTTTTTCTTCAGATTAGACTAGAAAATTTCCTATTACTCGGAAGCTTTCCTGCCAGCTTGACCTAAGGAAGAGAAAGGACTCTCATGGCAATAAGAAAGGCTAATTGCAGAGCAATAGAGTAGTCTATTCAGTAGTCTTTAATTAGTAGGGTAATTAGCGCTCATGCATTCCTAAGCCAGATCACCACCATCAGCCTTAGGAGTTGAACCTTTTCTGCAGAGTTTGTAGGAGTTAAAATAGTTTCCAGAGACTCAATGCAGCAGCAAATTGCTCTGACCTGATTTTTTTTTTTTTTTTGGGGTATGACCTATAGTACTTTCTATTTGTCAGATACCATAATGCAGCAAATAATACTGTAGGATGTAGCAGAGATTAAGGCTGTAGAGAAAACCATGCACAGGAATAATTGACTATCATTTTAAAAAATATTTGTACCAAAATTCCAAATTGGCCACAGCCCCCTTCTCTTCCATAATGTGGGAGAAGAATCAGAAGTGTCTTGGTATGATACGTAGCATATCAAGCAGAATTATCTCAAGTGTCCTATGCTTTGGTCTTGTTTCTTATAAAGGAAGGAAAAAATATGATGTTTCCATAGGACTGGTACCTTTTATGTGAACTGATGGGCAAATTGAAACATGAGGGTGCTAGGGTGTAAGTTACGGTCTGGAGTGAATGCAAATCTGAAGGTTTTACTGCCTGTATGGAGTATTTTTGTTAGAAGACATATTATTTAATGGACAGTCTCCAGCTGTTTAAAAAAAACAAAACAGTATTTTTGAGGGAGTTGCTTCTTGATTTTAGTTGCTGACTAGCACAGATGCCTTCCTTGTTTACCTGTGTAGTAGTTTCCCTGTTTCATGGGGTAATGAAGTGCAGAAAGGGTCAAGTATACTACCCCATGCATCACTTATTCAGCTGCCCCTTATTCAGACTCTATTGTGGAGGTATGGTATATACATCTCCTATGAAATGGAACTGACTGAACTGTTGCATCCCAATTTATTTGATTTGATAGAAATTGTCATTGGTTCCCTGTAGCATGGAGGAAGAGAAGGTTACTGGCTCTTCGTGGTTTCATACTGTCAAATATGTAGATCAAGTCAGTGCTAGCAGTGCTGGAGTTAAGTCTCCTTAACCACTAATCTTGAACTAAAACTCAAATCTTTTGAATCAATTCCTCTGCTTGGCTTTAAATTTTCATTTTTTTCATTTAAGTGGGGCTGTCATACATAACGTGTTACAAGAAACATAGATATTCTCTAACAGCATATCACAATTATATGTTTCAAGAGAAAGGAGGGTGAGTTTCATTTAAATGGGCTCAGGGTATCAGCAAACTGTGCCAGTCTTCTGAAAGGGGAACTTGTTGAACTGTAGCATTTAATGCTTTGATTCTTTCCTTCTAAATGTAGCAGAAGGCTCCAGTTCCTGGACACTCTCATTCAGCTGGAATGAGGATCAATGTGGTGAACAACCATACACACAAACAGGTGTGTGCCCACTCTTTTCCCTTTGTTGCTACCTTTTGTGCGGGAGGAAGGTGTCTACAAGTATTAGCAGATGCGAAGAAAAATTACTGTAGGAAGAAAAGGGGGTGTGTTCAGATGTTCTCTAATTTAGTTCTTGTGTGTCTTCATGGTAATTGAGATTTTAGTGGAATTGATCTTGATTCCTTGTGTATTAAATGAATGTGAAGTAGGTGTTGCCATCTTTTTATCTGTCCAGGTTAGTGTTTTCTTCTGAGGTTGTGACCTTTACCTTTTGTCTTTCTCTAAATTTCTCAGTGACACCACATAAGACCAAGTGGTTGGTTATTTTGCCAGCCTTCCAAAGAATGGATATGATTGTACATGGCCAAATATTACGCAGTGAGGTGGAACAGGGTATAGTCTTCCTGTTAAATCTCAGCTATAAGTCTATGCTGTAAACCTGATAGGGAATGTTGTCAACTGGTATTCTGATGTACTATCAAAATTGCTGCATCAAGCAGACTTTAAGGAAAACCTACAATTTGTGCTTTTTCAATTTTAAAGGCCTTCGTCATAGGCACTAGCAATTCAGCCACCTTAGCAGCTTGGGTGCTTTCCAAGAGGAATTGCGTGTTTTTATTCCTTAATTTGTGTGTCTATGCATAAATATTAATGAAATACTGGAAAACTGGCGTTCACAATATCACATCCTGGTTTTTTTCTGGCTCCCTTTGTGGTAACTTTAGCTATTTGTGTATGCTGCCTCTGTGTTGATCTGCTGCCCTCACTTGTCCCACATGCTGTCACTTAAGGAAGCATCTTTGTTATTCTGTCCTCATCACTATGGTTACACCTTGAATCCATTTCACTTGTCTCAAACCTAAGTCCATTGTCCTCGTGGCTATTTTTTTTTCCCATTTTTTTTCTGCACTGTTTCCTTCTATTCTGCTGTCCCTTCTGGATTGTTTTGGTTTTTTGCCTTTGTAGCATTTCTATGACTGAAACAACAATTTTGTTTGTTAATTAGAATCTTGCTGTTGAAACTGAGTTATTTTGCAGGCTGTCATTGCTTATCCCTCTATTTTTCTTTGCCTTTCTACTGAATTAATGGTAAGCTGAGTTGTGACTTATGCTTTGGGCAGTGTTGTATGAGTATATGCTTTTTCTTAACATTATTTAGAGTATATTAAATTATATTTCTGTAGGAGATTGCCTCAGTATTTGAAGGCAAGAGCTCTGAACGTTAAGTTGAACTGGGAAATCAATTATTCGTTCAGTAAACCTCTTAGTGCTGTGTTTTCTAGTGCCAGACAAGTACGTGTTGCACTGAGGAGAGCAGGCTATTCAGAAGAAATGTGTGGTTCAAATGTTTGCCAGTTATCTGCTCGTTTTAAAAAGATTTTTAAAAATCACATGTACAGGCTTCAACTTTCAAGGCAGCAGAGTGCTAAAAAGTAAGACAATGATGCTTCATTCCATAAATGTGGCACCATTGGTCCTGATGATGTCTAGGGATCAAAGAAATCTTTTATGTGGTTTCAGTGCACCTAAGGAAACAGCTTTACTGTTATTTTTCTGGAAAATTAGTTTGATTTGTATGTAGATCTATTGATATGGACTTGCTTTGTGTCCTCCGGCTGCAAGAATTGGAAGTAAATTCCAATGTAATTCCATTCATTATCTGAAGAAGAAGGCTGAAGGCAGGGCAGAGCTACTTACTTTGGAACTGGTGTCTAGACTGAATGTACCTGCTTGTAAACTGTTACCTTGCTTCTTTTCAGGGTCTGTATGACATGGAAGATGATGAGGAAAGTGTCTCTCCCCTCACTAGTAAACAGATGAAAATCACCACCACAAACAGTTTCATGCACAACACGGTAAGGGATTATCTGAACAGTCCCCACCAAACCATGCTCACATTGGATGGACTCACAGGCTGCAGCTTTACAGGGCTTACATTATTTTTAAGTATATAAACCATGCTTTCTCCTGAAATGTTTGCTCTTCACCCCGCCCTTTCCTCTGTGACAATGCTTCTAGTATTATTTTTGGTACAGATTCCCTTTTGGGATAGATGTCGTTTTATAGGTGTTTCTTCAGGCAAATTGTGTGCTTTCTCCCTTGCTGGTAGATTGCTGCATGTTAGCTCTTGACTTTCTTCTTATTTAAGTGCTTTGAGCCTATCTCATTATTGTTTGAGCTGACAAGTGAGGGACACTTTCTGCTGCATGTAGAGCCTGGACATCAAAGCAGGAAGTGTCTTGCCATACCAATTCTTAGCTGACAGCTTGCTGGGAAGTACTGTTGCTCTGGAGAAGATGGAATTTGCATACAGACTTCTGTGAAGTCATGCTTTTGGAATAGGATGGTTCCCTGTATTTTAGTGAAGAACTAAGTAACTAGAAAGTGGTTTTGTAGGAAAGAGACTGAGAATCCTGCTGGGTGATGTGCTGAGGAGTTAGCAGCACATCCTTGCATCAATGAAGGCTAACTAGGTTGTGTTTTATGATCACTTAGCAAATGAAGATAATTATTGTTATCTGTTTAGCATTTTGATAATTCCCCTGTGTTATTGTGCCTATTTTGGGGCTCTGATTGTAGGACAGTGATAGACTGGAATGAGTACAACAGAGTGCTGAGGGGGCTGAGAGAGTGTGAGAGTTTCTTACAACTGAGAAAGCTGCAGTGAGATCTGTCTGTGCACTTTCACAGAATCACAGAATGACCCGGGTTGGAAGGGACCCCAAGGATCATGTAACTCCAACCCCCCTGCCTAGCAGGGCCACCTAACAAACACATCTACTAGATGAGGTTGCCCAGGGCCCCGTCCAGCCTGGTCTTGAACACCTCCAAGTACGGGGCATCCACAACCTCCCTTTCACTGCCTAATACATAGTCATGGAAAAAGACTAAGCCCAGGTGCTTTTCAGGAGTGAACAGGGAGATGTACCAAAAAATCTGTGGCAGCAAAAGGAACTCTAATGTGTATGTTAACCATGTGGAAAGTCTGATTTCTTGTGCTTGATTTGTGGGAAACCACTGAGAACCCAGCCTTGCACAAATCTGAAGTAAATAATCAGTGTCTCAGCCTGGTGTGTAAGATTGCCTGTTGCACATCAGGTAATTAATCTAATTTTCTGGACAACAGCATAAGGGCTGGACATGTTTCTCCTAAATTATTCTAGGATTCTAAGCAAATTAATGTGATTATACCATCACACAGGTACTTCAGGGTAATGATTATCCCGTGACTTTTCTTATATGGCTATTCAGAATAGAGCTCCTTGCCATTTATGATCCTTAAAATCAGCCTTATGGGTTGTTTTTTTTCTTTGCAGGAATATGTTTTCTCCAGCAGCTGCCAGGTTTTTTTCTGGCTTTAAACTCTTCAGGTAGTTACAACTAGGAAGATTACATTACAAGTCTTTGCATGCCCTCTTGGTGCTTCTGAGGAAGTATTGCTGTTTGTGCTGAGGCAGCTCAATGTAATGAGTAATCTTTGTGTATACTTTGTAGAGTACTTGAAAATCTTTGGATAAATGGAGCTTTTCAAATTCTAGTTTCATATTCTTCTCCGGTGAGATCTGAAAGTGCTCCTTACTAAGGGAAGTGCTGTTCTGAGATAAAAAGGAACTTAAGTTGATTTTAGTTGCAAAGCTGAGATTTTACAACACTGTAGTGGTTTTGACACTGGCGTTCTTATTACATGCTAGTAATCCTCTCCTGCACTTGGTGCTGAAGAGGAGGGATAACTTTTGTTGCCTGCAGTTCTCAGAAGTATGTTATTCTTTCTTTCTGTAGACTGGGCTGACTGGCAATAAATTTTCTTTGGCCAAGACTGTTCCACTGACTAAAGTGGTCCAGAATGATACTTACACAGCTCCACCTGCACCTCGTTCTCCTATGCGGACAAAGCCCTTGACAAACATGTCCCGAACCTTAGTGACAAAGGAGGAACCTCCAAAAGAACCAGCGCCTGTTGAGGTGAGATCAGGGAAGTGGGAGATGCTTTTTATGGAAGTCTCTGAGATTTGCTGTTCATCAGATGGAGGCTTCTCACTTCTGCTGCTTTTTTGCTGTTATTTTTGAGATACCATCAAGCTTGTTCTGATAACTGTAACACGTATCCCAAAAATTTGAGACCTTTCTAAAAATACTTTTCTTCAACATTTGAGAGACTCTGAATTCTCAGTGCATCTTGCTTTTCTCAGGTTTGGTTTGTTTTTTTCTTGACATGGGAGCACATTGGTGTGGAGGAATCCATGTTCCAGGGAGGTGACAGTTGTTATTTGGACCCTCTTTGGAGGCTACCATGTCCCTAGAAATAGTGTTTTAATGCTACTAGTTATGTTATCTCCTGTCTGTTCCTATTAGCACGGAGAAAAAATACAGGATTATTCCAAATACAACTTCTTGCTGTCCATACAAGGCTCTCCTGGGCAATTTATAGACAGCCTGCATGGAATTTGCCAGACTGTCTGATGTTGAGTATGGATTATCCTCCAGGTGATCTATGGCTTGCTGAATTCAGAATGCTTTTGAGGGACTGGAGCTATATTTTGGGGTTTGACTGATACAGAGTGCAGCAGAGAAGTGCTTCAAGGTGTGGGAATGACCAGAGGGTGCTGTGTATGTATGCAGAGTAAGTTAGTGTTATACCTGGGAATGAAAGAGAAAAGTTACTCCAGAGAAAAATTAGCATGGAAAGGGGACTCTTTTTCACCATCAGGTGAATTGGCATTTGTAAGCATTGGTTCCCTTTGCTAGCTGTAGCTCTCACCTTTGTGTGTGTATAGACTTTCCCAGAAATCCCTTTAGTGGCTTTTTAAAAATATTTTCTGTGCTCTTGCTGCATTTCTGAGTGGTTTTACATTATGCATTTGTTTGTATTGGTAGCTGACATTCAGTCCTTTGGAAGGCACAAAGATGACTGTGAACAATCTGCATCCTCGAGTCACAGAGGAAGACATTGTTGTGAGTAGTGTTTACTACCAAACTGGCTGAGTGACACTTCCTTTCTTCAACTTCCCTTCTCTTCTGATAAATTGCTTGATCTATGGCAAATGCATAGGAGAAGTTTAGATATGGGTTTGTTTTCTTGAAAAAGTTCCTCAGGCTTTTTTGAGTTCACACACTTTAAAAAAAAAAAAAGTGCGTGCTTAGGAAGTTGAGATAAAACACCCTTTTTATGGTGTACTGGAGTGAACCATTCACAGAGAATGGTTCATGACAAATTATGCTTGGTGTTGTCCTTTTATCCAGATTATCTCAGCAGGCTGATAATGAGCCTAGTCTTCATATACAAACAGTATAGAGTACTGGCCTTGAACTTTTCTGCTTGTGTCGGTAGCAGTGTGGAGTAATCATAGAATCATAGAAT
>VZTY01001121.1:59090-146701 GCA_013400935.1 Turnix velox
TGAGGTCCCCTCTGAGCCTTCTCTTCTCCAGGCTGAACAACCCCAACTCCTTCAGCCTGTCCTCATACGGCAGTTGCTCCAGCCCTTTGATCATCTTTGTGGCCCTTCTTTGGACCCTCTTCAATAGCTCAATATCCTTCCTAATGTGCAACTTGTTTTGCTAATGCCAAGTACTCACACCATAGCAAACACAAAATCAGTGGCAAGATTCTGCTAGGTATTTAGAAGTAGGATGAGTGCTCCAATTAGGAAACTAATCTTTTATCACTCAGTGTCTTTGGCTGAAGCATGATGCTTTTGATGTGACCATGGTAATAACTGACTCTCTGCCCTCAGGAGTTATTCTGTGTGTGTGGCGCTCTGAAGCGAGCCCGGCTGGTGCACCCTGGAGTGGCTGAGGTAGTATTTGTGAAGAAAGAAGATGCTATTACAGCATATAAGAAATATAACAACAGATGCTTAGATGGTAAGTTTGAGGCCAGAGTTGGTTGCATAAAATGCTTAAAAGCATTTAAGATGCTCAAATACTACTGAGAGAGAAAATAACAGAAAATTATTTCAAGAATTCTTAGAATGCTCAAAGCTTGAGGCAATGTCTTGGTTTTTCCCCTTGTCTAATTTTGGATTAAAGTTCTTTGGTTTCTAATACAGTGGCAGGAGTCAATTGTAGTTCCTTAGGAGGGCTTTACCTGGTTACCTTGCAAAAGTACAAGTAAAACGAATATTTGCAAAACCCTCAAAACATAGTCAGAGGCATTTTGAATCAGGTGTGTAAAACAGTATCAGCTTCTCCATGAACTTCTAATGATGTAATTATGAATCTGTTGCCATAGGTTAAAATTAGCAGTTAATTTTTAGCTGGAAATAGCTGTTTTTTCTTTCTCTAGATGAGTGATAGGTTACCAAATGTCAGGTGAGAAGCAGCTGATAAAGGGAGATTCTTTTGTGTCTCTGCTGAGAGTTTGGTACTTAAGTGTAATTTCTTAATCATTGTGAGTCTTCATATGAAACTGTTTCATTTTTTCATTGCGTTGATTTTGAAACAGAAAATCTCTGTCATGTTTCCCTAGCACATGGAATCTATTGCATGATCTTATATGTGATTTTTTTTTTTTCTGAGGCCCTGCCTTACTACATTTCTGATGTATGGACTGTATACTGTGTTTGTTTAGGTCAGCCGATGAAGTGCAATCTTCACATGAATGGGAATGTCATCACTTCAGACCAGCCTATTTTGCTGTAAGTATTCTTTGGGTGAGAGGAAGAACCAGACATGTTTGCAGGTTCTGTTGTGAGGTGAACCTGACAAGAAGCAAACTGTTGGCAAATTCTTGTCCCACAAGTGTTTTCCTTTTTCTGTGGTGCTCTGTGTTGAGCTGTACCTGGCCCTAAAGCTCAAAAAGAGTCTGAGATGAGAAAATTTTCTTGTGAGGAGAGCTTATTTTAAAGTTCTCTCTCTATGCCACGAACAGTGAAAACAGGCACAGTTAAAATTTTTATTTCATAATTACAGGTTAAATACTGGTTTTTGTTTTGCCTTTTTATCCTCCAGCCGATTGAGTGATACCCCTTCAGTGAAGAAGGAAGGGGAACCACGCCGGTCAAGTGCCAGCGCCTCCTCAAATCCTCCAGCTGAGGTGGACCCTGACACTATCTTGAAGGCACTCTTCAAATCCTCAGGGGTGTCTGCCTCTATGCAACCCACAGAATTCAAAATTAAACTCTGAGAAGGAGGAGTAAGGAGTGGACTGGAATACTTGCTGAAGTTGGGGAATGAGAAAAGTGCAGGAGTGCAGATCTTATTTGCATTAGCCTGCCTGGAAATTTTTTGTTTTCTATGATTGTTACCTTACTGTACAGTAGTGTTTCCTCTTGTGTGTGTACTTTCTGTTTTCATAGTTGGAGTTTTCTTCCATGATTTTTTTTTTCCCAAAGAATAACCTCCCCCTTCTGTCAGTAATGTAATACCAAGCATATTGCCATGTAACTCCCACTTTTATTCTAAAGCCCCTAGTGGCCATTAAAAATGCACATAGACTTTGAGGGAAGGAGTGGTGGTCTCCTCCTCATTTCTGACTGACCTTTAACTGAAAGTTTCATCCCCTTGACTATAAACAGGCAAGAGTACCAGATTGTTTCTGAAATGGCTATACTGAGTACAGTCAGGTGTGACTCCACACAGGAGTCAATCATCTCTCATCTTTGTTTTGGATACTTTCAGCAATTTGCTGATGCATTCTGGTTGTTGGATGTTTTTCTGTGCAGTGGCTGTGATGTTGAAGTTTGGAAAACCAAGCTTCTTGCTGTGTACCAGCCAACAGGGACATCAGGCAGAAAGACCATACACTTAAGTGCACCTTCCAGTGTTCAATAGGAGGGATGCTTCATCTCTGGTAATGCAGATTGCTGGGGTGTGAGTAGAAAAAGTCTGGCTTTCTCACAATGAATATATTGGCCACATAGGTTCAGGCTCAGTTGTTTCTGTCTTTCTGAACTGAAAAATAAGATCTGGTCCTCTGCTTTGAGGTAGAGGAAATCCAAGAATTTCACTCCTTTTAAGCTGTATTGCATCCTCCTGCTGATGCAGGGGCAGTTTATTTAATCCTACCTTCCAACTTACCCCGATTCCTATAAAAATGATGGAGCTGGGGCCTTTTTTAAATACTAATAGATCTGGATCAGTGTTGTGAGCAGGATCCCACTTCTTTGAGGTATGTCATTTGCGCAATGTTTGGCTGCTGTGTGGGTATGCTGCTCACATGCATGTATTTGGAGGATGATTAGGGCACTTCATGGCTTCAGGGAGAGGCTCTAAATAGGAGAGGAATTAGTGCTCTGTAAGGAAAGCATAGAGAAGTATTAAGTCCCGTGCAGAGCAAGAAGGATGTACCTGGTGCTAGTGAAGCAGCTGTGATGAGCTGCAGGCCACTAGGTGGCACTTCCAAAACCATCTGTGATAGTACAATGTTATTGCCATGGATGTTAAGCCCCAGTATCTCCATTTGCTTGTATTTGTTCAAGTTCTAGTGTAAGAGATGCAAGCTGAGAGCTGCTTCGTGAATCTGGTTGGTGTTACAATTTAATCCCTCTAGTGAGAAGACTGATATAATCCATTCTGTTCAGCTTCATTGAACTTTAATGAACTCTTATCATTGTAGATCTGGATTGCATTTCTTGGTCAACCGGATGTTTCTTTTGATTTATTGTTCTGTGTTTAACTCTCTAGCTTATGCTACCCATTCTTCTAGCTCATCATATCCCTCTTAGCCATGGAAACAGCGGAACTTGTCAGGTCTTTTTTTCTGGCATACTTTTTTTGGGTTTGGAAGCAGACACCACCATTACTGGTAGAGTGCTTTATGTGAGCAGCAGATGTTTGTAGGGGAGAGGACCTAAGAAAGTTACTGTTCTTTTTTAGATTGCCATCAAACACCTGTGTTTTATTTTAAAAAGTAATTGGGGGAGGGGGAAGGAAATACTAGGGGTTGGAGAAGAATAATGTATTACCTGTTTCTGAATAAACATTTGTTACACAGAGTGAATTCTAAGCCTTTTTAGATGCTGTGAAGCAGCTGGAGATAGGTGGGGATGTTCCAACATTTGTACCAAGCATGGTTTAAGAAGAATATATATGCAATAATATAATGAAGAACAAGAGGAGTATATGGATGCCCATAAAGCTTTGTAATCCGAATGACTGAAATTAGTAGTTGATTCTAGCTAATAAGTGGGAGCAGTTCATGTCCTGACCAATTCTGTTGTCAAGGAAAAAAACAATTGCATTTGTTATCAACAGACTAGTAATTTAAGAAGTAATTTGAAGTAAAAGAAAATACTGCTATGAAGTCAGAGTTATCTGTTCTAGGTGGAGGAAGAGTACTTTCATTATCACCTAGGTAGAAAGCTGTGGGAATGTGTATTCTGAATGCATATCTTCTGAAAGACTGGACATTCAAGGCTGGTTGGTTTATTTGTTTGTTTTTAATTTATGGAGTCATGTCAGATCCAAAAGCCTAATAGTAGGATGCATTTTGTAACTTGCTGTTAAATTGTACATTGAGTTTAGGTTATTGAGAAATTATAACAATGTTAGCATACATCCTTGGAAGGACTACCACTCTGATCTCTAGCTTTATGATCTCTGCTAGTATTTTTTAATTTTGATTCTTTTTTAAATTAGTAGAGCTGATGATTGTCTAAACATTGCTCATGATTTGTCTTAGCAGCAGTGTCCTGGTGTCCATTGCGTTTCCTGTCTCAGACAACTCTCTAAAATTATCTTTAGTCTTTTGATAATTCAAAGCATGGCTGCTTTTGCTGGACAGTGAAAGAAGAGATCATGGTCTTTTCCAAGCTGTTTAAGTGGGAGCTCTCTGATTTCTCCTGGCTGACCTACAGTTGTGCTCAGCTTGTGCATTCCATTGAACTCATCTACGAACTTCCAACTTCACATCTGCACACATCTGCCCTCATGCAATGTGGTTCTGTATCTGTTCAGGGTTTTTAGGTTTTTTCTTCAGCTGTTGGGAGTCTATCAACTCTATGGTTCTGTGTCCCTGGTCACTGCAGGGGGATTGGACTAGATGACCTGTGAAGTCTCTTCCACTTCGACACATTCTATGGCATGAAACACTTGATTGCTTGCTCTAATTCAATGTGGTTGACCAAAGCAAGTGGTAGGAAATTAATAGTGTGTGCTTGTTTTTTTTCCCTTTGTTTTTCTTGAAAACATTGAGTTCTGAGGAGATGCCACAGTTTGCAAGTCTGTGTGGTACATTTTCATGGCTTTTGCATATGCCATTTCATCTGCTGGTGTTGATAGGCTTGGATATTTGCTTGAGGACTTAACTCTCTGTATCACACATCATTCCTTTACTTTCTCTGAGCTTTTTTTTCACTTTCTACATATGTTCTTCAAAAAAAAATCTTTATTTTTGATGTGTTTCCATTCAGTCACACCGGTTCTTCCGTAAAGGTAACTTCTCTCGTCTTAGCAGAAGTCTTTAAGAAATAGCTGTCTGTATGGTTGTCTTTGAATGTTTTTTGCGGCTGTTATGAGATCTTTTAGTTTGCCTCTAGGATGAAGCATGCTCACCATGTTTTACACGGTTCAGATCTTCGTTTTTCAGAACTGTTAAACAAGATGGTGTGCAGTAAGATTTCTTACGGAGTGTGGACTAGATGAGGAAAGAATATTGTTTGTTAGAGCCAACCATGGGGTGGCGGCGTTTCCCTCGGCGCTGAGGCAGCTGCTGCCGCCATTACCGGCCGAGAACTACAATTCCCGGCGACCCCCGCGCCCCGGCACTTTCCGCCGAGCTAAGATGGCGGCCGCCGAGAAGCGTGTGGTTGAAGCGTCGCCGCCGGGTTACACGGGTGAGAAGGGGACGACGGGCAGCAAGGAGGGATTGGAGCGGCAGCGGGGTCTTTAACGGGGTGTTTTCCCCTCCCTGCAGCTCTGGCGGTGAAGTTCGGGGAGAGGCAGCGCTCGCCGCACTACCTTTTGGTGAAGGAACACCAGGTGCGGGAAGGGGCCGGAGCCGGCTACCCGCCTCACCGTACCCTCTTCGTCCTCAACGTCCCCCCGTACTGCAGCCCGGTGAGTGGAGCTGGGGTGGGAATGGTGGTGGCTGGAGGCCGAAGGCATCGGCCCAGCAGCGTGAGGCCGTGGCGAAGGGGGCTGGGTGGTGCCGTGGAGCCCCCGGTACCCGCCGTGGGCCCAGTGTAAGAAGGTGGGGAGAAACATGGCTCCTGTTTCATCCTGCCCTTCTTTTCTCTCTGGTTCTTCGTGCCCAGGACGCTCTGTCTAGACTGTTTTCCTGCTGCGGGCATGTCCAGTCTGTGGACATGTGTGAGAAGCCGGGGCCGGGAGACAAAAAAGAAAAACTCGCCTCCAAATTCTTCGGCCACAAAAGTGTAACGGTAAAGCTTAGCAGGAGGGGTCGGGCAGGCAGGGGTACTGACGCTTTAGTGATTAGAGAAGTTCTAAAGTGCTGAATGGTAATGTTTAGAACATGGTACTTAAGGCCAAGATTCAGTGGTGGGATTCGTAGGGTTGGGCTTACAGCTTGATCTGGATGGTCATAGGGTTGGAAGGGAATTTCAAAAGCTATTTAGTCCAACCCCGCTGCAGTGAGCAGGGACATCTTGCACTAGATCAGGTTGCTCAGAGCCTCAACAAGCCTGGCCTTGAATGTTGCCAGGGATAGGTTCTTCACCACCTCTGGGCAGCCTTTTCCAACCTCAACAATTCTGTAAGTCTGTGGGAAAACCATCTTGGGGGGGACTGAGCAATGTGATTATGCATTTAACTTTACGTTTTGGATGGGTTTGGGGTTGGTTTGCTGTCCTACCGCAGTGTGGTTTATTTGCACTGTTTCTCTGGTGTGTCTGACTGGCCTGGGTCTCTCCTTTTAGGGATTTCGAGTAGCTTACATTGTGTTCAGAAAACCATCTGGCATCCAGGCAGCCAAGGCCCTCTCACAGAAAGATCCCTTGCTGATATCAACAGAGAAACACCCTGTGAAAACAGGCATTAGCAGTAAGTCAGCCTAAGCTATCTTCCACTAGTTGTTGTCAGAGGAAAACGATATGCTTTCCTTGCTGAAGTCTACCTTGCATATTCCAGGATAATTCGTAACACTTTGTTCTGTTTCATTGTCCTGCTTTTATTATTCATAAGGGAGCAATTTTGTACTGGACATTGTAGAGTCTGGCCCAGTGGGAGAATGGAGTCACTTAAGACAATGTGAGAGCAGTTCTTCACAATATCTCTTCAGTATCACATAGAATCAGAGAAACTGGCTGCATCTTGCCCTCAAAGTGGAATCACAGAATGGTAGGAATTGGAAGAGACATTTGGAGGTGATATCTTGCTGAAGGAGGTTCACCTAGCCCAGGTTGCATAGGAACACATCAAGGTGGGGCTCTGGGCAGCCTGTTCCTGAGCTCTGTCAACCTCAGCATAAAGAACTTTTTCCTAATGTTCTGACAGAGTTTTCTATGCTCCAGTTTGTGCCTGTTGCCTTCTGTCCTATCACCAGGTACCACTGAAGAGTCTGATCCGATCCTCTTGATACCAGGTCTTTTTAGATATTTATAAGCATTGATTAATCTGTGCTTATTGATTAAGTCAGACACACTAAGAGGCACCAGGTATCCATCACGATGAATGCACTTTGGATGTGACTCCTTGGTGGAAATGCAGTCCTGAATGTTGCACTTCATGGCTTAAGACTCCAGCTTGGAAAGGATGCAAGCTCTTCCCATCATTTAGCTTCCCTTTGTTTTCTGGCTATGGCCTGGGCAGTGAGCTGGTTGAACTGTGTTGTTAAGAATGTGTTATCCCCACAGTGGCACTCTCTACATCTGCCTGTGGGCATCACACTAAGGCTTGCTTCTAACAGAGGCTGTTGCTGACTTCTGCCTTCTCTGTCTCAGAGTGGATCGCCAACTATGTGGCCTCAGTTGTGGATTGTGAGGAGCTGAAGGCTGAGGTGGATGCCTACATGCAAGACTATGACAAAAAGATAGCAGAGGTGAGGCTAGGCTGGAGAGGGAACCTAACTAAGGAGTTTGGGGAGGGTGAGGGAAGGGAAAAGAGAAGACTTCTCAGTGCCTAGCCTCAATGGAAAGGGCAGAAGGGAAACACTGCTGCTGACAGGTGAATGAGAAGTGAATACCTGTGCCCTTCATCCAACACCTTCCTTTAGATTTTTCACAGAAGCCAGAGCTATAACTCTGTGTATGTGTAAGGGCGGGTCTGAGGTGGAGCCATGCATCGAGCTGCCCACCTGCACCAAGCTGATTCACCCTCTGGTCTTAACAGGAGGAAGCCAAAGCAGCCAAGGAGGAGGGCGTTCCAGATGAGGAGGGCTGGGTGAAGGTAACGCGGAAGGGTCGAAAGCCTGGCCTGCCCCGGACAGAGGCTGCCAACCTGCGGCTGCTGGAGAAGGAGAAGCAGAAACGGGCCCGCAAAGAGCTGCTCAACTTCTATGCCTGGCAGCATCGTGAGACTAAGAGAGAGCGTGAGTGTCTTGGTCTCCTCCTTCCCCTGTCCCTGTCTTACACTGTACCCCAAAGAATGTACTTTTTCCTTCTGTGGGGGCTCTGTGCAGTTGCAGGCAAACAGTTGGCTGGGTGATTATTGCCCCACCTGCTCTTGAGAGCTGCTTGCCTGTCCTAGCATAGGCTGCCAGAATATTTTTTGAGGGAGAGTGAGTAGATCGTGACTTTTCCAAGAGGCGTTTCTTCAGTCTGTACAAAGGCAGTGGTTGTAAGGAAAAACTAGCCTCTTTCCTCCCCAAGAGGGAGCTGCAGCACTGCTGGAGACGAATGCCAGTATCCCAGGCACAAGAGGAACTGCTGGGAAGTGCCTGTTTTCGTGTGCTGGGCCTGAGCCTTTCCTGGTGCTTGGAAGTGAAGCCCCTCGGGACAGGTTGATAATCTGTTCCCCCATGACTTGTCCTCTTTCTGGTTCTTTCAGACATCGCCCAGTTGAGGAAGAAATTTGAGGAGGACAAGCAAAGAATTGCACTGATGCGAGCCCAGCGCAAGTTTCGGCCATACTAAACCATGCACAGCTATTTCCTTGGGTGCCTGTGTGGGAGAGATGCCTATGGACTCCTTGTGCCAAAGGATTTCAAGGAATTGTGGCAACATCTGGTTGTTCCTGCCCTTGAAGCTGATGGGAAGGAGATCTTCCTTCCAGCTAGAGCGGAAGTTTTCCTCACTCCAGGAATATCCTTTCAGCCATTATCTAGCCCTGTGGCACCACTTCCCAGGGTGGTGAAGGTTTCTTCTCAAGAGGCTGAGCCACTTCCTATGACAACCTTTATCTGTCTGCCACCCGAGGCCCTCCTGAATTTTGGTAAGAGCCTTCACAAGGGCAGGGAATGGCTGGAGTAAATAAACTGCTGCTGTTTTCACAACATGGGAATACCTTTCTCTCCCCTGTGGTCTGTGGGGGATGGCTTCTTGTGTGCTGGGGTGGAGATAAAAGTCATGGCTTGATTGCCTGTGATCCTTAGCTCACCAGGGGGTGAGCAAGAAGAGGAGGGAAGTGACCTTGGGAAAAACCCAACTGGGAAGTTCCCAGACCTGTTGGCACAAGCAAAGATGAGTGTTGTGATACAGAGATTCAGTATTTCCCTCTCAGCTGGGTGCTGAAGTGCCCAGTTTTCCAACTGTACATGGACTTCTACAGCCAGAGAGATGGGATCTTCTGTTGTTCAGTGCCTGGCTTTGCAATTCCGCTGAAACTCTTCACTAGCCTGCAGGAGGCAGGTAATGGGCAGATAAAATTGGGGCATCCTGCCCACCCTAGTGTATTTGCAGTCTGGGACTTAGTGATTGTTCACCCCAGTGCACTCTGATCACAAAGGGGTTATGACCCACAGGCTTCTACACGCTTAATTTACAGCCCTTAGCCTTGATATGGGCCAAGGTGGAATTGCTGGTAAATCCCACACTGAGTTAAAATAGATTTATCCTCCCCTAGGAAACCGACTGCAAATGCAGTTTCCAGTGCAGGGCACACTGAAAAGCCCACTTGCTTTATTTGGCTTTTTGCATCAATTTAACTAGGAGGCAGATGGATCATTAATATGCTGTTACCTAGAGCAGAATGCATGTCAAAATTGCTGCCTCCCAAGACTGGTGGTTTAGCTGCTTGGGTGAGCATCTTAAAGGAAAGGAGTTTCATTGTCCTATACAGTCAAGAAGACAGACTTAACATGGGGAAATTAATCTTTATTTAGAAGGAAAGGAATAATCTCTGTCAACTTTTCCATTATTATTAGTTCTCCCTAGCTGCTTCAGTGAGACTCATTCCCTAGGAGTTCATTAAAATGGTCTTCTGTGCCCAGATGTGTTCTTAGCTGACTTTTAAACCAGCAGCAGTGCTCACAGGACAGAGACACTGAAGGCCTCTGAGTTCAGGCAGCCATGGAAGTAAGCAGAGAAGCAAAGCACTCCCATTTTTTCAGTAGGCCTAATTGTGGGAGAAGACCAGTTGCACCATCCTTGGGGAGGAGCTGAGGTGAGCCACCTCCAATGCTATAACTCGTGCAGCTGCTGCTCCCATAGAGGTGGTCCCTGCCAATATTTCTGCTTCATTTCAAGGTACAATTTAAGAGCAATCAAGGGGAGGGGCTTTCTGGACCTCTATCCTGCACTCAGAGCTGGGTATGGAAGGATTCCTCCCTGCTTGGACAAGCTTAGAGAAGAGTACCAGAGAAATTATGTTGGATGGGACGTAACAACAGTGACACTTCCTTCAAAGCTTGATTTTTTTATGTCCCTGTTTGCCTGGATTGCAGAGGCAGTGACTCTAGTTCCTAGAGCCTGGCTCTAGTGATCCGTGCTGTCAGGAAGTTGCTGATGATCCCAGACACCACCTCAGGCTTGTTCAGGTGCACAAAATGACTCCCAGGTACGTTTACTAGCTGGATATGCTGGAGGGAGAGGACACAAGAAGACATGGATGAGGGAAGTGTTCCATCAGGCAAGCTGTGTTTGGTAGGTGGCACAGTGGTGGGAGTGAGGCAGGACGGGGATGGTTAAGACTAAGGAATAGTTGGGTCTGGAGGGCATTAGTGACTTGGAACTTTGGCAGCAGGGCAAAGTTGGCTTCCCCTAGTATGAATTGAGGACAAATCACCTAGTGGGGTTGTCCATCAAGGTGAGCTGCTTCCTGTGCTGCTCTCAGGGTGGTGGCACAGAGAATGGAGATTGCAGGATGAAGTTTGTTCTTACCTCTTCGAGGTTAGATTCAAATGCTTTCCGCAGGGCTTTCACAAAGTGATTTCTACTAAGTAGCTTATGTGGTACCAAGAATCCATCTTGTGCTCTGAAAAGCAACAGCAAGGCTCAGTACAGTACACATTCTTTCATATTTACTGCTGTCCTGGGCAGGAACAGCACCACCAAGACAGTGGGGTGACGGATACAACTGCTCATTTCAGGCTGCTCATGAACACTGGAGTTACAGGGTCATACATGGTGGCCAGAGGAGCACATCACAGCTTGGCTAAGCAGCTATTTTCTATCAAAATATGTTTAAAACCTTGGGCGACTACCTACTTGTATCAGGATGAAGGCAGGTTAAATATTATCTCCCCCTAAGAAGGCTCTTTAACTGGTCAAAAGGCATGACTCCCTCCCCTCACTGTCTTCCACTCTTAACTTTTTCCTTCCAGCTAGCTTCTGCATCTCCCTTCTGTCCTTCACCCCACTCCATGCTGCTGGTTTGAAGAGACTCTGCCCTGCTCGGAGAAGGAGGTACCAGGGCAGTCCTCATGGAGAAACCGGATTTAGACTGCCTGCAAAGCTAAGATCATGCTACTTCTTGCTGTGCTGCAGGTGATGGGACAGGGTCACATTCCGGTCTCAGAAAGACTGGTATTCTGCATGGCCTAGAGGGCTTGTCCTGTCGACGGTGTTGCATTGCTGGATAAAGAAAAAAATCTTAAGCTATTACGATTTCAACAGACCGGGGAAGCTAAAAATGCACCTCGTTTCCTAGCTTATAGCACTTCCTTTTGTTTTCAGAATAGGCTTTTAACAGCAGCACCCAGGCCAAGACAGTCTGCGCCCTGCACCTTTGCCCTTCCTAGGAGGTGGGAAAAACAGAACTGACTGAAACAGCTTCCCACCCAGAGAGCTTAACAGCTCTGCACAAGCCACTGGCTACCCCCCAACAGGTCCTTGCCCCAGACACTCAGGAGAGCCTTCGAGAGCGGGGTCAGGCTGGGACTCCAAGACCAGCTGGAGGGGGTGGAGGCTGCCATGGTTTAACCTGTTTGCTGAGGTGAGAGGCTTCTGGGTCTGGAGAAGGGGGCAGACTGGACAAAGAGCCAGCCCAGGGGAAATGGAATTAGGAGCAGTGCTGTGGAGGGCTGTGTGTTTGCCAGGATGGCACCTTGGTACAGGGCAAAGGGACAAAGCTGTGGGACAGAAGCATGAAGGCAAGAACAAAGCAGGTCAGGCATTTCCTCAGCGAGCCTTGCACCAGAGAGGCATAGCTTGAATATGAAGCGCCAGGCTGTGAGGATGATGTGCCAGCTGTTTTCTGCCTGCTCCAGGACTCTGTCCACCTCAGGGCAGTGGTGGGGAACTGAGAGTTGCTTCTCACGTGTGAGGCTGTACTGTTGTGCCAACTAGCATGAAGGTCTGGGTAGTTGCTACAAAGCAGAGGCTATCAGGGGACTCCTTTCTAACCTTCATCCATTTCACCCAGGGCTACAGGGTGGCATCAAAGCTTGGGTTTGCTTGTGCCTCACTCACACAATAATGAGAACGTGGTCCTGAATCTTCTGCATGAGCTTCACACACTGCTCCACTGTGAAGTACTCTCGCATTTGCTGCAGGTGCAAAGAGAGAGGGAGTAAAAAAGGTTAGAGACAGCAGCTGGGGGCAGGGAGTGTTCCTGACCCCTGTCACACTCATGGCTCTGAAAGCAGAAGTGGCTGTGGCCTTGAGGCTGCCGAGCAGGGACATGAGAGGCAGCCAGGCTGCGCACAAGAGCAGCTGGTTCTGCAAAGGCTCCTTCTGTCCAGCTGTGTTTCAGGGCTGCCAGCAACGCTGCCTGCTGGGATTGAGCACAGATGGGAATGATCTCAGAGCAGAGAAAAGCTTTAAAAATCCACTTACTAAAAAGGAGAGAGTACCCTACTCTGCCTTTCACAGTCTGGCAGTAGCACAGGTAGAGGAGGCCCTACTTGCTTAGAAAGAGGCACAAAGTGTTCATAATATCAAACACGAGAACTTTGCTCTACCTTCCCTCCTCTTCTTAAAGAGATGACCTGACAAAGGAACAGACCTGAAGCATTCATCCATCTTCTGCCTGAGGAGTTATAACAGCAGGAAAATGGGGCCGGGGGTCCTTGGGGCAGAGGAACTGCTAAAACCCATTTTCCAGTAGTTCTGTAAGCTGAGTCAGTTAATGATCGAGTGCAGGTTCTTTTAACAGCAGCATTTAAAAGAGATGTGGGAATTAGGGAAATGGAAAGCTGGGTGGAGGCAGGACTGTGCCTCAACAAGTGGACCTCCACTATCTCGGAGTTTTCAGGGTTCAGAAGTAGCAGGGGGTACATATAAAGAGCAATGCTCACCATCCGGACTCTCACATCTCTGTTATACACCAGCCCTGGATTGGGGGGGGAAAAAAAGTTTTTTATGTCTCACAGGAACAGGAGTTGCTCTACTTCTCTTCACCTTTAGGGTCCACCCAAGACTTTGTGATAAGAGGAATACAACTAATTCAGATTTTCCCCTTTTATTGATTTCTTCATCCATTTTAGGACTTCAACATCAACCCCTGCTGCTGGGAAGGGAAAGCTGTGTTTCCAAACGTAATTAAACCCATGCATGAAATTGTAGCTAGGGCACCCTGTACCCTGTGGAAGACAATGGCTGTTGGAACCCCTCCCTTCCCACACCCAGCCTTGGCCCAGTACTGGGGATGAACCCGTCTCCAACCAGCCCCTTACCAGCGGGTGTCTCAGTTGCTCCTCGCTGCAGTAGGATTGCCCCACCTTCTGCTGTCAGATGGCTGTTTGCTTCTAAGAGCCTGGGGGAGACATGGCAGAGAGATTGTTCTGCTGGAAAAGGGAGGAAGCTAAGCGAAAATGGCATGACAATGTGACAGCAAGCTTTCAGGCTGCTTCAGAAAAGGGCAGGAAGAAGCAGCTTCTGGCAGCAGATCCAAAAGGTCTTGCTTAAATTCCAGAGAAGGATTTGAAAAGGGAGGTATAGGGACAGTTTCCCCGTGTTGTCCAAGCAGCCATAACTCTATCAAGGGCGACAGAATAAAACAAAATACGAGGTCAGATGGGAACACACCTCTGCAATGCTGCTTCAGGGCTACGTGCTTTGGGAAGTTGCTGCTTTGCCTCCAGACTTAGTAATCTGTCAATAATCACCCTTCTTGATTTGAGCCATGCCTCAGTGTCCTGAAACAAAGAGAGGCAAGGAACAGGAGTAACCTATCTCTTCTGAATTGTTTTACCCCTTATCAGAGGGTAGAAGAGGGCACTTCACCATTCAGAATCCCTCAGAACTGGTTCTACCAGTTCTGGACATCGTGTTAAAAATGCCCATTTCTATGGAAAAGGGAACAGCAATACTTAAACAAGGCAGGAAAGGAATCACAGAATGGTTTGGGTTAGAAGGCCTTTAAAGATCATCTAGTTCCAACCCTCTAGCCAGGGGCAGGGACACATACTCAATGAGATTGCTCTAAGCCCCATACAACCCGGACTTTGAACACTTCCTAGGCTGGGGCATCCACACCTTTGCTAGACCCTTCACTGTTGTGAAGGACTTACTTTTAATCTCTAAAATCTTCTTGTCCTCGGCTGAAAAATGAAGTAAGCTATCCAAAAGAACATGGGAAATCCAGTATCTTTTGTCTCTCTGACCCCAGGCTTCTGTCCTGCTTCTGCCATCCAAAGCCCTGTGATTTGGTAGCAATGATGGCAGGTTGGAAATGTAGATTTATAGCCTGCCAGGAACAGAGAGAGAAATCCACTAATCTTGCACCAGGGCCACCCAACAAGATGTTGACAAAAAGATAACTTTGGCTGGCAGTTACTTGGACAGAGGTTCCAGTTCTCTTTGTACAAAGGGCTGCAGCAGACAAGTGAATTACATCGCTAAGGGTCTGCAGGATGTGTCCTGCAAGGACCACCCTAAGCAGGTACCTCACTCCATACAACAAGGCACAGACCTGTGCGTGACAAGAGAAAGAGCCCTGAGACTCATGTGACCTGCCAGGAACTGGGCACATCTATCCTTTCTCTGAAGAAAAGAGGGAAATTTAAAAACCCACCTATTATTTTTAAAAGGGAGGGTAAGGACATGTGAAATCTAACCTCTGGAGCTAGCAGAAAGCCAAGACTTTCTAGCAGGATCAGCTTGTCCACCATCTCAGGATAAAGGAAACAGAACTGAGGAGAGATGAAACAATATGAGAAAGAGAAAAGTTAAATGTCGAGTCATGTTTTCATCTTGTTACACTGGAGAGGGGGACGGGAAAGAGCCTCTGCTCCTGTGAAATCCAAGTTCTGAATAGCCTGCCCCTTCATTCCTCTCCCATTTTATGTTCCAGCTACAGAAATCTCAACCCCCATTAAGAATGGGTACTTTACTCACCATTCCTGCCACAGACCCACCTGCAAAAGAGAGAACTGCCTCAGTTATGCACTAGATATTCTCTTAGTAATAGAAACTCCCCTTTGCCACAGCGAGAGCTGACCCAGAAGCACAAATGCACATTGTACGAAGTGACAAAGCCCCAGCTACAGAGTAAAGCTCTCCCAGCAGGCAGGGAGCAGGCTACTGGCCATCTGAATTCACCATGCACCATCCCCATCTACCTTTCAGATAGCAAAGGTGAGGGAGTAGTTACTAGCTAAACCAGCAGAGTGTGTGGGTCTTGAGCTATGGCCAGAGCAGACCTGGAGAGCAAAACCCAATCATATCCCAGGCACAAACACGAACAGGATAGTGATCCATCAAGAAGGGCACTGCTTTGTAACAAAGCCCCCAGGCTTTGTAACATGGGGACCAGACAGGATGGCCTACTGCACACCATCCCTCTTTGCCATCACAGTTCCCTTCTGGCAGTGGGGGAAAGACCCACAGCAAGAGTTACTATCATTTGTACTAAATGGTCTTGAAAGTAGAGACATTTCAAACAAGGGCACAGATTTTTTTAATCACTCAAGCTGGAACCTGGTACCTGACACAACATAACAAATATTCCAGCTCAGTTCCTAGCAGCTTGTCTTCTAAGTTAATTATCCACACCTATTTCCAGAATCTCACAGCTTACAAGGATAAGAGCCACTTACCCATACTGTGACCCATCAGGGTGAACCTTCTCCACTGCAAGGCTAAGAGACAACAGACAAAAACAGATAGTGCTGCATTAGAAACCAGAGCAGCAGCATCTTGCTGCTTCTCCACCAACATGAGCCCTACTCTGCGGGGGGGGAGGGAGATGCTTAATTTGCTTCCTAATCTAGAAATGAGGTGGATACATATACACCAGTTTTAAATAAAAAGAGCATCCACTACCTCATTTCCTTGGCAGTTAAGTGACGCAGCTCTCAAGCTCTCTCTGTCTTGTGAACAAACAACAGGCAATTCACACTCATTGCCAGAGATGAGACTGGCAAGATGCAGAGGAGCCCAACTGGGCAGCATCTGCTGGAAGAGTCAGACCTTGACAAGGCATCGTGCTGCAAGGCATTCCATAAAAGCCATCAGGACACAGAACCAGGTCTGCTGCCTTGAGGAAAATAGGATTATTCCAAGTGAAACCTCACTGCACCATTTAGCAGATCAGGCTCTTCAGTCCATTCTTAGGGCATTCTGAGATGCTTATGGGAATATACGGCTTCATCACTGCTGCCCTCGTGAAATTTACTTCACTGAAAGACACTGTTTTACCCTCTGGAATGTCAAAGAGCTTCTAGAGACTGAAAGAGGAATGCAAAACTGCACATACCACAACCTTCCCAAAGACTAGCATACAGATGGGCAATCAGATCAGAAGTTAGATTAGGAGCCCAAGAAACCTTGGCTTTCAGATTACTTTGTATACTACTAAAGCAAGCAGCTTTTACTGGGGAAAAACAAATGTTTCCAGCTTACAATTAACCCTGTTTAGAAGCTGCTTACAAAAAGTCGAGTCCAACACAACTATTTAGTTGCATCCACCATTTTGCCACTACGTTTTTGGTATAGAAACACTAGCTTTCCAAGGATTCCCATTTCTTCCTCTCACAAAACAGTGAGGACAAGGGATGCTTATTCAGCCTGTCGTCACAATGGACAAGCTAACATCAGGCTGGGGAGAGGACTGAACCCTCCAAGAAGATCCAAGGAGCACGAGCAATAGAGCAGCCCATGCCACAAATAACCCCTCAAGGGTCCCTTCAACTACTTGCCTGCTACCACCCGGCGCACATCAGTCACATAGTCCATAAAATGGTAAGGGGAGCCTGCAGGTCGGTGGGATGACAAGCCATGGCCAGAAAAATCCATTGCCACATAATAGTAATCTGAAAGGGAGAGAGTATCAGAAATGCAGCTCTGCAATGAATGCAAGAAGAATCATCCTGATGAGCCAGACCTACCTCTAGGGAGCAGTGGAATGAGTTTGTCAAAAGTGTTGGCATTGTCCAGCCAGCCATGTAAGCACAGCACAGGGTGTCCATCTGAGGGTCCCCAGGCTTTGGCAGCCATGTGACCCCAGGGCACAGGGAATTTCAGTTCTGAGCACATGCCCAAAATAGAGTGCTCAAAAGGGATGTCCCTGGAGAACCACGTGCTCAGAGTAAGTCACGGGAATCTTGTTAATGGCCCAGAGCTCTGAAAAGAGTAATAATATAGGTCTTTAGTAACTCGCCAGCCTCCTGTGGTCTTAATTAGCAGCTTGCTGATTTATAGCTCCCTATTCAACATCCCAAGCTGCCATCCTTGCCTGCCTGTTTGGGGAATCCTCCTCCCATCACGTACTAGCAAAGCTCTGAGGAAGAAACAAGCTTTTCCTGTGCATGAGGAGAAAGCCTCCTCCCTGTGTCTCCTCAGCAGCTGCAACCCAAGCAGCAGGTGCAGATCTGGCAAGAGGGAAACAAGCAGAATTCCCCCAACTAGCAGCAGTCAGCCCGACAAGGATGCTGTCTCCATTTCTACCAGACTGTTACTACCTTTTCCTCATTTTACCTTGGTGCTTCCCTTCTTCCACACTATCAGTCGGCAACTTTGAGAGAGCAGCTGGCTACATGCCACACAGCAGGTCACTGCTGTCACCCTATCATGAACCCTTCATGGCCAGGGACCATGCATGGGGAACAGGTCTACAACCTGTCAGGAACCTGCTTGACCTCCAGCCTCTCCCACCACAGCTGATGTTCCTGGAAGTCACTGGGCTGCATCTGGCCTTTATTCAACCCAAGATTCCTGAGAGAATCACCCTGGAACTACCCAGCCTCTGGGGATCTTTTACCCCTTTACTCCCAAGTTCTTCTGACCCCTGGGGCCCCTCGTGAGCAGCCAGCCTATCTGTCCACATCCCCAACTCCCACAAGCCCTATCTCCAACCCGGTATCTCAGGTCTCTGCTCCCTCACATAATCCCACAGCAATTAAATCGCTCCAGAGCAAGTTCCTCCTGAGCCCGTATCTCTGAAAGGTGTGAGGACAGAGAGGGCAGGCTGCTGTCATGTCCCTGAGAGCACTTACAGGCCCTAACGGAGCCAGTCAGCCACACATGGAATCTCCCCTACATCTTTCCTCTTGGGCCATGGTTCTATTGAAGCTTAGCCCAGGACCAGGAGAGTTGGTTCCCAGCAGCAATGCCCTAATCCCAGGGACTGTGTCCCTAGCTGCTGATCACAGGGTCAGCACAGCACTGTCTGACCTCAGCTGCCATTACTGAACCTGGTTCTGACAAACCTGGACTAACTTCCTGGGGTGACCAAGGACTAGCCCCCCCCTCACAGACTTGCCTAACGACACGGGCTCTCAGCAGAGCCTCTTTTCCCTCCCTACACCTGCTCTAATCCCGGGATCCCCCCCGCATTCGAGATCGGGGCTTCCTCAGATTTGCAGAAGAGTCACTACACCCGGGCCTCCTGCCTCACGGCGCCCTGAGGCACCTGCTCCCGGCCCCGGAGAAGGGTTTGCCCGGAGACCGACCCCCATCCGGCACTGCGAGCGGACCACGAAGAGCCGCGGCCGCCACGGCCCCACCCCCCGTTCCGCTCGCATGTTGCGCCCCAGGCCCCCTCCTACCGCTCCGTCCGGCCGGGCGGCAGAGCAAAGCCGCAGGAGGACGCTCGACCTTGGCCGGCTGCGCTGCACCGCCCTGCTCCCCGCCTACCCGGGGAGACCCGGGCTCCCGCCTCCTGCCGCTCTGCCGGCCCGGCACCGAGAGCTTGCCGCCATATTTGTTTTCTTTCATCATTTCACAGATCCGGGGGTCCGGCTGGAAAACGGTGTGGTGGGCGGGTGGTGGTACAGCAGCGCGCTTTCCCCCGCTTGGGGATCCCTTCAGGGTTCCACCTTTGGCCCTACAGTGAGGGACCACCCTGGCAAATACACAGCCCTCCACCGCACTAATCCTTATTGCTTTCCTCCTGGCCTGACCTCCCTCAGTCACAGCAGCCCAGTTGGTTCCCTTCTCCAGACCCAGAATTCTCTTATCTCAGCAAACAGGTGAAATCACATCACGGCAGCCTCCACCTCCTCCACCTGGTCCTGGAGTCCCAGCCTGACTCAGTTCCCTGGGTGCCTGGAGCAAGGAGAGCTGTGGGGAGGTAGCCAGTGACTTGTGCAGAGCCTCACAAGCTGTGAGTAGCTGGTTCTGCCTGTCTTTCTCTGCACAAAGCCTGTGTTCAGATGGGTTTCTGTAAGAGTAATTAGGAATTAATGATGACCATGGGGCCAGTAGTTGCAATCAATCTGCTGGGCAAGATGGAAACTGAGGAGTTTTGGTCATGTAATAGTCATGGCTGCATCCTTGATTGCCTCCAGAAGTCATGTTCCAAATAATGGGAACTGCCCTCCACTGCAGTGTTGCAGTGTGGAATGCTTCAGCTGTGGCCTAGGAGCATTACAGTGACATCAGAGAGGCTCAGTGCTTGACACCAGTGCTGAACTCTCACTCTTTGATGGAGAAACTCTTGCCAACTCTGAATGCTTGCTGGAATCATGGTGCTCCAGGGACAAGAATTAGTCTCCCATACTGTAACCCATTGTAGTGAATTGACTCTACCACAGGGCCAAGTTGCAGCAGATAAACGGGAGATGCTCTCCACTTCTGCAAAAACAGACCTCTCTCAGGAAGAGAGGTTTGTACACAGTATTCTTTGTTAGCTGCCCAGAAAAGGGGCTGGCTGTATAGACTAGTCTTCAAGAAAGTCAATCCCTTTGCATGGCTGGGAAGACTACTTCCTGATGCCTGGCATTCCCTCCAGCAGTCAGTCTGCCAGGCCTAAGGCAGACCACAACCATTCCCCTTCAGTCAAGGACTCAGCAGTCAGATGAAGCAAAGTCAAACCTCGCTGTGAGCAGTGGGATGCCTCACTGGAACAGCTGGAAAGAGCAGAATGAATGTCTGTTCTTGGGGAGTAATTTTTATATTGGTAATTGAAAACTCTCAGCTCAGTTCAGCACATCAGTCTTCTAAATTACACAATATATTTTCAGAACAGCCTGCAAACTTGAAAGAAACCAAGACAGAAGCTTACAGCTCTGTTTCTCCTGCGTAGTTCAAACTAATCCTGGCGAGACAGTCTCTGCACCACTACAGTTGAAAGGCAACCTTGGAGACCCATCACAGAGAAAAAGAGAGTTATACAGCTCACAGTCTTCCTTCCAGGCAAACCATTAGAAAGGAAATCAGAACATAAATTCTTATAGATTTGGGAAGCCCCGTGCATCACTTTTCTTAGGCTTCCATGAAAGGGGAGCAGGAAAGCAGGCAATAAGCACTGGGGAACCATACAGAGGGAGAGAGCCTGCAGTACCATCTACAGCTTCTTTCCTGCAGCTGTCAGAGGTGGGTATCTGATTACAAAAGGTGAAAAGCAAGGCAGCTTTTTTTTTTGGTAGAACACATTTGTAAAATGCATTCAGTAATAAATGGCTGCTGTTGCTGAGGGCAGGTTTTCTTCACAAGCCACCAGAAAGCAGTGCAATTGCTTGGCAGGGGCTGCTAGGATTGCAATTCTGTCTATAGCATGGCCCCTGAGAAGAGGACCCTGTGACAGCAGCAGGAGTAATGTGGATCCCTTGATGTTAATGGGACATGGCCAGGAAAATCCATTGCCACTCAACAGCAATCTGAAAAGGAGAGAGCATCAGGCATACAGATTTGATACATGGCACACAGCCTATCCTTGTGAGCCAGACCCGCCTCTGGGGTGCAGTAGAATGAACCTATCCAAAGGTGGTGGCATTGTCTAGCCAGCCACATAAGCATAACACAGGGTATCATTCCAGAGTCCTCAGGCCTTGGCTGCAACATGTCCCCAGGGCATGGAGAATTTCACCTCTGAGAATGTGCACATTCTGAAAGCAATATCTTTTGACCGCTGTGTGCTTGTCCCAGGGAGCTTGTTAACAGCCTAGAAGTTTGGACAGAGGTTGCAGATGGGTGGTAGTTACCAAATTTATCTGGCAACCCTCACCTCTGCTTAATACCAACTTTTAGGCTTAAGCTTCTTCTGGGATAATCCTGAGATCTTGCTGTGAATGCTTACCCTGGTATTATGCATATTGCCACTTACAGGCCTTGAACCCTTTCACCAGCTCCAGCAGCCAGTAGGATCAGGGCTGTCTTTGCTTTCAGTCATACAGATGTCCTCTAGGTCTTGAGTGGGAAGGATGTGTTCTCTAGTGGATTCTGACTCTTAGGATTTGGATCCCAAGTCACTTCTGGTGGGAGGACCTCATGGTAAGGAAAAATTTCTCGCAGAAATCATCTGCAATAGGTGATGTGGAATAGAACTCCAAGTTGAGAAGGCTGCACTGGCACAGAGCCCAAGACCCTCCCTCAGCAGCAGGACTGTCATCCTGTAAGCCAAAGACAGATTGTGGAAATCTTTTCCAGGTCCTTCATGTCTTCTCTAGAAATGCTGCTTACAGCTCTGAAAGCATATCCTGGCATCTCACAAGACTACATACATCTCCACACACCGCCTGTGTTAAACCACCCCCCAGGAGGAGGGCTCTATCAGGATGCAGACAAAATTTGGATAGCTCACAAAATTGAGTTTGCCACTTCTAAGAAATGCTCTAGACTAGGATGGTTGATTCCTGCCTGTGGAGGACCACCTGGCAAGGTGCTGGGGTGTTGGCTGAGGAAGAGACTTGCAGTGGTAAGAAAGGCTGGTTTTGCTTAAGAACTGGGAGCTAGAGATATTCCAGGTACCTAGCAAAGGACAATTTAACCTCTCTGTCCTTGCAAAGGAGGAAGAGACTTGCAGTGGTGAAGACAGGGACATGCTTTGGTGACTTGGAGCAACATTGATAAGTTTGTGCTACCTGTAAATCTGGTGAGGAAACTTTAACTACAGCAGATTGGGACAAATTCTCCATACCTGGTTGGATTCATGCACTGAACTACTGATATATTGATCTATTTATGGCAATTTATTATTAATAGCCCTGTACCCCAAACTCTCATGTGCAGTTATGAAAGTAAAAAAGAATGCTATTGCTGCAACAAACCCTTCATTGTGAGCATATGCTGCAATTTACAGTGGGCAGGAAAAAAAGTAAAGGGCAAAATATATCCCACAGCCAGCCCTAGTATGCTGCCTCCCAGGCTTTCGGTTTGCAAGCAGCATGCAGGTCTCAGCTCGGCTCAGCTGCAATGAAGTTCCTGCTCTGGGACAGGGACCAGCTGCTTCCCTGCTCCAGCAGTCCAGAGCAGGGGAAGGATCCCTGCAAGAAGACTCGAGAAATCTGGTGAGTGCAGAGCTGGTTTGGGTGACACGTGATGTTGGTGTTGGCGGGCACTGCTTGGGCAGTCCACAGTGGGGTTGGGAGGAGCAGAGAGGCATTTAATGGCACACTACAGCCCCCACCTTGCCAGTGCACAGATCTCGAATGGATCTTCTGCCCAGACACACAGCTTGGTGTCCCCCTGCCTGAGAAAATTTTCAACCCTGCTCTCTGCACAGGGTTGTGCAGATGAGAACCTCATTCCCTGTTTTGAGTTCTTCTAGAAAGAAAACAGGATTTATGAGAGGAGAGGCTTCAGTGTGGGGCTGAACCACAGATCTACACCCTGTGGACACTTCTCATTGGACTTGTTCCTCCCTTGAACTCTGTCTACAAACCTTACTTCCCTCAAAAATTATCCTAGAGACTCACAAGGGTTTAAGTGAGCTTCCCTCTTGGGAAGAGTTTAAGTAGGATGTTAATGTACAGCAGCCATGATGGTCTTGCCAGCAGCTGCAGAATCATCCAGGTACCTCAAGTGGTGTACTTTTCTTTTGATTTTCCCTAATTTCATGTTGAATTTCACTGATGTGAACAAGCTTATGGTGCTTGAAACGGCCAAAGCTCAAAAAATGCCATGATAGCTTAAGTGATTTTCTCTCCCCCTTGCTCCAGGCATGTGCCTGGTGTGTTCCTTGGCCCAGAGCTCTCCAGCCCTGAAGAAGGTGGTACAGACAAATAGATGCTGGCTCTTTATCCACCACATTCTGGAGCCAGCCAGATAGTTTAAATGTAAATCTTTGGCAGTTTCAGTTAATAAGCCAAGCTATGAATGGTTGAAATAGTGGTGTGCATCTGGTCCAGGAACCAACCTGCAGCAGAATTTGGATAGGGAGGCTGCAAGTGTTAAATGATCCCCACATGAACCACCACCATTGAGTTGAAAGTAGCCCCAGGCACACACCATGCATCAGCTGCAAGTGGTGCCCATTTGTATCACTTTATTTGCAACTAATGAAATAGCTAGAAACATTTATTGCATATAAATTATATATGAGCATCCGTCATACAAATAAACTTCCCTGTTGCAGCTTTCCATTTCCTCCTTAATCAGAAAGTCTTTCGTATTTTGGACAGATTCAGAAGTCTCTGCTGGTTCCCTGGGCCTAGTTCTGGTTAACTAGTGAGGCAAGCTACTCTTCAGATCTCTACAAAACCCACACATGCTGTTAGAGTAAGCAGCTACTTAAATGAAAAATGGAATGGAATATAAGGGGAATGAGTTTCTTCCCACCACTTGTCTAGACTTAACCTTACTTCAGTTTGAAAATCTGGCAAATTCCCCATAGGCTGAGACAAAATAATAGCGAAAACCAGGAGTAATCTGACACTTGTAATTACAGGCCTACCAGCCCCTTATTGACCTCAGACAGAGTAAGGAAACGGCACATGCAAGGATGATTTAGAAACGAGGGAAGAGGTCTAGTAAATGCCAAGTTTCATCTGTTTATGGAAAAGAATCCATAAAACTGAGCTGGTAACTTTGGGAGATGTAAATTATAGATTTGGGTTGTGGATTTGGCATAAATGTTGACATGCCATGGCTCCAGCAAGGAATGTGATAGTTTTACATTGTGTTCAGATTTAAAAAAAAAAAAAAAAATGGAATGATAGCAAATTAACAAATTTGGTAGTAATTGGGCTGAAAATTGAAAAGTGTCAAAATTTTAAGGTTGGTATAAGCTTGTGTTTTTGAAACAGCCCATTGGTAAATTACTCAATGTGTGCCACACTTCTTGTCTAGCACCACTATTTGTGGAACAAATTACCCCAGCAAAGGCTTGAGTCACAGTGTAGGAGCAGCTGAATGTGAGATCCCAGGACAATGCTGCAGTCAGAATGGCTAATTCCATCTTCAAATGTATAGATAGAGAATGTGGAGCAGGTGTAATGAGATTATATTGCAGAAGATTGTATTACGTCTGCTAATTTCATGGATGTGATTAGTGATGTGAAAAAAATCCTTTACAATTCTAGAAGGAAGCTAACAAGTTGGAGAAGTTTCCTGGAGGATCTCTAAAGACTGTTAAGGGGTCTGCAGACATCTTATGGAAGAGGAGAGCTTAAGACTGATCCAATCAAAACCTAAAGACATTTCCATAGGATTAAATTTTTGCTTCTCCACTGGCTGCTTTGCCCAACAATGGATACAATAAAGAAAAGTCTAGAGGTGAGGTGTACATTTTATAATGGAGAAAGCAGTTAAGCACTTGAGCAGTTTACTTAGGGTGGAGGTAGCTTTCCAACCATCAGCAGTTTTTGAATCAAGATAAGATGTTTAACAAAGCAACAATGATTGATGTGACAGAGACTTTTGTCCTGTGGTCATCGGGAAAGCAAACTAGTCTGGAAATCAGTTTAGTGCAATCACTGTCAGATAGTACCAGCCTGAAATGCTTCTGCTACAACCACTCCCAAAAATATAGCCCGTAGCTATACTCCTTGCCTTCTATGTTGCTTTTCTTCATTTAAAGGCTCAGCTTCATCAACTGAGGAAGCCTCTGCTTCTATATCCAGCAATGACTCAGGACTTTTCTGCTATGGGGTCTGTGTCTTGGTTCACTCCCAACGCTCCTTTGAGGTAGCCTCCTTCTGCTGTTCTTGTTTGCTTTGGAGAGACCACTGGATCAAGTGGGGATAGGTTACAATTTGGTGTCTGTCATCTCTTGAGTGGGAGAACAAATCTGGAGAAACATGGACATGGCTGAGGCTACATGTTCCACGTGAGGATTTGAGTGGAAGGGTACAGGCAAGGGTACACCACTTTTGGACAACACTCTAGGAACACGTCCTGAAAATATGGGCTAGCAGGAGGAGGCAACAAGCCTCAGGAGAGCAATGGAACCCTTGACTGAATCCTTCTCCAGCTGTGTCTGGTAGGCAGCAATGTTAAGAGGAGTTAACTGAGGCAGTCACAAATTTATGGGGTCACAGAGCCCCAGGAGCTCTCACCTGAATCCACTGGTGTAGTGGGCTGGTACCTCCTTTCCCTTGCCCTGGATCATCCTCTGTTACAGCTCTAGGTTATTTGACATATAGGCTAGATTCAGAGGCAAGGGAGCAATTTGCTATACAATTATAAAAGGCTGTTTGTTTTCTGTGCGACTGCTTAAATCTGACCTAAATACCTTCCAGGCTATGCAGCCTAGTGCTTTCTTTGAAAACGTAGAAGGCCACTGACTGCTAGGTGTTCCTCCCTTAAATGAACCAGGGACATGTTCAGAGCCATAACTGCCCTGGCAAAGAGTGAAAACTGCCTTCCCTTTTTTCCTTTTTTTCTACAAGTTTCTACAAGAACTTGTGTTCTCACAGAAAAAAAACGCACATATTATAAAAAGCAGATAACTGGGTTAATCTTATCTTTTTGGACCCATGTGATTGTAGGGAAAGGAGCTGGTTGTGCCCACCTGTCCTGCTTTGCACCAGGAAGCCCCTTCCTCAACACAGTACCCTGAACAGCCACCAGCAAAGCATCCCTTGGTTCCTTCTGGGTTGCTGAGAAAACACCATCATGTTTCCTGTTGCTCCATGAACCTCAGGCCCACCTGAGGAACATGCAGGAACCTCATACTACCCAGTGCTTTCTTTGAAAACACTGAAGTGTGTGAGCATGGTCTGCCATGGTTGTGGGGTGTTATAGTTTGCAGAACCAACAACAACTTACTGTCATTTAGAAAATCATTCTGGCACCCAACGAACCAGGAAAGGCAACTGGGAAAAAAAAGGAAACTCGGGGCTGGAATATAAACAGTTATAAAAAAAAATGGAGTAAGACTAAATAATTTGCATTAATAACGCTAAAGAACCAACTTTGAGACACTTGGGACAGGAGCATAGCAGCTTGGTGCTGGAGATTGGCAGCCTGCAAGCTGCACAGGGCTCCTTGAAGCTGCCCCAGGTCACTCTGCTCTGGGTAGCCACTGTACCTTCACTTTCCTGGAAAAATGTTTCTCTTCATTACTGAGAAGAGCCCCACTCTCAGAAGTGAAGGAGGGGCCTGGCCACCACTTCACGCAAAGGGGCCACTACTTGTGCTAATTTTTTCTCATCAGAGCCAAACTAATGCATCCTTCACTCTAAACCACAGAAAGGTGGTTTTGTTTGGTTGTTTTTGTTCTTGAGGGGTGCAGAGGGAAGGGGATGGGGGATTTTAGTTTTGCTCTCCTGGCTTTCTCATTTTGTGTTGTTACTGGTTTTTGGGGTTTTTTTTCCTTCTTACTGCTTTGCTATTAGCATCTCCTAAAAAGAAGTTTTTAGAAGGTTATGGGAGGGGCCACATAAGAAAGGGAGGAAGAGTCTAAAAAGGAAAAAAACACTTTAGTAAGATTATATGCAGTCCAAAGTTGCACATTTTGTACCATTTGCAGGGTGGACTTGCAGCACATCAGGAGATCGTGGCTGTCATTTCCTACCCACTCCCCAAGCACCTTTCCATTGTTCTCCCTGTACAAAATCTCATGCTCTGCCTGCATCATCTCTGATGCCAGAGTGCCCCAGGCCTGCCCATGCTTTCTTCTTTCCTTTGCATTTGACCACCTGCGGGAATCTCCCCAGGTTATGTCTGGATCACTTGTATCACTCTGTTTCAACTCATTTGTGCACACACAGTCAGTATGCACACTAGTGGGCAACAGCACATTTGGGTCTGGCTGGACGCACTTACTTAAGTAAGGCACTTACTTAATTGGTCAGTAATCCTCTTGTGATGATGCTCCAGCTCCTGCTGAGTTTCCATTCACAGTTTTGCTGGCTGAAGAGCAAAGCAGTACTGACTCATCCAAGGTGTTCATCCATTTTCCCATCCCTGTGCCCTCTGTATTCTTTTCCTTTTGCTCTTTTGTGCCTCTCTTCCTTTCTTCTGCAAATGTTGAGTGCTTCATTCTCTCCACCTCAGTTCTTCCCCTAACGCTATTAACTTCTCCCTTCCTCTGGGGCAATGCATGCCCTCTGTTCTCCCAGGAAACCATCTCAATTCAGCAGTTTACAGTGATCCGCCCAGACTGACAGGGGTAAATGGGCAGCTTCTGTCTCTTTCTACCTTGTCTAGATAGAAGCTACACGATGAGGAGCAGCAAAGCTGTTAGTGTGTTACTGGCTCTTGTGTTTTTGGGTATCAGCATCTTTATGCTTAGCAAAGACTTGGAGATTGTGAGGAACGAGCAGAGAAATGCCACAAAGCATAACTTTGACCCAAAGTTAGAATGAAATGAGACTTACTGCCCTCAGTGGCTGGACTTCAGACAATGGTTCACTCCATCAGCAACTCTATCAATTGACACTTTCCTGGTTAATGCTCCCGAAAATTTTGCTGTCAGGGATAGCGAGGGTATATGTATCCTTAGGCAGAAGCAAAATTAGGGGTAGGATAAAACCTGTAAAACTCTTCTCTGGAGTTATTCTTCTCCACACTGCCATCAGCATCCTGGGCATCTCAGAGATCCTTGGCTTCAGGATGAATCCATCTTTCTCTAGTGATGCACTAGCGGGCAGTATTCAAAGCAAGCATCTGGTGGCCTGACCTTTAGCTGGTCTGCATCCTCACTATCCTCACATGCAGCCTTTCAGGTGCTGAAAGCAATTGGGGAAAAAAACCCATCAATCCACCGGTGAGAGATAGGGAGTCTCTTGGTTCTAGGGAATTTACTTGTATTCTTTTCTTAAGAAAAGTCACCGAAAGGCAAGGTTAGCTTTTCACCTTAAACATATCCAGATTTGGATTCAGGCCACAAGGGAAGAAACGTAGCACCAGCAAAGCCAGTGCCTCAACATGATGTGGTTATCATCTCCTCCTTTGTGTCAAAGGACACAAAAATGCTTCAGCATCCTTGTATTTTCCACCTATAATGAAGCCACCTCAGAGGTACCTCAATCCTGAACAGATTTTGGACACTGTGAGTTAAGCTTGAGCTTTGGAAAATTGTGGTCAATGGTGCCATCGTGCCACATCTTGCCAGCTTTTATTGCTGGAAAGGATTGCTGCAATACACTCCAGCTGTAACAGCTGTGAGGTCACAGTTTCAAGTGGATGAGAGACAGAAGAGCAAGACCCATAAACAATCTCTGAGCAGCGAGGCTGGCTGTTGGTTTTTTGCAGACAAAGATGAAGAATAAAAGGCAGAATTGGACTATTCCACTTAATGCTAAGGCAAGGTGGCTGTAAAAGAGTGTAAGTTACCCAATAAATACTATAAATATCCACGAGGGAAACAGACTCCCTATTAGGTGACCGTAATGCAAACCACAGGATATTTTTGAAGCTGTCATCCAAAAAATATAAAGAGAAGTGTGACAAGTCTAGTTAAAAACAAAAAATGGAACAGATGAGCATGCCTCTGTCGTGATTTAGGGCTCTTAATTGGCAGGTCCTCCCACTGAAGCCTCCCTGAGAAAGAATGAAGTGCTTTGCCCAGGCTCTTGTGGGTGTTCAGAAATTCTTCCATGGTCAGCAGTGTCTTCATGCTTGGTTGAAGTTCAAAGAAGCCCAAGGACTAATGTCTCAGTCCTCAGTGGAACTTCTGTTACGGGTTACAGGTTGGATTCAAGACTTTGTTTCTGACTGTGTTGTGCTCCCTGGCAATATGAAGCAGCTCTGAAGCTCTTTTGGTAGACCAATCTGTACTCACAGCTGCTCCCCATCACCAGGCTGGTGCAGGGTGGCCCAGTTCATGTGCTGCATTGGCTGCTTGCATGCAGCTTTTTTGGCAGGGCAGCTTTTCTGGAACACACGGGCGAGAAGATGGGACCCGGAGAAAGTATATGTGTGAACGAAAGCTTCAGTGGTGTGATCAAGCTGTAGCCTAATTGCAGGCTAGGCCTTTAATGATTGTAGGGTTTTGTACAAAATTCCAATACATTTTTTCCTGTTAGATTTCTTATCGCTGAGAAGTAATATGCCCACAGTGTGCACCACATGACACACACTTTATATTTTGCATCATAAAATTTTTGCATGTTTTCACAGTATTTTCATTTGATCCACCAAGGCAAAAGCTATGAGTTTTAGGCATGCTATGCTGCTGGGGTGTCCTCTGGCCTACTGGGGGGTTCCTGCCGAGCTGGAAGAGGAGCTAGGCGAAATCTGATGGGCACGGTGAAGGCCAGGGCAGCCTCCCCATTACCGACTGGCCTTCTTTTTGTTGGCTCTGGTCCTTGCCTCACTGTCACCCCAGCCCTGAACACAACACCCCATCCCCTTCGGCGCCGGCGAGCGCCGATGCCCCTGTCTGATGCTGGAGCACGGCAGACGGTAACCGGGAGGAGGGGCAAAGCCCCGGTGCCCCGACGCCGCCTCCATGGGGCGACGCGTGGCTCCGGCGGGTCCCGAGGGGTGGTGGATGCTGCCGTACTGCGCCGTCCCAGGGGGGATCCTCAGCCATTCTGCTGAGGAGGAGCTTTCGCTGCCTTATTTTATTTGTTTCTTTTTTTCTTTCTCTCCTGATCCGTCCAACTTCCCCGACCTTTCTCTTTATAAAAAACAAACAAACAAAACCCCAAAACTTTTTTCTACTTCGCCTTTTTTTTTCTCTCCCCTTGCTAGAGCCACGCAAAGCCAGAGTGGTGGTGGTGGTAGTAGTAGTGGAGGAGGGAGAAACCCCTCCCCTTCCCCTCCCCCGTAGCTCCTTCCTCGGAAAAGAAATAGTTGGGGGGTTTCCTCCCCTCTTCTTTTCTCCCCTCCGCGCCGTTCCGCTCAGTTCCCCGAAGCCGCTGCCCGCCCGCCCCGAGGCCGTGGAGAGCCTCCCGCGCCGTCTTCGGTAAGCCGCGCACCGGCCCCTTTGTGAGTTGAGGGGCCGGAGGGTGGGATGCGGAGGGCGGCGGCGGGGATCGGGGCCTCCCGGGTTTGGCTCCGGGGCGGGAGAGAGTCGGCGGGGACCGGGACGGGCAGTGTCTCCCCGGCACTGAGCGGTCGCTCGCACTGGCGGCAGTAGCAGCGTCCCCCCACTCGCCGCCACAGAGGTGCCGAGAGTAAGTTGTGCGGCGTGAGCTAAAAGTGGCCTTTTGAGGGGAGTGTGTGTGGCTGGGTGTTGTCTGTCCGTCTGTCCACTCCAGTCCCCCCTTTGGGGCGGGGGAGGGCTGCAGCTTCCCGGTTGTTTGGCTTCGGGGGGCATTGAGGCTGTTGCTGGCTAGGGACAGAATTTTTGGTCTCGGGACGACTTCCCAGAACAGGTTCGGGGAGGATTCGAGGTGCCAGCAGCTCACTGCCGGCCCTGAAGAGAGCCATGTGCCATGGTAGGCAGGCGGTAAGGTGCTGGGAGCAACCTTTGGGGGAGGGGAGGGGTCGGTGGGGTTTCTGGCTTGCCCGGCCATCGAAGTGGTCACCTTAGCATCAGAGCAGGGAGATGCTGCTTTAAAAGTGAAACCTGCAAGTTGTGTTATGTCTCAGGTGGGTCTGGAGGGAAGCGGCCATATAGGGAGCCCGGGGTGCGGGCGACTTGGGCTTGATGCCACTTCTTTCCCTTCACACAAACCACAGGAGAAGCGGTACGTGAGTCTGCTTTGTCTTCTTTGGAAAAGTGAGCTGCTGAACAGGAGGCATTACAGGGAAATGGAGCAGGAGCATACGTGCCCCTTAGGGTTGCCCTTGAAAGGCTCGGAGGAGCTTGCCATCCTCCAGAGCTGGTACAGTCAGAACGCAGCCTCACACCTGCTTTTTCTCAGAAGGTTGGTGCCACCCACCTCTGAAAAGCTTCCTCAGCAAAGGTTATCTCTGAAACCTTCTCCTTTATGAGATCTGAGTCATGGTGCTCACAGCCATGGAGGATCCGCTACTCACTTTTTCCCACAAACACACATGCCCTTACTGAGAATTTTGGAATGGTTACTACTGAAGTTGTGCTACTCTTGGGTCCTTTTTTTCTTAATCACTCTTTTTTTCTTTCTTCTTCTGAAAATCAGTTCTTAAAATTAGCTTGTGTATGTCTTCCTACTCAGTAGAAGCTTAGAAACATGATCTAGATGAACCGTGGAGGTAACAGAGGAACTCAGGAATGTTAAATTAACGTTCCTGGGTTTTTATTTCCTCTGCATGGATGAAGGAGGGGGATGTGGTTTGACCATTGTTCAGGGAAGTTGAGGGGAAAGAGTATTGTTAGCAAGTTGCTATTTAGGACTATGTGGTCCAGACAGTTGCCATTTGCTAGTTCTAGTCCTTGCATCTCTCAGATAACTTAAATGAAAAGCCCAGTCACATGTTAACCATGCTCAACTCTGTAAAATGGAGTGGGATCAGAAGTAACTACAGTTTCCTTCTGTTGGATTTTCTATTTACTATGCCCTTTAGAGGGTATGGCAAGCTTATCTTCTTTCTCCAAACAACTGTGGCTGCAGTTCTGATTCTGCAAGAGCATCAAATGGTCCATTCATTCACAGCGGGGCTATGGTCATGTGCTTAAAAATTATGCACATGCACAGAAGTTTGTGGGACTGAGGCTCTATTATCACATAATGTTGGTCTTGGTTGAATCAAGTCACAATGAGATGTGGCCAGTCACTGCAGATGAAGCCAAGCCTTGTTTCTGTGTTTGAGAGCAACTCTGTGTATGTGATTTAAAATGTACTTGTTGAAGTGGGGATTCTTGTCCCCTCCAGAGTAGAAGGCTATAGGGTGCAAACTGATAGGGATTACTTGGATGCCAGCTTCCCACACTGGTTCCCATCTCCTGAGCCAGAACATGATCTGGGCCTGTGTTACTTCTCTGCTCCTTGTGCTGTATGTTTCTCAGTAACCTGGTTTGCTTGTCACTTACTTAAATGTAGCAGGGATGAGAGACAGCACAGGGCTTTTGATTAAGATTGCTTTGGAAGCCACAGGTAAACTCTGCTTGACTCCCCAAAAGCAGGCATAGAGGAGCATCAGGAGCTCCTGCACAGCCTTCCAGGTGTGTGTGTCTGTTGTGGCTGCTCAAAGACGGACAAATACCGCTTTTGGATGACAGCTTCGAACATGCAGCCAGTGTCTCTTAGCCTCAATCCAACTGGGATTTCTGTGAAGTTGGTGGTCAATTTGTGCAAGGGTAGAGCCATAGCTGGGTAGTGTAATTTCTTAGCCTCTGTCACTACTGTGGTTGCATTGCTGAGAAATAAAGGAGAAAATGTGTCTTTGTAGCTTTGTTACTTCCCTTGCTCCTCTTTCTCTCCATTTCCCTGCAGCTCCTCACCACCCCTATCCCCTCCTACGACCCACAGGTTCCTCTCTCCTGGTTTCTCTCCTACCTTAGTTTGATGGCGCCTGTTCTTAAGCATGACACTGTTTGGGTCAGGTTGTTGCTGTGGTGGGATTAATAAGAGCTGTGAGAAGGTTGCATGTTCCTGAGCCATTATTTCAGGTCCTGGCTAAAAGTTCACAAACTGAGAGAAGTGGGCATCCGCATCTCTTTCTGTAAATGAAAATGTGGATGGTAGAAGAATTGAATATACCATACATGGATGATATCTTTTTACAGAGTTAAACATGTATGTCATTAGGAGGCATCATATACTTATTTAAAATAGTGCAACTAAATGCTACATTAATTAGATGCTCGACTACATGTAAGTAAAGGCAGAAGGTAGACAGACTTATGCCCTTCTACCCATCAGGGCATTTCACTACTGCTTGGTCTTCTGGTTTGTGTTTGTTCATATCCTGCAGCCTTCTGCCTCAGTAAGGTGTTTATTAGCTCATCATTTGANGTAAGGTTTTTATTAGCCCATCATTTTACTTAAATCCGTTTCAGGCCCTTAAAAAAAAAAAAAAAGTGCAGCGGTGTTTGATGTAGCAGGTTTGGTGGTTTTGTGTTAGTGAATGGTCAAAATGACTCGAGTAAAATTCATAACCCCACCCCACCACTACCCCAAGTGAAAGATTTCAAGNTCGACTACATGTAAGTAAAGGCAGAAGGTAGACAGACTTATGCCCTTCTACCCATCAGGGCATTTCACTACTGCTTGGTCTTCTGGTTTGTGTTTGTTCATATCCTGCAGCCTTCTGCCTCAGTAAGGTGTTTATTAGCTCATCATTTGACTTAAATCCGTTTCAGGCCCTTAAAAAAAAAAAAAAAGTGCAGCGGTGTTTGATGTGGCAGGTTTGGTGGTTTTGTGTTAGTGAATGGTCAAAATGACTCGAGTAAAATTCATAACCCCACCCCACCACTACCCCAAGTGAAAGATTTCAAGTTAAGATTTAGAAGTGACAGATGTAGAAAGTCCTGCTTTTTAAAACTTCTGGGAATCTCAACTTCTGTTCATTAGCTGTCTATCAGTATAAAAATATTAAATCGGTTTTAGTAAAATCACGAAATGCTGGGTTTGTGTTTGCCTGGGGAGGCTTTAGAGCTGCCCCCTTTATTTTCATCCTCTTCAGTGGAGAAACGAAAAGGCCTGTGTGCACTTCACAGGAAATGAGTGTCTGATACAGGCTTGCAGGCTGCACATTTCCAAGAACTACTCTCAAGGTATTTTGATAATGCACATTCTCTCTGCCTTCTCCCTTCCTGCTCCCCCTGTGCTTTTTCTGCTTCTGCTTGTTCGCAAACACATGCAAAGTATGAGGGAAAGAACTGCATGGTGGCAATCTTAAGTCTGCTTGAGCTCTACTTTGGAGCTGTGGCTGGCAAAATTGGGTTAAACTGGCAGCATTCAGTTGCCTTTGTTGCAGGGAGATTTTGTCCTCCCCCTCACTCCCTGCAAATGCTGAAGAAAAAATTTAACTTCAGATTGTGACTTGTGCAGCAGGGTTTTTGCATGTGTGTGTCTGTGTGTTTCTGCAGTTTAGAAGCATTTTGGGTCTGCTTTCATGCTTCCTTGGTAGCAAAGTCTATTTGGAATTGTAGGCTAAGGCTGTCAGTGAAGAAAGTAAGCTTGATTATTAGAAAGTTGGAAAATGTCAGAGATCTCTATTCCTGTTCCTGCAGTCTGAACCGTGTAGCTGAGTTTCTTCACAGCCTGCTGAAGATGCCTCACTTAAAGTTGAGAGGGCTTGAGATTTCCTTAGGTCAGCATGCTGGCATTGATGGGCACAGATGCCTACCAGAATGGTTTGATTATACTTTCTGGCATGTTGGCAACGTGATTCCTCATCCAAGTTGTTATTCATGCATATTTGATTTCTTCGTTGTTTTCTGGTGAGAGGTTTTGGGATGCAGAGGGAGGGAAGCTAGAACTGGAGAAACATTCTCCAATCTCCCTTGCTTCAAGTTGTGTTCATCCTCCAAGGTCCAGCTAAGTTACACGCAATGGACCAACGACTCCACTCCAGGGGATACTGAGACAGAGGGAATATTTCTTTGTAACCTCATTGCCACAGCCATTTCTGGTTCAGAGCTGTTTTAACAGCCATCACTGGAATGGCCCATTAGTGTTGCATGTACACCGTTATTCTAGTCAGCACAGAAAAGCAAAAGGTGCTGGGGTTTTTTTTAGTAATTTAAAAAATGAGGAAAAACTCCCCTGTTTGAGCTACTCAAATTACTTTGCAACTGGTCCATAGTTTATTCCTTGTAGTGGATTTATAAACCCATGTTAACTTCCTCAGTTTTGCACAACTAAAAGAGTTGTGCCTTGTTCTGGGCTCTCTGTTTTGTGTAAAGTTTGAATAATTAAGAGGTGACAAAAGGTTGCTCCTGGATCCTTCTGCCTAAGGTCTGCTAAGGCATAGAATGGTGAGTACTTGACAGAGGCAGAGACATTTGAGAAAGTAATGAAACTCTTCAGATAAACTCTCTCACTTTCCCCAGCAGCAGCATTTTAATGTCTATGTGCTTGGAGTTTTTCCTTTTCTGAGTTTTAAAATTAGTTACTTTTCAATCTTGGTCACCTTTGAACTTCCTCTCTTCTAGTTTTATGAAAGAGCATAAAGAGAATGACCTGATTTTACTGTGTCTTTCTCTTGCATCCTCTTGTATCCGTACACTCCAAACTGAGCATAAAGTTGCTCAAGTCTCTCTCTGTCTGAACACTTACATGTCACTTCTTGTCACCCATCTTTAGGCCCATCACTTTTGTTGCAGGTCTGTCTGTTCATATTTAAGTTGACTGGAACTGAGCATGGTATCTCAGGTGGTGACATTACTGTTGCTGTTCCCATACATCCATTTTGCAACCTCAGGCTGGTGTTCGCTTCTTTCTATTTAATGAGCACTTTTGCATTCAAGGCTGAGGCAGTTACTCGGCTCGTTGCTCAGCTGCACCACTTAATTTTTTGCTCTTCAAAACATGGACTTAGTTTGTTTTTCCTACAAGTCTATGTGTACTTGCTTTTGTGGACATGGATTCTCACCTACCTCCTGGTGATGAATTTTGAGTGACCTCTGACTTCTCTGGCTTACAGAGAGTGAAGTGATTCTTGTCACTGTTTGCCCTGGTAAGGTGATGGAGGGGGAATTCTGTTTTTTCATTTGGCTACCTGGATTTAACTAACATGTGGCTGGAAGCTGCCCGCTTGGGGGGAGTGAGGTGTTATGGGCAATGGTGGCTTGAAGACAGGGGTAGACAAGTTTGCCTGGGCAGGGGGAAAGGAGGCACACACACCTGAGCTGAGAGAGACTGTGGGCTGCTTGTACCCACAGACCTGCCACAGAGAGGGATGCTCTGCAAAGAGGGCTTGGTTGACCCAGAGAGGAAGATGCAATGGCTGGAAGGGTGGCAGAGAGGTGCTCGCATGTGCAGGGGCTAAAATGCCTTGGTTTCCTCAGGACACGCCTTTTCCACCTCCCATCATCACAGGGCACGACTGCTGCCTGTCTTCTGTCCATAAGGCTTTACAGGTCCCAGGGTACTGCTGACTCTTAGCCTCATGTACCGTGTTCTTGCTTTTTGGCATGCTTCTGGCATGGACAGAGGCTCTAGGGAAGTGAAAGGCATGTCTCAGCAGCTGCTGCTGCAGCTTCAGGTATCATCTTCCTGATGGAGAGCCCTATCCAGGTAGTCGGATAACCGTGTGTATTCCTGCCTTAGCAATGCCTGTCAAAAAAATGTTCTTTGTAACACTTGCAACCCTCTGGCAATTGGAAGTAGCAGCTGATGTGATTGGGAGATCGCCTCTCTTTGCATCTTAATCAACCAGAGTTTCCAAATTCCTTCAGAATCACTGGGTTTGTTTCTCTGTCCCCTTGACATTGAAGAGAAGACACTCGTTAATGTTAATGTAGTTTTTCCCCACCTCTTCTGACAGAGTATCCCCTTGCCGCTTGAGTCAAAGAGCATTTAATACTGGATAGTCTCCTCAGCATCTTGTATGAGAAAAAGTTAAAACTATCAGCTTGCTAATGTAGTTTTTCTGCAGTGTCACTGTCCTCACTTGCTGGTATCCTAGTGAACTAAGTGATTCCCCCAGAGTTTTTGTTTTGATAAACTGAAAATGACATTTGTTTTCTGGGTTTTATTATGTTTATCTTGGCTACCTACTGCCATTCCCATGTAAATTTACTCCCTACCATCAGTAATTTATATTCCTTTATATTGTTCAGAGTTAGCTCTTAGTCTTCTGGAAGACTTTAGAGGTTATAGAGAGATTTGGACAGGGACTGTTGGTTTATATTTGATCCCTCTGATCCATGGCAGAGGCCTTTGCACTTAAATCTAACCTGTGCTGTCCTCTGAGCCTGTCCTTTTAGCTAGGCAATGTTTGTGGGAGCTCTTCACACTCTGTCACTTCAAGATCTCCTAAATAACCTCTCATGACTTAGTTATTTAATTTTTTCTTTTCACTTTTGGCTCTCAGGACTAGTTTCTTTATTTTGTGTGTTGGAAATCCCCGGTTATAAAACTTAGTGTTTGTGCTTTGTGACCCTTGGCCCTTACTCTGAAGGCACGATAACTGGTGCTGCTCAGTGGCCCCTCACATCTTCTGACTCTGGTCCTTCTGAAGAGCCAGGGGAAGGTCTCTCTGCCCTGCACCTCTGTGCTCTGGTTAAGCACTTCTCAAAAATCAGAGTTCTGATCATGCTACTGTACTTGTTTTATTCAGCTGCAGATGCTGCTCAATTCTTAGAGTTAGCTGTTTCTTTGAATTCCTTTCGTGACAAATGTGATGGTTTTGATAAGAGGCCACAGCCACTGTGGGGACTGCTGACAGCCTGAGCTTCTCAGGATTTGCTTGTTTCCTCGAACAGGATCCTGGAACAACCAGAAAAGGCAATTTAGCTGGTAGAGGCTGGAATGGAGGAAACATACTGTGCTGCTGGCCTGGGGATGGGGGGGGGAGTGGGCAAGGCTGAAGAGCTGTGACTGGTGGATGCAGGCAGAGTTCTAACTCCAGCTGAGGATGCGGATGCAGCCCTTGGCATCACTGCCCCCTTCCCACTGACCCCCTTGTGAGCAGGGAGATGGGACAGAGAGTTTCCAACAGCTAGTCATGAGAGACTGGTGTTGTCTTAGCCTCTTTCTTCCTCCTCCTTGTGCCCTCCTCCTACCTCCTCATTTCTGCACTCAAAGTGGGAAAGCCCCAGCTACCTTCTCCAGAGGGCTGCTTCCCCAACCCAGGGGCAGTGGGGAGGGAAGAAAGACAAGGTGGTGCCATGGAGATTGTGTTCCCTAGCTGAGCATATGCCTGAGGTTTTACATACCTCACATTTACAGGGATGGCTGCTCACTGTGCAAGAATCAGGAGTCATGTGACTAGAGATCCCTCACTTAACCAGAAACAAAAAAAAGCAACATCTTTCCTTAAGCCATGACAGGATAGCCTCAGCAGCAGCTTTCAGACTTAGCAGCAACCTGTTCTGATTTCCTTTATCTATCTTTTTTTGTTTTAATTCTCTGTTACCCAGCTACAGGAGCAGGGAAACAATTCTGTCTCGAGTAGAAGCTGTCTTTGCTAGGAGTCTGTTGATAGTTTTAATGATTTTACTTGCTGTATGACAAGCTGCAGTTGCTTGTGGCAGCTGCACAGCAGCCTTTGAGTTCAGGGAAGCAGTGTGCCTTCTTAATCTGAAATGGCAGGATGACAGTTTCACACTGGGCTATTTCTATGAGGAATGGGCTGTTTCATTCAGAAGTATCTGTTCTGAATGTGCATAGTATTTCCAGGGTGTGAACGGGGTCCTTCTTCCAGCTCTTATCTTTCCCTGTAAAGCCAAACATACTTGCAGAGTTCCCTGCCTTGAAGAATATTTGATGTGCATCAGTGTCTTGTGGGTTTTCTTGGGGTAAAAACTTTTTGGCCTGTATCAGCAAAGTCTCACTTTAATGCAGAAAGCACATGTCATAGAAAAGTATGATGAGAAGTAAAAAGCCTAAAAATCAGATTAATGGAAAGTTATTTGTGTGTTTTGAAGTATGTTCTCAAACCACAGAATTTGGACAGGGTTGGGTGAGACCAGTCCTCCTGCGGGATCTCCAGCAGCTGGATCCTGGAGCCCATGTGCAGAATCCTACTGAGTGGAAGCAGCAACTATCAGAGTGTGTGTGCTATCTCAACTTATTTTATATACTATTTGTGTATTTTAGATGTATTTTTAAAATACTCCATCTTTGTTGAATGCTGGCCTTACAGGGAAATATAGTTTAGGTTTGGAATGTTGAGGTGTGCATGTGTGGTGTAGTTTTTTATTACTTATTTATCTCCATGTATTCCCTCATTTTTTAGACATAATGGCAGCCTCGTATCAATCCCTATTTATAGCCGTGGCATAAAAGATGGAGGGAACTGTGATGTCTCCTGGGCCTGCTTTGTGCTGGAGAAATTTGCTGTGATTAACATTGGTCCCTTTAGCTGAGCTGTGCCATATTCCTTGCCTAAGCACAGATCTCCCTCTGCTCTGTGCCATGCACCTGTCTCTGTGTCTCCTGACATTCCCTTCCTCATACCTCATATGCAAGCCCTTTCTGGATCAACCTGTCACCTTGGCTGTGGTAGGGTGGTGGTGACAAGGGGCATGGCTGCCATGCCCCGTGGTGGTGACGGTGTGGTTTAAACTAGTACCAGTGTGTGGCAGACAGTGGCAGCCATGGGAACCTGGCTGGTCCACCACTAAAACACAGTGCTGTGTGCTTGGCTCCTACCACAGAGGTTTCTCTTCCAGACATTGGCTCAAGCCTTCTTTTGAAACATCCTCTTTAGCCACAAACCAGTAGGCAGTGCATTTCTGTGGGAAGAAGATGTGCAAATAAGAGATGTCTGCTCAAGCTCTGCCTTCTGAAATGGCAAGCAAAGGCTTGCAGGCTACCTCAGGGAGAGCTTTTCCAAATTATACCAGCCTCCATCTAACTGCTTTTGGAACTGTGGGGTTATAACTGTTAAGTAATAGAGCCTAGATATGAGTGAAACCTTACAGGGACTGCTTCTGAAAGGGTTGCAGAAGTCTGGGTTCTTTTTCTCAGCCTGTTGATGGATCTGGTGACAGGTAAGTGCACAAGTGGTTGCCTGCTGCTCTATTGGGTTAGTGTGTTTAGTTTTCCACCCACAAGGTGAGAAAGAAAAGCCGTGAGAGCTGGGTATGTGGGACAGAATAGCACAAGACAGAGTGGACTGGTGGATCATTATTCAGATTATGACTACCTATGCTCTTTCAGATAGGAGATGCTAAATGCTGCACACTGGGAAGGGTGCATGTTTGAGTTTGCTCTTCCAAATCACACAATCATAGAATAGCTTGGGTTGGAAGGGACCTTTTAAAGGTCATCTGGTCCATCCTCCATCTAGTGAGTAGAGACATCTTGAACTAGATCAGGTTGCTCAAAGCCTTGTACAATCTGACCTTGAATCTTTCCAGGGGTGGCCTCCCTAGGCAGCCTCTTCAGCACTCTTATTGTAAGAAATTTCTTCCTTATACCTAGTCTAAATCTACCATATTTTAGTTTAAATCCATTACCTCTTGTTCTGTCACAACAGTCACTAAAAAGTTTGTCCAGATCTTTCCTATAAGCCCTATTTAAGTATTGAAAGACCACAGTAAAGTGTTCCTGAAGCTTTCTCTTCTCCAGGCTGAACAGCCCTAACTCTTTCATGCTGTCCTCACAGGAGAGGTGTTCCAGCCCTCTGATCATCTCTCCTCTGGACCCTCTCCAAAAGGTCAATGTCCTTCTTGTGCTGAGGACTCCAGAGCTGAGTGGAGTATTCTGACAGGGGTCTCATGATAGTAGAGTAGAAGGCCAGAATCACCTCACTTGCCCTACTGACCACACCACTTTTGATGCACTTTTGAGATTGCTATTCGGGACTGCAAGTGCACATTGCTGGCTTGTGTCCAGCATTTCATCTACCAGTTACTCCCAGGGACCTTAACCTTAAGAATCTTTAAGCTCATTCCTGTTGCCTTCCTCTCTTAATATTTGGATTTTATGATTCCTGCTTACAGAAGATGATGGCAACTTTAAGGTATTTGACCGTAGGCCGCTTTTGAGCTATGTGGACCTAATAAGCTCATGACTTTGGATGCAGCACTAGTAATAATAATAATGATGACAATAATCTGTTGACTTTGTTCCTATCTGAAGTGACACATACATCTACAATAATACAGGTCAAAGAGGTTGACACAGACAACAAATCTAGGGCCAGGTTGTTTGTCTCCAAACTATGGTGAACAAGCTAGCTTGGCCAACTGTTTCATGGACATCTCTTTCTTTTCAAAGGATGGATCTGCTCTTAAGTCCAGTTTTGCAAAAAATGAAGTGCTGTATCTTGAATTTGGACTGTTTCCATGCCTGATGTCCAGAAACTCAGCCCTACGGGTGGTAAATTTAAAGAGGTAAGCTCTTTCAAGTGTCCTGGAGGAAGAGTGCAAGAACAAATCATATCTGAGTACTTAAAGCTTCTGTTGAACATGCCAGATTTGTCATGGTCCAGGGCTGGCTTGGCTGACACTAGGCACTGCGTACAGCCCCTTAGTTTACTACAGTTACTTAGTTTACTACAGTTGTCTCCTTATATGAAATACTTGACTTTTCCTGGGCAGTGAGCAAGGAGGAAAGCAGAACACCCTGTGTCAAGAGCACTTATTTTGAAAAGCTCTTGAACTTGCAGTATATTGGAAAGTCTGAGGAAACTTACACAGCCTTTTAATTAGTGGGTCGCCAGCTTTTTAGGGTATATTGCTTTGTTTGCAAGCACTGTTCTGACTATGTTGCAGTAGAGAGATAGTAACGTGTTTTGGCGCTGGGGCTTTTTTGGAGGTGAGGGAGAATCAAATTATGTTGTGGCAAATCTGAAGATCTAATTATGCATGTGTGTTCCATTACACCCCTGAGCTGGCTTGGTCCTAAACCTGAGGGTAGTCTGCTCATTCTTGGTGTGGGAAGCCATGGACACGTGAGACCTGCTGACCCATTAAAAGTGAATTCTAAAGGTAATATCAGGAGGCACTTCTAGAGCCTCCTGAGTATTTCTATAACTGATAGTGTGCTGTAGGCCAGGCAGTCATCTGTTGGAAATGGGTCACCAGAGCTAAACACATGCACACCGTCTGAGGCTCTGACCCATATGTAGATTTCAAACCAAGGGAGCAAATTGTGAGGGTACTATTTTTGCATTTACTTTGAATTCAAAACGATGACAGTCTCAGTTCTTAATCAGTCAGACTTCCAGTAGCAGTGGATTTTTCTAAAAAGGACTTGGGAGAATGACTCAAGGTTGAAAACTGGGACAGACAACTATTATTTTTTTCTGTCAAATAGCATCTGCAGCCTTAAACAAATTGTCTATTTGTTATTTTTAAAAGTTGCATGGAAATGAAAGACAGCTGCTTGCTTCTGTTTGTCTGCTTGAATTCATTTTCCAACCTAGACCCATGACATTGGCAAAATTCCTGTTGGGACCAAAGAGAAGTTGCCAATTGGCTACTGGTGGAAGCAGGGCTTCTTTTCACTTCTGTCAAAGCCATAGCTGTAGTCACGGCTGGAGTATAATCTTTTTCTGTAATAACTAATGTCAGAGGGGCTCTGCAGCTTCCTTGTCCACCAGAGAGGAGTAGGACATGGACAGAGATGCTGCAATTTCATGTAGCACCTGAGTTTTTGGTGGTGATAGATGGCCCCAGATGCTGCACACGGTGACTGTTTGCTTGCGTTCTGCTCACTAAATCAGCTTCCCCTAAGATTTATTCTGACTTGCCAAACCATCTGAGCAGCTTTCAGCTGCTGCCTTTTTTTTTTTTAAATGGAAAAGAAAAACCTGACTTGATTAACTCCTTCCTTCCCCTCACACTTTTCTCTAAGCGTGGACTTTCCCTCCCGCAGTGACACTTAGGTGAAGGGCAGGATTTGCAGTATTCAGAGTGACAGCAGGGACATTAGCTGCTTGTGGACAGTAAATCATAAGGCTTAAATAAAACTGGGTAGGTTTTCCAGACTGCTCTTGGAAGGGGTGTTTATGACTCCATGTATGGAGACTGTTACTTGGTGTTACTGTAAGTACTGAAAGATGTTAGGCAGGAAATGATGACTGTAGGCAAGGCATTGCTGGGCAGATGCCTCCTTTCCATAACTACTGTGTCTATGCGAGGGGAAAAATGTTTGGCCTTCTTATTCCATGTCTTCTCCTCAGCTACAGAGTGAGCTCCACAGGGGTGTCCAGCTGGTGTGAGCACTGAAAGGAGCACAAGTCTTTTGAATAGCAGCAAAGGGTGTGAGATATGGGGATCCTCGAAAGGACATAAGCCTAACCTAAGTCCCTGAAGCTCTTTATCCCAAACAAGCTCTCTACACGACCCTGCACATTCCCTAGTGGGCTGCCTGCCTGCTCTGAGCCCTGATGCTCCCATGGGTCTGTGTTGGGGGGAACTGCTGGAGATGGAGGAGCATGGCTTTTCCACCACCACAGGCTGTGTGTCAGCAGTCTGTTCTGCTCCAAGCATGTCTGTGCTGTCAGCGAGTTTGACTGGGTTAATGGAGTATGTCAAGGGACCAAGGGCAGGGTTTGGCGGTGAGCTACTGACTTGTCAAGCCTGGGGAAGTGGTATGTAACATCTCAGCTTCTCACACAGAATGAGCCTCTGGCTTGGGGCTGTGGTTTTTATGTATACGAATACATATATATACACACACATGTGGAATATGGATTTTTCCTATAATTGAAATGACGTGGATGGCTGATGGCAACACTGGGTTCAGGAATTTGCATTTCTGAAAACAGACAGCCTGGTGATAACACTAAGTGCAGATTAGCAGGGACATGCCAATAAGGGAGGGCACTTGGAATGCCGCACTTTAGTGGAGGACAGTGACTGGGAGAGGGAAGCATCGGGTGCTGCTGTCTGGGGGAGATGACCCTCTGGCAGAAACAGAAATGAGTGCCTGAGCAGAACTGCTCCTGGGATGCCAACAGTATCTGGTATTGGCATTTAATGGTCTCATTGGTGGCGGTCAAAGCCCTGGAGCTGAAGAGATCTTGGTTCAAGACCTTTGGTTTCTCCTGACACAGTGAAACGGGCATATCCTGGGATGAGGGGTTTGGTGGAAAAGACTTATTTCCATCTTCTGTTTTTTCTAAGTCCTGTTGCCAGTCCTTTTGGTAGAGGAAGGACTGGAGAGGTGTGAGGAAAGTGAATAATACTTTACTGCTTTGGGAAGTTTTTCCCTTCTGATTTGGAGTGTCATTTTTCCTTGCCAGTCTCAAGGCCACTCTGAAAAGCCCTTCAACAGATTAAAATCTCAAAATATCAAGGTCTCCTAAGTTCAAACCATCCTGCTGAAGGGTATGCTGGGGAGCCCCTATCTGTTAATCGCTGAAACTCAGTGGATGCAGAGCTCTCTAAGGTGCTGCCTTATGCTGGTGGGGAAGTGGCAAACCCTTTCTGCATATGTATCTTTGGCTGTTCCTAAAGCTGCACATTAGGAACACAGGGAAACTCTCTGGTACCCTTTATGGTACTCTTGCTGCTATCTTCACTTGCCCTATTAGAAGCAGGTATTGGGTTTGCCTCACTCTCTTTCTGTCCTGCAGGCTGAATGCAAAGAAGGAAGCATGATAAAGGCAGCATCTTTCCAGGATCCATGGGCTCTTTGAGAGATGATCAGAGGGAAACCAGATGATTTGCACAACACGCACACCACTGTTTCTCATCCACAAAGGCAGCATCGAAGCATCCTCCCCAGCCCCGCACCCCCCAACTTGCCTGATCGTTTTCGGATGTTTCGCAGCTGCGAATGGGAAGTTCTGGAGCGATCCCTCAATATCCTCCAGGCCAGCGACTTCTACTGGGGCCCCTTGTCTGTAGGAGAGGCTCACGCCAAGCTCCAGCGGGAGCCAGTTGGCACCTACTTGGTGCGGGACAGCTCGCAGGGGAACTGCTTGTTCAGCCTGAGCGTTCGGATGCCCACGGGGCCTGTCAGCCTTCGGATCTCTTTCCAGGAGGGTTATTTTCGCCTGAAGAACTGGTTTTCAGACTGTGTGGTCCAGCTGCTGGAGCTGGTGGTGGCAGGAACCCGGAACAATCCCTTGCACTTTGATGAGATGGGAGGAACTCCCCTGGTATTCTCTGAGCCCCTGTGTCGCAGTCGCCGGTTAGTGCCCACCCTGCGAGAACTGTGCTGCCGGAGCCTGCCCACTGATGCTGCCACAGAGGGCAGAGCAGGGCTGGGAGACTCCTCGGGGATGTGCCCGAGGGAGGGGATCATTGCACCCTCAGGCAGAAGGGAAGCAGCATCAGAGGGCAGTGTCTCTGGTCCCTCTCTGTCCTGGGCTGGGAGATGATGTACAGGAGACAAGAGGAAGTGTCTTTGACCGTGATCATTCTGGTGGGGCTGGACTGGCTGCTGGGAGAAGGGGAGGGTAGGGGGAGCAGAGCTTGAACTTGCTGGCTGTGGCAGCTGTGTCCTCGGACATGCACAGCATGTGTGGCCTTCCTCAGCAATGCCTGGGGTAAAGCCAATGTGAAGAGCAGGGATTTCTCTCTCCTCTGCTAAGTCCTACTCTTTGCTCTATTTAGAACCTTCAAGCTTCAGAAGACAGTGAGCTGCCTGTCCTCCCAGCTCAACCTCATGTTTTCCTCTATACCAAAGTGCCTAGGTTTGTCTCTGCTACAAGTCTGCCCTCTTGAAGCAGTGTGGCTGAGCCAGTTCCACAGCAGTGCAGCTTGGGCATCGGTGTGCCAGTGGGATACCCACAAGCCTATGGCAGATTGAGACTACATTTTACTCCTTGCACCAGGAATGTGATGCCTGACAATTCAGAGGCCAATGCTTGCACTAAAAGGAAACCGCTGCAGCCATGTATGATTTGTGCAGCTTCACCGGCTTTTGCATTACCTTATTTGAACAGATTTTTGGGAGTGTGGACGAGTTACGTTATACTTAGGGCACGACATTCCTGCAGAGGTGAACCTGGTCTGAAGAGTTGGGCTTGCCCTGGGGGAAATGTGAGCAGATGGGATCCAGAGCTTTTCTTATTCTCATCTGATAGTATGCTGCTGCCACCTACAGAACACAGAAGGACTTTTGAGTTTTCTCTCAAAAAAGGCGAGGAATTTTTTTACATAAGACTCTTAAAAATTTTAATAAACTTTTTTTTTTATACTTATTTTTAGAAGTCATTGAATGCATGGTGATGTTTTCATGCCCTTATTCTGTTGGGAGCCCTGATAGTTTAGTGTTGAGACAAAGCAATCAAAGTGAAACTGAACAAGTGAATTTCTTACAAAGACCAAAAGCAAGGGATAAACGAATGATCCTAACTGGGAATAATTTATAGTGTCCTGGTTTAGGCCCAGAAGTCCCTCCCCCCTAAATGATAGACATGCAGTTAATTTCAGAGTTTAGTCAGACAGAAGAGGCCTAGCTGAAAAGTGAAGTTACAAACTAGAAAATTTACCCTATTTTACCTCAAACCAGGACATTGGGTAATCAAGTAAGGAATTTGCTAAACATAACATACTTCCTAAAAATGTAGGGGTTAGAATTATTTTTAGTGCCTTATAATTTGTACTGAGTGAAAGAAACACCAGTAATTCAAGAATGGAGCACTGAATGAATGAATTCAAACCAGTGAGGATGAGTCTAAATCAGAGGAATAGAGTTGGCTTAAATAGGATTATGGTTCATTTCAGGGGTGGAGGCAGGTATGATGATGTCTTTGAAATAAATGACTGAAAACAGCTGTGTGAAAGGAGGAAATCAGATACAGTAAAATTTAAGCCAAACTGTTTTGCCTATTGCCAGGGATCTACAGCCAAGTGGGGAGCCTGTTGAACTCACCGTGACTTTCCCTTCAGACCTGTACAGGGAGGGGAGGGAGGGGAGAGTTGAACATGGAGAGACATTACTCTGAATTTGCTCTTTGGCTTCACATGTCTTATCTCAGGAACCACAGAGTGCAGTCAGCACAGACTGAGGTTAGATCCAGAGTGTGATTCATCTAAGCCTAGCTTAGACACTCTGAATTATTCTCTGGAGGGCTCTGTTGCTCTGCTTATGGCAAGGTGCTTGGCCTCTTGTCTTGGGGCACTGGCTTATGGAAGCAGGTAGTTAAATAAGTGCCAGAGAAATGGTCATCTTCGCCCTGCTGTCTGCTTCTCCTGGTCTCGAGGTTGGGGCCACCTGGGCAGTGCTGCAGTGCTCAGCCCAGCACAAAGGCAAGAGCTGGGTTTGTTCTCTGTTGCAGGTTTCACATGCAGTGTGATGGCTGATATATGGGTATGGAGTTGCCAGAACTGTAATCTTGTCCAGAGCCAAGGCTAAATGCTAAGTGGGTAATTGCACCCATCACCATCACTGGGACCATTAGAGGTGGTGAACTGAAACACTCAGATGCCCGAGTCAGGCTATGATGTCCCGTGTCACCCTATTATCAAAAAGGGGGGGTTCAGCTCACCCTGAGGGAAAAGTCTTGCACATCCCCTGCTTGAACACACACCCTTTTGCTCAGGGTTATTGGTATCTCTAGCTCTTGAACTGTCTGAGCACTATAATCTGTGCAAAGACCTCCCACATGCTGTCTGGCAGCAAAGGCCACCGTCATTCTGGGCTGCATTGTTACGAGCATCACCAGCAGACAAGGGGATTGATTGCCTTCCTGTACTCTCCCCTCCTTACACCCCAGTTAGAGTATTGCATCCAGTCTGGGGCTCCCTAGGGCAACACCTCTTCAATAAATTTGAATGAGACTGGAGGAGTGATCTCAGGAAGCTCAGGGGGGACTGAGAGTTTGGCCTGCGAGAAGAGGCTGAAAGAGATGGACTTGTTCAGGCTAGAGAAGAGATGGCATTGGAGGGGACCTAAGAGCAGACCACCTACATCTACGAGGAGGTCAAGAAGGTAGGCTCACCACAGGGATTCATGGCAGACATAGAGGAAGCAAGTTCAGTCCAACTATGAGAAGACCTTGAGGGCAGACATGGAGGTTGCAAGACTCCACACTTCAAAGTTTCAAGACCCAACTAGGTCAAGCCTATAGCAAGCTGGTGTGATCTCCGAGCTGGCCCTGGTTTGAGCCCCAGCTTTGGCTAGAGACCTCTTTAGGGTCCTTTTCCCCTGAATGACACTGCAGTCATGCATTTTCATAAAGTCGGAAGGTGGGACTGGCCACAGAGGAGGTGGTAGTGCTGTCATCGTTGAGCCTGCAAAGTGCTCTGCGGTATGACCAATATGGAGGCAATGCCAGCCAAGTGCTGTGGCATATTGGTGGATGGAAAAAACACTTCCATCCTACTTTCCCACACAACATGGAGTACCCCTGGGTCACACATATATTCTGGGTGCTGTTGTCTGCCATGGATTTGGTACCATGTTGCTGCTCATTCTCAGTGTTCTTTTGGCAGAGATCCAGCAGAGTGCAAATCTTTTGTAGCTCCTACATCCACCCTGCCCGTCCCTGTGGGCATCTCAGGTGACTCTGGACACCTGTGTTTTGGGGCCATGCCTTGACTATCAGATGAAACCCCTGCCTCACTGAGGTCAGTTGCAAAGCTGCCCTCCCTCTCTGCCTACTGCAGAAGAAGCTGGTCTGGTTCTGCCTTCAGGGGCACCCTGCCTGTCCCCTCGATCCTTTTTTTCTTTGGGGGCGTCATTGCTGAGGTCCCTTGGCTGCCTTTCTGCCTTCCTGGGAAGTGGGGAATGAGTGGGCTAATTTCTTCCTCATTTATAACTGAGCACAGGAATGCTTCTGTTTTATGGCTGCAGTTACAGCTCGACGAAGGAAGAGCTTTCAAACAGGATTGCTGTGACCTGGCTGTGAACTGCCCTCATTTGGCCAAAAACGAGTATCTTGGGTCGTATGGCCGGGGACGGGAGGAGAGCCCAGTTTGTGGCCAGGCTTGCACCTTAGGAAAGTCACAACAAGGGAGGAGGAAATAGTTTGGATTTTAATAAATTCCACTTTGTTTTGCTTGTTTGTATTTTTTTAATTGCACAGCAAGAGCTCATCTCTGTCATACAAGTAAGTCAATTCCACATAGGGCTGTAGCAAATTGATTTGAGATCTGTGGATGAAAAACAGTGAATGACTGCCAAGCATTGTTACATTATGGAAGTTTAAAACTCATTATGGGTGAATATCCTCATTATTCCCAAGGAATAATTCCTTGCATCAAATCAGGATTGATGCAAGGAAGGAAACCAGTTTGGCAAGAACAGGACTGTGAGAAGTGCATGGGCTGCAGTAGGTTTTGCAAAGTCCTCCTTTGTTTTTTTTCCTTGGACATTGGAAAATAAACCTTTTTCTATCTCTCTTGAGAAAAATATGTACAAAGTAAAATAGTAAGAGTTTACTTTCACTTGAAGGAGTGACTACAATGTTGTGCTGCTTTCATTAATGAGTGGACGACATTCACTTCAATCCCAGCCTCTGATCTGGTCTCTTTGCCATGTGGGAGCAGCTCTTGGTGGCCCACTTCCAGATATTTCTTGTTGGCTCCTAAAGGGATTTAAAGGAATTACAAACTTCCTCACAACATCTTGAGCGCCATTCAGGGAATGGAAGAAAATGGTTTGCATTTTTATACATTTCTCCATCTGACTTATTTCAGTTTGTTGAGGAAACTTACACATCTGTGCAGATGTTTTTTTTCAGCTGTTCTTCCTAACAGCAGAAGTTGAAAAGTTTAGTCCTCATGAAGAGGGGCTTCCTTTGACAGGCTGTGAAGGGCCTGAATTTTGGTCCCAACATGCTGCCAGGCATCCAGCAGGAAACTGCTCTCCATCTTCTCCCAACTAGATGTCTGTTAGTAGTGGTGCTCTGGGGCTCCACAGGTTAATTTCCCAAAATTCTCCACTAAAACTTGTTAATAACTTCCATATGTACCCACGTGTGTGCACAGGAGGGGCCCCACAGCTCTTGTAATAAGACTTGATTACCTCTGACATGAGGGTCTGTGTGCCATTAGGGATCTGCCTTGATGGATCAGGATTCGCCAAAAACCGCAAGTTTGTGCAAACACATTTCAAAAAATTATTAACATTTGGGCATCCGCAGTGTTTGGGAATGAGCTCCTCCTAGGTAGACAAGCTTCAGAATAGAGCCACCTGTGTACACACAGCTGGGTCATGGTTTTGAACTCCTTACCCTTACATCCCTCCAAAAATGTGTTTTAATCATTAGTCTTCAAACCTGATAAAGCCCTTGATTTACAAGAATACCTTGGTTAGGGGAGTGTGATGGATTTGTCCAATTGATTTAATTTTGCACCAGTTCCTTGGAGGTTTTGCATCAGTAAAGCTTTTATAGCTGCACACACTGGAGCTTATAGCCTGCCCTGTGCAATGTCCTGGTGCAGAGGCAGGGGCACTGAGGGCAGCCTTCAAAGGGAAAAAGGGTGTCAAAGGAGAGAGAGATGTAGCACAGCTGCTCTGCAACTCCCTTGCAGATCCTCCCTGCAGAGCTCTGGGCTTGCTCCTCACTGTCTTCTGATCTCAGCTGGGGCTGGTGGAGCTGGGGTTTTGATTCAGGAAAAGCAGAGGACTTCCAAATGCTTCCCACTTAAGGGCTGGCTCAATAGACTAGGACTTTTCATCCGGGAAAGAGATGGATGAGGTCTGCGGCAAAGATCTGTGAAGCCTACATGCCACAGACTAGGTGATGAAGTAAGTGTGTTTTCTTAAAAAAACATGGAGGCATCTGATTAAATGCTCAAGTGCCAGACTCGAAAGAAACAGAAGGAGACATTTCTTTACACGATGTATAACTTAAGCTGTGGTAGTCTCTGGCCACAGGCCACTGGCAAGGCTAATCTCTTCGTGGGTACAAAATGGGATTAATGGTGATTAATGGAGCACTTCTGGAGGAGGAAAAGCTGAGGTGGGAAATAAGGAAGAGCTGGGATGCAGGTGGAGCTTTGAGCTCTGCCTCATTGGGTGAACCTCTGCTATGGCAGGAGTCTGGGATCAAGCCAGCCAAAGCCCGGTTTTGGGCTTCTCAGCACAGATGGGAGCCTGGCCAGCAGGAATAGCTGTGCTGAGCTCCAAGTGCAGATGGAATGCCTGGTACCTGCACTGGGACCTCTTGAGGCAGTGGGGATGTCTGTACATGGCAACCCTGGCAGCAATTTGATGGCAGTCCTCCAACAGGAGCAGCCCTGAGGTGTTTCCTCACAGTTTTTTCATGAGCAGAAAAATGGGGACACCCATCTGATGCCTGGAGGCAAGCACCAGCATGGGAGAAAAACATCACCATTGTTCAGAATGGGTGAAACAACCTGAAGATTTGTCAGCTGAGGGCATCAGGGGAGGTCAGCATCTGCTTGAGGTGATGGCTGTGCCCAGTCATGCTGGTTGGGGTGGGACTAGGGGATCCCAGTCTGACAAGCCTCACGTCAGAAAGGAGCTGCACAGCTTTGCAGAAGCTCTGCAAAATGCCATGTAGCACTGGCAGCTTCCTAGGTCTGCATTTGATTCACCCAACCCAGAGCAAATGATGTGCATAGACATTTGAAGGAAGATTTTTTTTTTTTTTTGGCTCTTGGGCTACCTGCTTTCCCAAGACACCAGCCATGCCNTATTTTTCACCCAACCCAAAAAAACTGAAGTTCATAGACCTTTGAAGGAAGATTTTTTTTTTTTTTTGGCTCTTGGGCTACCTGCTTTCCCAAGACACCAGCCATGCCTTCAGAGCTATTAACCTTTGAGCTGGTCCCAGGTACTGTTGAAACCAATGACCAGATTGTTGTTTCCCTCTGAAGATCTTGGATTAGCCCCCTCCTCCTTGTTTTGTCAGATGGGGTGAACAAATGTGGATTTTCCAAGCTAAATATAATCAAAACAAGCCCTGTTCCCACTGGCTTCCACAACAAATCATGCTGGGGGAATTGCTGGCATGCAGCATGATTAGCCCAAGCGCAGATGCCTTCCAGCTCGTAAACAATAGCCTAAGGATTTGAGAGGATCACAAACAAAGCACTTACAGGCAAGACAGTATTTTCAAAGGCGACTTGAGAGCTTATGTCCGTTGGGGATTTGTCTTTTAAAAATAAACCAGAAGTAAACAAATTGATAAAGATGCCTCTGAAGAACCTAAGAGAGCGAAAGTGAGGAGACTGGATGCAATACTCCAAAAACAAAAGTTGGGAGAAAACTTAAGGCAGGACTAATAGGTTCTTTTAAACTACTCAACGAAATGTGTCCACAGCCTTGGGGGTGGGCAGGGATGAGGCCAGGTGGGACATGGAAGGGAAAGCAGGAGAAGGCCCTACTCCAATTCACAGGAGAAAAAAAAGTATCCCTTAAAAAGCAGTGAGAGTGACAAAAGTACTAGATAACTTGTGTTTGTTAAGTGTTACAGGGATTTGGTCTGAAAGGGACATTCTATGTACTGTCAACTAGCAACAAGTTGCTGTTAATTTCACAGAATCACAGAATTGTACATGTTGGAAAGCACTTTTGGAGACAGATCATCTAGTACAACTCCTGTGCCAGAGCAGGTTCTCCTATAGCAGGTTGCACAGGAACATATATAGGTGAGTTTTTAATATCTCCAGAGAAGGACACCCCACAGGAAGCCTGTTTCAGTGTCACCCACTAAGTTTTTCCTCATGTTGAGATGGAATTTCCTGTGTTCCAGTTTGTGCCCATAGCCCCTTTGTCCCATTGCTGGGCACCACAAAAAGATTCTGGCCCCATCTTCTTGCCATCTGCCCTTCAGATAAGGTCTCAGTCTCCTTCAGGCTAAACAGGTCCTGATCTCTTAGCCTTTCCTTGTAAGAGAGAATCTCCATTCTCCTGGTGCTCCAGATGTGGCCTCACCAGGGCAAAGGAGAGGGGGAGAATGACCTGCCTCGGCCTACTCTTTTTAATGCACCCCATGAGACCATTTGCCTTCTTGGCCACCAGGGCACATTGCTGGTTCACAGTAAATTTGTTGTCCATCGGGACTTCCAGGTTCCTGTCTGCTTTAGGGTTAATCCCTAACCTGTATTGGTGCAGGGGGGTACTCCTCCCTACACTTGCAGGACTCTACACTTGCCCTTATTGAATTTTATCAGGGTCCTCTCAGCACATCTCTCCAGCCTGTCCATGTCAGAATGAAAACAGTTCAGTTTATGTAAACCATAGTTATAGTATCATGCCTTTATTCTTTTATTGTAAATATGTTCTTTTAATTATTATTATAGTATTTTAAAATGTGGGCTGAATTACTTTGACAGGTGTCTGTTTTCTTCTGGCCCTGGCAGAGTGAAACATCAAGTGCCCAGTTTCACACCCGAGAGCTCCCACAAGGACCTGGCAAAACTGTTGACCCTGATGGAGCTGCTTGCTGAATTGGACACCATGGTGAATGTGAGCTGTGGTGGAAACCTGCCAGTGTTACTATGACTCAGGTGACATTGCAAGTAATGCTGAGTCCAGACAGATGCCAGCATCCATTGTGCCTTTACCTCATGTATCTGTATAAGCTGGGGACTGACCTGCCACACGTGGGAAGATGTGGACAATCAATATGATTGATAAGCAAGCTTCAATTTATTGGGTTTTTCACACACTTATATACAATCTACTCATTAGTGAGCACACTAGGCAATATCTTATTGGTTGGCAAGTAAAAGGTACATTTGCTTATCCCATCCCCTCTGCAATTACTGATGTTTCTAACTGTGGCACCTTGTTATTGTAACACAGCTGGATTCAAGGACTTGTTATCTTTGCCTTTCCCATGAGAACCTTAGTTGAATCAGCATAGCTCCTTCATGTCTACATTGTCACGTAGCCTTTCTCCCACACTGTCCTATTAGAAAGCAGTGTAGGGGAAAGGAAACTGGGGGTCCTGGAGACATGGGCAGGATGACCATGAGCCAGCAATGTGTCCTTGTGACCGAGAAGGCCAATGGCATCCTGGGGTGTATTAGAAGGGGCGTGGTCAGTAGGTCGAGAGAGGTTCTCCTCCTCATTTACTCTGTCCTGGTGAGACTGCTCCTGGAATATTGTGTCCAGTCCTTAGTTCAAGAAGGACGGGGAACTGCTTGAGAGAGTCCAACGCAGAGCCAGAGATGATGAAGAGATTGGAGCATCTGCATTATGACGAAAGGCTGAGGGAGCTGGGTCTCTTTACCTTGGAGAAGAGGAGACTGAGGGGTGACCTCATTTGTGTTTATAAATATGTAAAGGGTGAGTATAAGGAGGATGGAGCGAGGCGCTTCTCAGTGACCTCCAATTACAGAACAAGGGGTGATGGGTGCAAGCTGGAATATAGGATGTTCCACATAAATAGAAGAAAAACCTTTTTCACAGTGAGGGTGACAGAACACTGGAACAGGCTGCCCAGAGAGGTTGTGGAATTTCCTTCTCTGAAGACGTTCAAAACCCACCTGGATGTGTTCCTGTGTGACCTGGTCTAGGTGTTCCTGCTCCAACAGGGGGATTGGACAAGATGATCATTCAAGATCCCTTCCAATCCCTGACATTCTGTGATTCCCTGATCCTCTGCAAGCCAGGAACACATGCACACAGCAAACCCCTTTCTTTGAAAGCTTCATCCTGAAAGGCAGCAGCTATTCTGACTACAGCACGAGTAAGTTAGGTCCTTGCTGCTAGACTTTTAGGTGCATCTGGATTATTTTGGGGTTCATTGAATCTCAAGCCTGAAAGAGTACTTAGTTGTTGTAGGCAATAGCCATTCTCTAGGTTGTAACCCTTGGTCTATGATATTGAGTTGATGGGGAAGAACTGATGGCTCCTTCTATCCTTGGGACTCCTGTGAAGAGCTCCCCAAAGAAATGCAGTGGGAGAACAAGGTGGTGGAGAACAGGAGCTAAAGATTTTTCCTGCTCTCACAGATTATGCAGGGAATTGGCCAGATATGAAGGCAGCTCTAACGTACGTGCTGAGATACCTAAAATGAGCCATGCAAACAAATCAGTCGTGTGTTATCCAGATGGGACTGCTGAAAGCCAATAATAGCAGTAAAGTGCTCCTGAACTCTGCAGAGAGAGAGATTATAGAAGGATCAGGTATAATTATAGTGCCTTATTATTATCATTCTCATCATTCTTTCTAACAAAGACTTTCAATAGAATGAAAAATTTCTTACAGGAGAACCTAATGTGGTTGCTGGCATTTTTTCATTCTTGCTTCCCAGGCTGTTCAAGTCAGCCCCTGTAAATGGTGTTAATAAATACCATACTGATCTTGGGATATAATATCTTTCAGAGGATACCTTCTTCTGTATCTCTTCTTGACCTCGACCACAGCAAACTCTTCTCCTGAAACACCTTACTGTTGCTATCACCGTCAGCAAAAATACCCCACTGCTGCCCTGACCTTTACTTTGTTATGTACGCTTCCAAGCGGGATTAAGCAAGGACTAGTGGCTGTGAGTGGCTTGTCTGTGTACTGCTCCCATAGCTAGAGTAATGTATGTGGACTGAATTAGCAAATATTATCTTCTCTGGACAAAGCCACAGAGCTGGCGGTACTTATCTGTAAGTATGAATGAATGTTTTCCTCCACCAGGGGCTTGTCTCCTCTGAATGCCATCAGGGCTTGTGGGAAAAGCCCTGGGCAAAACAGTCAGGGAAGCTCACATCCTAGTGTGCAGTATCATCTCAGAGAAGGAAAAAGGCCTCCCAGTGTTTTTTATACAGTATCCCTTTTCGGGTCTCTGCAGTTCCTGGAAGTATTGCAGAAGAACCTGATGGTGCGAAAGGACCCTCTTGCTGTGGAGGCAGGGCACAGCCCCATGGCAGCTCTGCAACCAAGCATGGACTTCCTGGGGAGAGGATTTCTCACATGAGGGAAGTCTCACATGGTTTTTCCACTTCTGCTGCTCTCCCAGTCTCAGAGCAACTTAGCGTGGGGAAAAAATGTCAGTGCATGGACAGTAAAAGCTCTACTGACACATCTCATTCTTGATCTGCAGTGCTTGATGCGTTGCTGTCCTCATGATGCTGAGCTGGTGAAAGACCTCATGCATCTCAACCTAGGGGAGATGCCCCGTGCCTCTGCCAAGTCTCATGATGCAGGAGAGCATCTCTTCCAGGCTGCATATCTCCAAGCCTTGCTCACCTGCAGGTCCCACGAGAACTGAAGGAGAGGCATCGAGTTTGGTTTGAGCAGAGGCAGCAGGCTTGGGGAGGATGGGTTAGATTTTTTTCTTGGGGCAGGAGAAAGGAAAGGGGGGTTGCTCAGATGAGGCTTTCTCTTTTCTCCTTCTCTCCTCCTGCTGTCCCCTGAGCACCTTGGCAGAGCCATGCTCTCAGCTCAATGAAAGTAGGGCAGTGTCTAACCACATTTCAAGCTGTCTGCAATTTTGGATTCTGGGTAACTGTGATCTCTATCTGTTCCTAGAAAAGATTTAAACAACTTACAAACCACAGCTGGGCAGAGATAATAAAGAAAGCAGTACTAGGATGGGGAAGGTTAGGTTCTCCCCAGGGCATACAGAGGGGGAGAAGGGGTCTTTAGGAGAAGCTTTGAGCCTAGCTGTTTTATGCAGCTCCTTGGGGCGTGGGGGGATAGAGAGGGGCTGCTTAGGAAAACCTCAGTATTAGGAGGTAGGTATAAAATGTTCATGTGTGAACATGTATATACACACATATGTGCACATATATATATATATTACATGTAAAGAGCAATTGGAGATGCATTTAGCCACAGCAGAAAAGATCTGAGCTCTGGTATGGTATCCACCTAGTATCACCTCCAAGGACTTGTTCTCACTATGTTTCTGTGTGGGCAGGACATGCTTCCACTTGCACTCCAGGGTATTTTGCATTTCCCACTTATCATCCCTGTTAGACCCACACCTACCATCACATGGTGATACAGGAAGGAGAAAGCCTGAGTAACTTTGGGCTCAGTTCCCAACCTCCAGGCCCACAGAGGGGTTCATAAAACCCCTCCCAGGTCTGTCTCTGCCATACAGCCACTTTGGCTGCTCCCATCAGGCCAAGCAGTACTCTGCAAGGCTTTGAAAAATAAAGCCTAATGATAATCCTCTTGCATGAGGCCAAAACTACAGATCCGTGTCTTGCAGTCCTGTCAGCCAGGGATATAGACGGCAGGTGGGAAGTTGGGAGTTGAGGAGGGAAGACAGAGTGAAACACTTTTTTTATATTGGCAAAAAGCCTAGCAGAAAGGTGGTTCCTCCAGCAAACACTTTTGCCAGGGTGCTTTATTTAGTTTGGATAGCCAGAATAGGGTCTGGTGGTGAAAAGAAGTTTTTTTTACCCTAGGAGAGTATGCTGTAACAGCCTGTGTATTTTCCATAGTTCACAGTAAAAGCAAAGTTGAGGAATTAATAGGAAAAAAAGCAATATTCATTTGCCAGTGAGATACTTAGCTACTTAATCCCTTCCCAGCCTTCCCTCCAGGAGCTGGCAGAGGCCTGGTGAGCACGAGAAAAGCTGTGCCAATGTAAAGCAAGGTTCAACTGCATGCATGTGTCTGCTGAGGGGGAGCCATGCTGATTCCTGAGTTCACTCTCACTGTGATGAGGATTGTGTCCTCCAGCACCCCAAGCTGAAAAGCTGCTGCAGGCCAAAGAAAAGGTCCCAGTTTAAAAAAACAAGTGAGGGGAGTGGATGGGAGGGGAAAAGAGGGAAAAAAAAAAAACACAGAAAAAAACATGGGGAGAAATAGAGGAAGGAATAAAATGGTCTGAGTGCAGGGGTTTGCAGGGTCTTACTGAATGACAAAGAAGGAAAGAGCTTGGTTTCCATGCCAGCAGTGGGGCAGGCCTAGGTACTCAGAGGTGGCCAGAAGCTAGTCCCTGCCAGGGTGCAGGCAGCTGGGCCTGGCACTGCCAGCTGGCTCAAACTGGCACTTGCTGGGGCTGGAGAAGCTTTCCTGAGCAGAGGCCAAATGGCCCATCTGGCAAGGCCATTGCTGGCACGGATTGGTCCTGCAGCTCCCTCACAACCACCACCACCTTGTCTGACAAGATCCTCCCTGTGTCAGCCCTGGGTAGGACTCAGCCGCTGCCAAACCTGTTTTTCTTCACCTCTTTAAGAGAGGATGCACAGCCCTTCATTCAGGATTTCAGGACATAACATGCACAGCTTAAATTAAGGAGAGTGGTCAGGTGCTCCTGTTTGAATAGAGCATGGTTAGGAGCCGTCAGCAGCGTGCCCTGCTCCTGGCTAGTATCCCTCCCCCAGCATCTTTGCTGCTAATGTGAGAAAGCTGGGGCTGGCCTGACAGTGGCAGCTCAGGGCTGGTGACAGATCCCGTGGGAGGGCTGTTTGCTTGTGACTCTTGCTCCTGTACTCCCACAAGGGATGACAAGGCACCGAGGAGATGACAGCAGCCACACATGCCCTTGGGGTGCTATTTGTAGAGGCACCGATTTGAGCCTGCCAGGGCTGAGGCAACCACAGTGAGTTGGACACCATCACACCAACACCAGAGCCCTGAGTAGTGCAGCATCACCAGCTGGAGGCACCAAATAGGTGCCTGGGCTTTGCTGGTCTTGGAAAGAATATAAAAAGCGTTGCCATGAAAAAGGAGTTAATGGACCATTTCTGCTTCCTCTCCTGCTGCAGCTGGAGCCCAGGCGGGTGCCCACAGGCAGTGCCAGGAGGCTTCTGCAAGCTGAGAAGTGCCCTTCATAATAAAACCACACTCTCCACCAGTGCTGACAGGAGTTTCCCGAGCGCCCTGACATAGGAGGGACTGTACCAGGCACTGGAGGCCACACTGCCTCTGGCTCCCCATACTTCACCCCCCCCGGCCTGAGGGCTGCTGCTCCTGAAAGAGCTCAGCAAAGGTGGCTCGGCCATGGCCTCTGAAGGGACCCACCAGATTGGTGTGTGTGGTGACAGATCCCGGCTGTGGGGGAGTAAGGTGGCAAGTAGGCAGCTGGGAGCGGGACTGGATGGAGCCCATTGCAGCAGGGCCACGCGTCCAACAGAGCTTAACGTAAAGGTTTTGGCCCCCCATTTTCTGCTTGCTGCCACTGAACCGGCCAACCGCTACGCTGCGGCTTGCTGAGTAAATGGTGTTCGAGTTGTCGATTACGGTTAATTAGCATCAATTTCGCCTTAAATGGCTGCTCACTGGGCTCGTCTCCTCCGAGGTTAGGGTTGAGAGGCCGCTGAGCCCAGCAGATACCGGGCGGTAAAGGCGAAGCCTCCCGCGGGTCCTGCAGAGGCGGGTGGGTCGGGGACGGCGCGGGAGGCCGGGCCTCGCACAGCAGGAGCTTTTTTTTTGTCCCGTTTTATTCTGTGAGCGACCCCTATGAGCCCGGCCCCGTGTCTGCATCCCTTCTGCGCCGAAACGCAGGTGGCCTCAACTTTCAGCTGGGCTGTCACTGTACAGGCCAGTAGTCACCTGCCCTAAGTGAAAAATCATCGCCGTTCATGCAGACCTGGGGTCGGGCCGAGGCCTGGGGCGGGCCCTGCCGGTGGGCGGTGGCGCGGCCAGGATGACGGCGCCATCTTGCGGAGGAGGGCGGGGGTTGGAGAGTAACGGCCGCCGCCCCTCAGACCCCTCCCCGACACCGAGGCAGGTCGCTCTTGGCATCTGCACCTATGGAGCTACCGTAGAGGAAGCTTCCCGCCCCGTGTGCGAGTGGGGAAAACATGGCAGCTCTGGCCCCACATCACCTCCAGGGACCAAGAAGGGCTGGAAGGTGTCAGTCTGAGGAGTCCTTCTAGTCGGCAGCCCAGCCTCGAGAGAGGCAGGGGAACCCTAGGGAACGCCTCAAGGTGGAGGCTCGGCCAGGCAGCCCCCGACAGTCCACCAGGAGTGTGGGGATAATTTAGTCCCCGGGAAGCTTTCCAGTGGATGAACGTAAAAAGAGCAGAAGCAGAGTGATGGCTGAGGCACGCTCTTTTTGCTGGTGAAAGCGAATTAGGGGAGTGTCCTCTCCCTTCCCCACGGCAGTGTCACCACCTTTTTCTGGCTTCCCCCGGAGCCGCTGACTGCTCTCTTCCCTAGAGCGGTTCGGCGGCTGGAAACGTAGCGAGTGCATTGGCAGTTTCTTTCCTCGGCATCATCCAGCCCCGCTGAGAGGCACTCGACGCACCAGCGGTGGTAAAAAGGCTGGCGGACGTGCGGTCCCGCTCTCCTATCGCTCCCGTCGCCAGACGGGGGGGAAGCCGTGCGCCACAGAGGCTGGGTTAGAGAAGTCAAAGAGATTGAGAGTCCTCGGAGGCGCTCGTGTTTGCTGCCGGCTGGCGTTCGGCCGCGGGGGACTGAGCTGGTCTCAGACAAGGCAGCGAAGCCCAAGCTGCCGTGCTGGGGAACACTCTGCTGTCGGGTTACTTGAGTTGCTGCAGCTCTTCCCTGCGCCAAGCAGCGTTTCTCTCTTGGATGGCTGTGGCGTTAAAAGGCTTCAGCAACAAAGGGGCTTTGTTGTGGTCTCTGCAGCGTTCCTTTTGCCTTGGCTCGCAGCAGCTTTTTTGTTGGACAAAATGCATTCCCTGGATTTGGCCGTGGAGGCATGTGCGGGTACACACGTGTGTGTGCCTTTGCTTGTGGGTGAACGTTGGACACAGCTGCAAACCGGCAGTTCTGGTAGGTTCAGCACTTGCCCAAACTTGTTCGTGTGCGCCAGAACAATGTGCTTTCCCTCACGGTTGGGAATGCTGGCCACTGTCGCAGGCTTTTAACCGCGCTTGAGTGAAATTAATGGCCGCTTTCCATCTACAGGCAGAAACTGTTGCTGGCACCTGGCTCGTTCCTGTTTTTAGTCTCAGGAAGCAATCGGCATTCGCGGTATCAAAGGGATGCCCAAGCCATAGGGATCCTGGCCAGTCTGCCGTGGCAGAGCTGCAGCTGGACAAGCGGTTCTCTCTCCATCACGCTGCGGGGTCTAGTTCACACACGGCAGTGTGCTATATAATACATGGCTGAGGGTCATACAATGACCTATTCCTTTGAAGCTTTGTAATTTATTTCCTTTGGCACAGGTAGCTTGGTTAGTCCCACCTAAGCTTTGGGGGGGGATCAGTTAATCTCTGCTATAGGCTGGTAATAAAAACACAAAATTCTCCTGCTTTTTCCTCACCTCCGTCCTATTTATTTCTCAGGGTTAGAACCTAGTCCAGAATCCCCAGACCAAGTTGAATTAGAATTTAACATTCAAAGATTCAGGCTCCCTTTAGGCTCTAAGGAACAGAATGTCATCCTGTCTTGCCAGTAGCTGCTGGGTAGTCGTTTCAAAGCCATTTCTTTTCAGCAAGCTCTACCATAGCAAATTCCAGCAGTGAATGTATTTCTGGCCTGGCCATGCCTCTAATCCCACAGCTGAGTCTTACGTGTGATCTCTTTTGAAATGCTAGATCTGCTTTCTTTTTATTTTAAATTCCAGACAGCGATATTTCTAGGACTTGGCATTTAGAGTGGCAACAGGGTTGTTTGTAGGAAGAGAAGGGAACAGTCAGGAGGAGGATGTTGACCTAGCAGCCCTACAAACCTACCGCACTTAATCCACTTATTGCTCTGAATTCCTGAAGCAGATAAATGCTGGTAACAGTTAAAACACATCACTGACGGGAGCAGCATGTTCTGTCCTCTAGAAATACATCAGTACTGGAAACTGCAACACTGCACGCTGCCATGGGAATGATACAAGAGCTGAGGAAGCCCTTGCTGTTCAGCAGAGTTCTTCCACAGGAAGGTAATAATCCCCTGTCGCCTTCTTCCTCCCTGTCCCACCTACCTTGAAATGCTGTCCAGGCCTGAAAAATACTGCTGAGGGCTGTTGTGATCCCACCACTGCCTGACCTGCGCCTACACATCTGAAATACCTAGTGGGCCCCAAGTGTCTTGTTACTGCTTTTGATTGTCCTTGTTGCTCAGCACTAACACCTGCTAGGAACAACTTCCAGCTGAGACCAGCCCCATGCCGCTCACATCAGTGCTTCTTGGGGAGAGGAGTTGGTTTTGGCTAATCGGAGCTAAATCTTCCCTGGAGGAGTGCAGCTGCTGCACCAGCCTTGCAGAGCCACACAAAGCCACTTGCTCCTGTCTCCATCTGTCAGGTCTCTCATCAAGGTACTGAAGAGGTCCCTGAGCTCGGGGGAAGCAATGGCCACAACTGCGTGCCCTCACTGTATCAAGAGCGCTTTCTCCTGAGGACCTTGCCCAGGCTGAACAGCAGAGATAATGCTATAAACCAAAGGACACTTTTGAGCAAACCTTTCTCCTACGAAATCTTGGAGGGATAAAACCACCAATGGAGTTTTACTATGTGCAGTTTACAGGCTTGTCTACTTCCTTAGGTCTTTCTCTGCACAGCTGTCCCCCATCAGTCTCCACAGCCTGAAATTGCTGTGAAGTGCTTTCTTGTGGACCGTGCACATGTCTCACCAGAAGTGGAAAAGGAAGAGACAGCCAAGAGAGAAGTGTAGACCTCTCAAGACAACACCAGGTTTTTTTTGCATCAGATGCTGCTCAGCTGTTGCATTGCAGATGTCTTAACTTAAAAACAAGCTTTCTTAGGAATCAAAGACTAATATAGGCACCAAGATCCTCCCACAGAGAAAGTGTTTTCTTCTTCAAAGAGCCCTCCCTAGATCTCCCTACAATAGATTTCTTAAGGCTTGCTTCCATTGCAAAGCTGATTCACTGCCAGCATCTTGTGGATCTGAAGCATTGCAGCTGTTAGGGATGATTTTGCTATCTGGTTGTTTCTCACTTCTGTCTTATACCACAGTGACCCAGTGAAGGAATTGGCTATGAAGGGAAGTTTTATGGAATCTGAAGAATAGTGGAACTGTCCCTCCACACTGATTACTGCTGTGGGTATGTGTTTTCCATGTCAAAGGCAAAGCAGTTGATCCCACACTTGGGTGGTCACATAAAGGAGTTTGATGGTGCTACTGTGCTATGGAATCCATGCCCCATGGCATTGCTCAGGAGCTTCCCCATGTGAACAAAACACTTGATTCTTCACCATCAGGATGGTGAGGCACTGGAGCAGGTTTCCCAGAGGGGTTGTGGAGGCGACATCCCTGGGGACATGATGAGGCTCTGAGCAACATGATCTAATGCAAGATGGTCCTGCTTACTGCAGGGGGGTTGTACTAGATGGCCTTTGAAGCTCTGTTCCAACTCAGCCCATTCTATGATTAAAATAATTTGGAGCAAGGTGCCTTTTTTCTAAAACCTAGATGATACATGCATTGAGATAATCAGGATTAGCTGATCCAAAATAACTCTGTAAACAAATCCTTGTAAAATTATGGTAAAATTCCTACTGTGCCTCTTTCAAGCTTGTCTGTTGCTCCAGAGTCAGTCAGTTCCTTCACTGCATTTGATTACAGTCTCCTCAAATGGCTTCAACCCACATGAGTCAAAGCACATTTTTTCCCATATTCTGTTGTGGGACCTTGCACACTCTGGAAGGTGAACCAAGTTTGCTTTAAATGTGTGTGGTATTTTATGATCATTGGGAATCATGTTAAAAGAATTTACATTTGAATCTTTGGACACCCACTGGTAGGTGTAATACCATGTCAAAATGAACAGTGAAGGGAGGAGTCTGACCAAAAAGCAGAAGAGCCTGCGCCTACCAGGAACAGCTTGCCCAAAGCAGTGTGTGTCCATCTTGCCTGTCCCATTGCAAACAAGAGGATCAACGAGCTGCCTGGGTGTGGAAATACCTGAAAGCCGGTGTCTCTTATGCCTTTTGGATCTTTATAGCTGGCTTATTTCGTGCAGCCTTTGACCTCCTATCATGACCTCTAATCTAAAAGTCATCTTCCCATTTCTTTGGTTGCTTCAGTGTGAAGGTAAATTTTTTTTTCCTTCCTTTTGTTTACTTCCATATTTGTTCATATTAGAGCATTTCCAGCTCCTAATTCTCAGCTGTTGCTAATTTCCAGAGATCCCCTCTAGGAATTTGCAAACTGCTGCTATTTCTGTCTTTTAAGCATTTCAAATCTGAGAGAGAATCCTCAAGAAAGGAGAAACATGGGAGAAGGGTTGGATAACCTAAATAAAATTTTTGGACTTGGGCTTTTTTCCTGGCATGTTCCTCTAAAGCTGATGGCTCCTGGGATGCTGTAAGAAGATGGATCTCGGTTTTTTTACAGCAGTGCTTAGCCTTGTATAGAAATTATATTGCATGTTCTGTGTAGAGATGGAGAGAAGGATGGTGAATGATGAACGATTTAGAAAATAAAGCCCAGAACAGACCACGTGGGTCATCACTTCTATAGCATCTGCAGGATTTTCTGTTGCCTTCTTTCCAGGATCTGGAGTCTGGTGTACACAGGACTGTGCACTCAGAACAAATGGGCATACCCCTTAGGAACATTCTGCATCTTGGCTGATTTTGAAGCTGGGAACGTTTTCCTAGTGATGTAGCCTAAGCTATTCCTTACTTTCAGGCTATTATCCCTGGCTATGTCATCTGTAGAGGATATTTCATAATGGATGTTACTTCCCAATAGTCCTGTCTGGACAGTGTCTGTGCCCTCCCTCTGTTACTGCCTCTTTCCCTCTTCCCCAGCACTTCTTCAGTGCTCTGCATTCAGCAGCACTAAGAGTGAGCTGCCTTTTCTCGTGCCAAGTCCCTCTGTGCACAGGTGATGCTGCTGTTGCAATGCAACATTAGTGCACTATGACAGGAAAGCAAGCCCGGGTATGCTCTGGGACAGCTTTAATGCCTTGTTATGAGCCTGTTCATAGATCAGAACCCCAGGGAATCCCATCAAAAGCGTGAATGGAAAAGCTTGCCCATCCCCTATCTTCTCTTGCTGCCTTTTTTCCTCTTCTATTTTCATGTCTCTGAAAAAATCCTTCATTTTGTAAGACTTGTTTGCAAGATTCCGGTTCCCTTTTTTAATGGTTTGCACAGGCCTCCTCTTAGGTTTGTGGTATATGTGGTGTTATGTCAGCTGATGGATACATCCAGAGACTGCCTGTTGTTAAACCTAGATTTGACTGGGAGGCCAAATATATTCTCTACCCCAGCCTCCTTACTAGACCATGTCTCACTCTTAGCTTTTTAAATTTTTTATTAAACAAATCTGGGAATGGCATTTGGTAGGGTTCCCCACTTGTGCATATTCAACCTTTCTTGCAGCTCTCAACATCATTGCCTACTGAGATGCAGTGATAGATCACTTCCAGCAGGCATTTCTGTGTAAGGAGGAAGCTCATGAAAGGCACAATCTCCCATCTCTCTGCCTAAGATATTGTCATGTGTAAATACTTCAGATGAAGTTCCTGTATCTAGCATCAGGTCTTGCACTTTGCTTCCCATTTACAGCAGCAAACGTTTGGCCTGATTAAGCTGTGTCTTATTTCTCATGGCTGTGGTGCTGGCCCCTGTGCAGAATATGCAATTTCCTTCCTTGTTTGTGCTTTAGAAATGCAAAGTCCCTCTGGTGACCTCTGCTTGTGAACTGGATCTTCACTGGCGCAGAGTCGCCACATGGGCACATCTGGATGGTTAAGCAGAGGTTAGTAGCTCAGGAACTTCAGGAGATATCCAGCTAAAGTTTCTCTTGGAAAATAACTTTCTATTCATCTGTTATAAATACCTTCTCACACTACTGCAGAATCCACTTCCACCTTCATTTCCTGTCTTTCTGTGTACTGGTGTTACATGAAGGAGCTCACAAGGGAAAAGGGGAAGCCTGTGAAAGCAATAGGCTGTAGCAAATCACACAGCAATTGCCCAAGAGGTAATGTGGTAGTTCACATGGGGCACATGCTCTGAATTACTCCATTTCTGACAAAGGCCAACATTCTGCACTTCCTAAGGTATGGTTATTTTCACCCTGTGATCCTGTCTTAGGGGCAGCAGTCCTTTCCTGACTTAAAGTGGTATTAGGTGACTGCTATCAATTATTATCTTTACAGGGGAAAATGTTGCTGTACAGCAGAAGCCTCCAATTCAGGTTGCACTGCTTAAGGAAGGAATATCCATCCCCTGTCAAGTCATATTCCCTTATGTGCCAAAATACACCGAGTTTTCCATCTCCTACTACTGGATTAATTCACTGGGACAGAAAGTATCCATCTATCATAGGTCAGAATATGTGCCCATCCCTTCTGGAAAAGAGAACAAGACTGCTACCAGATCTTATGACCATGTGATCACATCACTTGAAAACACCTTTTCTACTGGCACATACTACTGTGATGTCGAATGGAAAGACAAAAGATTGATGGGAAATGGAGTGTTTGTCCTTGCTAGAGGTAAGTGAACAACCAGAAAGAGAGAGCAGGTGGTTAAAAATCATCTGGATCTGGCTCTGGAAAGGTGAGATTTATTTTTCCTCTGCCCAAATGAGCTATGATGTCAGGTGGGAAGAATACTTAATGCCATCAGAGCTGAATGTATTTTACGCAAGTGACCCATGCTGCTGTTCCCAATGCACAAATGGAGACATGAAGATGTAGTCATTTTTATCTAACCTGCTGTGTCCTCCTGTGAATAGCAGACTTACAGTCAGGGTCTATCCAGGGAGTCTGGGCACTTGGTCAGAGAGAGTTTTTAGGTCTCAGTGTTTAAGAGTATGAGGTATGGCCTTCAGCAATGTGACAAAGGAAGCTGAACACAAGGTCAGCGGTTAAGGGTGCTCACTGTAGTCAGATGTACAGGTTAGGTGCTCACCATTAGGGACTCACCATAATCTCTTCCCCTTTTTTGTATGGTACAAGGGAACAGTTGCTCTGTTAGTGAACAGGCTGGAAAGCAAGGAAGAGCTCATGCCAAGATAAGAGGAATATATAGAAAAGTGATAAGAATATGTATGCTGCTCACTGGCTGGATAGTTTATATTTGAGTGCTTGATATGAAAAACTTCTCAGAAATTGTAAATGCAAGGACCCATGACAAAACAGCTTTGCCACTGTGGTCAGAGGATGCTTTCAGCACCCATCCTGCTAGTTTGTGTGGATTGAGTGCTTTCCACCATTTCTCTTTCTTCCCCTGTCACTGAAGATCTCTTCCAGCCTCTTTTGACCACCTTTCTTGACTCTCTTGAGCCATACCCTGCTCTCTATCCAGTCAGACTAGGTTTTCAAGGGCATGTGCTTCTTTGTCATGGTATTCTGTGCTGCTTCCTGTGATTTAGCTCTCTCACTTCTCTTTACAGGGTTCAAAATGTCACAGGATCGTAACTTCTGCTCACACTGTGAATATTTTACCTTCTTTCTTACAGATACAGGGTATGTAGAGACCTCTTATGGGTGGGAAATCCTCATTACCCTTACGATTCTTCTTGCTGTATTGAGCATCACTGCAACAGCTCTGCTTCTGTGGAAAAGAAAGGCAAGTTATAACCAATAATAAACAGTACTTGACACAACCTATTCTAGGAATTTATTTCACTTGCTTCTACTTGGCTGAACTGGAAGTTCTCATGCTAAAATTTTCCATGCTAAGTATCTGCCTTAGGTTTATTTTCTTTTTTTTGAAGTTCCATCTTTCTCAGGGAAAAAAAGATTACAGGAGAGACAAAATGACTTATTGATTTCTCCATTAAAGAAAATCTGGTAATCATTTTGATTCCAGCGTGCACTGCTTTAGAGCAAGGATATGACACAGGGCAAGAAGGAACACTAGTAGTGCACTGTCCCTGAGAATATTCAAGAAGGGGTAGCCTTGTGGTGGGACTTTGGATATCTGCAGTCTGTATATGCTCAGTTGTGCCTCTTGTCAATTTAGCAGCTCAGTTGTCTGATGGAGCATGCAAAGCTGCCTTTCCACACAGTGCCAGAAAGGTAACATCCTGTGCAGTCAAGAAAGTCTGTGGCAGCTCTGGTGGCAAGAGGAGGGCAGAACTTTCCCTGTTTCTAATCCTCTGTTAGGACTGGGGCAAGTCTGGTGCAAGGGCATGACCTGATTGCAAGAATACTGTGCAACTGTGTTCCTCAGCCATGGCCTGAGCATCACAGGAAAAACAGGATTGGGGAAGAAAGAATGTAGACAGCTGGTGAAGAAAAGGCAGACTCCATTGAAAAACTCTAGAGTCATGTTGCTGACATCTCTGATTTATGCGGAAAACCTACTCCCCCTAGTACTGCCATCCTCGCAGTGTTCAAAACTGAATCCTTTGCACTTTTCTGGTGATCCCAAGGCTGTCTTAAAAAAAAAGTATGTATAACAGAATTTGGGGATTGTTGTTTTTGAGTAGAGTATTCAGCTTGGTCCTTGCTGCCATGACAGCAGCCTCTCTGCATGCATTTTTATGTGGAGGGTGTGCTGCCGGTGCAGTCCTACGACTCCAAGGAGCATCAGGCTTCAGCACACAGAGTCAGAGATCATGAGGTTGAAAACAGAATGGCAGCAGCTGGCAGACCTGCTAATCTCGTAGGACTTACCTTGCAGGCAGTCTAATAGAGGGGGAAGGACGGCAGAGTGACTAGGCTGGAGACAGGACCCCATCTCTACTTGCCTAGACAGCATCTCCATGGGGATGAGGAAAGGGGCACTGTCATGTCTTGCCAACTGACATCTCTAGGTTTTGAGGTGGGACCACAAGTTTCAGACCTACGGGCTCTCTTTGGGGGCTGAAGAGCCACACAGTCATTACATTTGCCCTCCTGCAGAACACAGCTTGGATTTCTCACCACAGCTTGCTCAGACCTGCTGGTTTAAAAATGTTTATCTTTAAGAGAAGCTATTTAGCATCCTCCTTAGTTACTAATGGACTGGAAAGCAGTTCATCGTTTTCATGTGATGTGAATATAATCATCCCACTTCTTTCCGAATTAGAACAGAGATACTTAGCAAAGCCTCCTGCCTTTTCTGCCTCCTCTCTTGCTTGCTGAGCAGAGCTAACCCTTACCCATGCATGAACATGTTCAAGGAGAAGTCATCCAATGCAAGAAACATTTCAGAGGAAGAGACCTTCATCTTTCAACTCCATGCTGGATTTGCACCTTGCAGTGTATCACTCACTGTATGTTCTCATTAATGGTCGTCTGACGCTCTTCTCTAGACTCTGCAGATCAGCAAAAGCTTCCTGGTCAAATCTCGTTGAAAATAACTGCATTTTGCCTCTCTGAAATTCCTCCACATGGTTTGAACAGGGCCCTGCTTTACTGCCTGTCCTACATCACAACTGTATGTTGTTAAATGCTTACACTCTCCATCCAGCTAAATTTCAGTACTGTAAGTGATTTCTATGTACACACTTTCCACTGCCCTGCTTAGTGTTAAGTCAGCAGCCTCCTCCATTTTACCCTGTGACAAGGAGTGCGGCCAACCCATGTGTGCATCCTTTACTGTGGAAGCACTCAGGGTGTGTGAGCAGCTGGCTTTTACGTGGCGTTGGTATTCCCTTCACTTTTGTTGTGACATTGGTGTTTCCTTCATCTTTGGAGAGAAGATGTGTCATTTCATGCCTTATGCTCAGCAGATGTTGTGTCCTAGAAGAAACCGGCTAAATATCCTGAGAAAGAAGGTGGAAACACAGCCCCCTTCAGCCAGCCCTCCACCACCAACACCACCACCTCCAGTATATGATGTGAGTACCACAATCACCCTCCATCCCTTCTGTCCACATCATAGTGCAACCCTTCCTTTCCCTGTCATCCCATGAGAGGCACCACCGGTATCATGATATGGAACAGAAGCAATACTCACGTACCAGCCTGGTCCTGGTGACCTTGCTCCTGTGCTTTGCCCTGCTTAGCTCCTCTTAGTGCTGTGTGTGTTTCATGTCTCTGTCCAGGTCCCACTCGTGGATTCCTTGATTTCAAAGGCTTGCACTATGCCTCTGAAGGGTAGCTCCCTTCCCTCTGCCAGCAGTGTAACAGCACAGAGCAGCAAGTGCTCCTGGTAGCAGAGGTAGAAGGCTCTTCAGAAGTCTGGGAGGAGGAGGGGATCACAGCCTCACTTTGTACTGTAGCGTGTCTCAAGGATAGGTGCATTCACCAGCTGGAGAATGACAGTTTGGGGAAAAGGTGGAGAGAAGTGCTCCTGCCGTGACACCTTCACTGGTGTCAGTGTCATGGACCTCTGCAGTCCTGAGCAGGCTGACTAGCTCTTGGAGGTAAAAGAGCAGGAAGAAAGTAAAAGGAGTCTCTTTTTTGGAACATTTCACTTTCGTTGCATAGGAGCTCCTTTTTCCTTTCCCCAAACTGGTGAACACTGTCTGCTCCCACTCTCTGAGCCCAATAGTAGCAGTGTCGTAGGTAATAGGATTGGAGTGGCTCTCCTGAAATGTCAGGCCTAGACCTCAGCTACTTCAAGTAACCATGTCCCCTAATCCCATTTACAATCATCCAGCTCCATTTAAAATGAATTCCTTTTTCTCCTTTTACTCCCATGGGAGGGCTGCACTTACAAGGAAAGGTTTTTTTTTCCCCCTCTGTGATCTGTGGGACAAACGAGGAGGAATGAAATGAAAGTGAGTAGAGAAAGGTGTTGCCTGAATGTTAGGAAATCTTTCTGACTGTGAGGTCTGTGAGGACTGGAAAGGTCTCTCAGAGGAAAACCTGTAAGCTCTGCTGCATTAATCATTTAAGCTAAACAAAACAAAGCACTAGACAATGTACTACAGAGAGGAACAAAGCTCTGCTGAGGAAGCAAAAGACATGATAGGGGGCAGATGTGAAAAAAGGGTATGTCCCTACTACCTTCTCATCCTCACTTAACAGTTGCGGGGTAGTGGGGGGGCTCCATTTTGTGGCCCTATAATTTTTGGAGTGAAGATATAAAAGAAAGCACCATGTATTTTATGTGATTTGTTTAGTCTTGGCAAAAAGCAATGCTTTGGGTAAAAGAGGTTGCAGGTTACAAACCTTTTCATTTATATCAAGTAATTTCTTTTTAATTCAGGCTTATAAAAATCTGAATGGGTAGTTTCCTGCTGAAGTGGATGATTTCTGCAAGGAGGCAAAAGAAATCAAATCCATTTCTCGCTCAGTCGGCCTCGTCATGCATCCTTAGCTCCATCTTAATTACATGTTTCATCATGTTGTTCTGTTCAGGAGGCCCCACTAAGGCTAATATAGCAAGCCAGCAGAGCCAGCCTTAGGCACAGGCAGTCCCGGTAGCTGGCTGAACCCCTGTGCTTGCAGGAGCCCCATGGACTTGGCCCAGGTGTCTTTCCCTGAAGCCTGTTCACTACACACCAGCTGTGCAGGGCTCTTAGCCAGCCCACTGTGCGAGGCAGGTAGTCCAGCCCTCTTTGGCAGAGCTGCAAGCAGCCTTGGACTATCTCCTGCATGCTGTGGGAGTGCCAGCCTGAACACTGGAGGTTATTGGAGCAGCTGCTGTGAGGTGACTCATTCAGGCATGAAGCAGCGACTCCTGACACAGATCCCTCCCTCGTGTGATGAGAGCAGGGCTGCAGGGTGAGGAGTGGAGAGCACAAGGGCCGTGAGGTGTAATGGAGAAGTTAATGAGGGGGAGAGGGCAAGAGCTTTGGGATGGAGATCCTGCATTGGATGGGCCCTTAGGACAGATGATGGGAGTGGAAAATTGACAAACTTTATTTCCTTTGACTCTGGTGCAACACTGCTAAATCTTGTTGGGAGTCTGTGTGGTATAAATCCAGCACTGCAAACAATGTTTGAATTTAGGTGCATTGTGAAAACTCAGTGTTAAATTTGGTGTTGAACTCTCAGTGCTGAATTCATGGGGATGGTAGAAATCTGTGGTCAGCACTGGGTAAGCTAAGGCAAGGAGGAATCGTAGAATACTCTGAGCTGGAAGGAACCTTCAGAAGTCATCTGGTCCAACCCCCTCCAGTGAGCATCTTGCACTAGATCAGGTTGCTTAGAGCCTCTTCAAGCCTGGCCTTGAATGTCTCCAGAGGTGGAGCCTCTCTAGGCAACCTGCTCTCAAGGAAGAGGAAATGACAAGTGAGAAGTAACCAGAAGGCTCAATCCTGGCATAAGAATGGTCCTAGCACACCTTCTGCATAGCCATCGTGCTGAACATGCCTAGGAGTAAATGCCTTCTCCACTGGCTCTCCAGGTGCCACCTTTTACTTCATGGCCCCATGGAGTGAGGGGGTGTATGCACAGTGAAAAGCAGAAGGTAGCAAAAAGCCACAGTGATAAGGAGGCAACTGGGACCTCAGTTTGTTTCCACTATGCTGCCAGGTACTCCTTGACCTCTTTATCCTCCTGGAGCAGCTCTACCTCACTGTACTGCCCAGACCCAAACCTCTGTTTTCCTCTGTCTTCCAGCTTAGCTGCCTAGTTAATGAGCAGTTTGAAAATAACAATCCGGAAGGACTCGCTTCACCCACTTTACACTTCAAACAGGCTTTTTTGAGCAGCAAACAGGCAGGTTCCAGAACATAGGAGCTTTTCCTGGTGCTAGTGAGACAAGGAAGCTGCTTGAGGATGGGAAGACATCTGCCAGCAGGGAGGAGAGAGACCTGTGTGCCTCCACTGTGACAGTAGCAGGTGGCCAGTGACCAAGTAAAATAATTAATTTTAAAATGGTGGTTGGAGACACTAACTTTCCAACTGTCCAGCAATTATCAGCGGCCTCCATGGGAAGAGTGATTGTGGAGGAAATTTTTTTTTGGAGGTTGAACACCAAAAGGATCCTTCTTACTTGTGAATTACTTCAGACTAGAACAGTGAAAGAGGGTGCCTGTCCTGCCAAGGGGACACAGAGCCAGGCTGCTGGAGTGCAGTATGTGGGACCAAGTCTGCACTCTGAGTACCATAAAAAGAATTGAAAATGAGGATGCGGAAATGGGATTTTCTGTGTGCACATGCAAATAATTTGGATTGTCTGTGTGGGCAAGCGAGTTGTTGGGAGTGGAAAGCAGACAGGTGAAATAATTTGACTGTTCCTGGAGGAGGAGTGGGAATAGGAGAGCTGTTGGTTCTCCATTCACTGTGGCTTCCTCCTGAGTGCCTGTTTATTTCAAGCTCCAGTCCCAAATGCTGCTCCTCTATCATCCGGTTCTGTTCAAACCACCCACGGTTCTGCCTGCCCAAAGGACACTGAGGATATGCAACTCTGGATGAAGTGTTGAGGGTTCAGGTGACTGTCAGTCTTGGAATCAAGCCCTCATGTTTTGCTCATCCCCCTCAATATGTTGCAGGGATCCTCACTCCCTTCACTGCCTATCCACTAATCTCATCTGCCCCTCTCCAGGCCGGAGCTCCTCCCATCTTCCTGTTGCCAGAGAAACAGCCACCTTGGCAACCTGCTGTCATCCTTGAAACACACATGGAAAAGTCCTCCTGATTGTTATGTTTGATCCTTCAGGCAGATCTGGAACATCATTCAAACTGACATACATCTCCTGTGACATAATTACCTTGGGGACCAGCAGGCACATACACATGTAGGGAGAGTGTGTGGGATCATGGATATGTTTGAGGGCCTGAGAGTATATTGATTTTTTTTTGTATTATTCTTTGCTCACTCTAAGAAGCAAAGAGAATTCTGACTTGGGAAAAAATCCTAGTAAATAGAGGATGTGCCTAGTGTGGGTTTTCCGATTTTCAACATCCCTTGTGCTTCAGGATCTTCAGCCTCTCCCCTTTCCTTACCTTTGTGTGCCCAAAATAATCATGAGCAAAAGCTAATGAGTGTCAGGCACCTAAACAGTCCTGAGTGATGCAGACAATTCCCTGTTACCTGTGGTGCACAATATCCTCATGTGGTAGAGAGAACTTTATTCTGTATTCTGGGACGATTTGGAGCAGAGGGAGGCAGGGGCCTTGGCATTCTTCTCTGTTGCTTTACTCAGGATAGTAGCATCAAAGCCTGTCTCTGTGAGCTTGAAAAAGGGAGCACTGTAGAGGTTTGAAGGGAAAAGGCTTTTCTGTTTGCCCAAGTTCAGGTCAGAAATGTCAAAATTTTGGAGATGGCAGGGGTTTCCTAAAAATTGATGAGATGGTATGAGTTGGGGAACAACACAATGAGCAATTAGTTGTCTTAAACCTAAGTAATTTATTTGACTCCTCCTCTCTTCCCTGTGCAGTGCTTGGATTTGGAGCATGTTGATGTCTATTCTAACCTTGAGAACTACACAAAGAACCCATCACCCAGACAGAGTTCACCAGTGAAGGTAAGGGTTATGGTCCTGTTGTTGGAGTGTTTCCTTATGCAGTGGCACATGGGGAAAGCAAATCCACAGAGTTGCCATGGCCCTAGAAGGCAGTAAGTGTCTCTGCTCTTTCCCCACTTCCAGTCCCACCAAAACAGGAAAATGGGACATGCATCTCTTCGCCAGCTGGACTGCACATGTAGCCTATCTTCTCTCTTACTGCAGACCCTGTGCTCCTGCTGCTAGTTCCAATAGTCCCGGATGCGTGCAGATGCTTTGTTGTATGACATACCCCAAAAGGAATTGAGGGACTTAGCCTCACTGCTCCCTCTGAATGGAGCAGACGTTCATGCAGAGCTGGCCAGATGCTGGCCCTTTCCAGATTATTGAAGCAGCTCAGATGGCCTCCCGGGTAGAGGAGTCTGTGCTCTGGGGACTGACTCTGGACACAGCTTTGCTTTCATTAAGCACGTGATAGCAATTTCATGGCTGCAGAAGCTAACATAGCCTGAACACAGACTAGGCTGACACAGTCTGTCAGTTCTAGGGGTCAGGAAAAGGCAGTTTGGGTACAGTTTGGGCTTGGTTCTTCTTACTGGGCTGAGCTAGAGACAACGAACTAAATTCACTCACATTGAAGTGAAAGTAGCTGCAACTTGGAATAATGATGTGCAGATCAATTGTGGGGGTCACGTAAAATACACCAGAGGCCCACACAACCCTCTATTCTGCTTTTGGTGGGTGTGAACTGTTTCACAGGGACAAAACTTATGTGTGGCATCCCAGGGAATACTTCCTGTCCTCAGAGTTTCATTGCTCTTTTTCCCTCCAGATCTCTTACCTCCTTAAAAAATATATTTGCTCATCTAACATTATGAAACATTCATGAAAAAATGTCTGCTGCACTCTCCCCCTGATGTCATGTCTCAGAGAGTTCCCCAGGTTGACTGAATACACAGTGTGGAGGATGGTGTCAACTTTACTTGGCACCATGCCTTTGTTTCATTAAGGACAGTATTTTCCAGTGTCTGAGGCATTTTCATAACTCCAACCTCTTAGGAAAAGGTAGTCTAAATTCAAATGGTCTTCTCTATGCCAGAGCTATTAGCCATATGATCTGGTCCAAAGGCCAATGGCATTTTGCAGTCGCTGCTCTGGCACCACAGAGGTTGGTAGTAGCAAAGGCAGTTGGAGATATCTGAGTATTAAGGGGAGAGATGGCTCATTTTATATAAGCTGTCTTATACTCCAGTGCATCATATGCAATGGAAAAGACAACATCCCTCATATTGTGTTCTTGCTGTATTTTGAATAACTTGGATAGGGAAAACTGTTGGTCTTGTTTCCTCTTCTCTGTCCTATTTATTCTTTTGTATACCTTCATCAGCTTCTCCCTTTGAAATTATTTGGTCTGGATGATGCGATGCAGAATATATTTGGGGTTTTCCCCATATATGGAGCTGTCTGGACTGTGATGAATCCCTTTTGTGTGGCCTACTCTGCTCTGAGTTAGTGCTGAAAAAGAGCAGAAGCAAAGCAGCACCTATGTGCGAGTGAATCTGGTGCTTGTAGTCTCAGACAGTACAGGGTAAAGGCCAAAGCAGAGATGGGAAAAAAAGAGAAGAAAGCAAAGAGCAGGGATAGGATGAGATCTCACGCCAAGAACAGACACTACTGAGAGTCCTCAGTTCTTGTGGTGCTCAGAAGACAAAAGAACTAGGAATGGTGATGCCCCATTATCTTTCCACAGGGGAATTTGACTGTGCTTTCCACTCATGTTGAAAGCACCTTGATCAGCTTCCTCCTCAGTCATACTGGGCTGAGACCATCTGGATCACTTGACTTCCATCTGACCGTGCCGGAATAAAATAGGGTGTTTTGCCAAAGAGCAAGAACTTGTGGGCCAGTTGGTTTGGCCTGTGAGAGGGATTGCTGAACTGTGGCTGACTGCTGCAGAGGGTCCAAGCCAGTCGTTGCTGTGGGATGCTGCACATAGAGGGGGAGATGAAAAGGGAAGCTGGGCAGGGAGCCCCTGAAACAACAGCATTTGCATGTTGTCACACTGGACTGTCAGCCAGCTTGGGTAGTGAGTAGTTAATCCTGCATGCTTTGAATGTGCCAGCAGAGTGCTTTTGTAAAATGTTTCCCTTTGCTGGTGGCAACAGAGAAAATGCTAGTGTAGGTAGGGCTTCATTCACCCGGTGGCATTTCAGCTACTTGCTGTGTAACCTTGCTTACAGCAGGCCTGTGCCACACAGCGCTTAAAATATCAGTCTGTCAGCGCCTTGTCTACACAAGGCATGGTTGTGAGGAATAGACTCAACTGCTGAAGAAACGGGATTGAGGAGGTCAGGGAATTCCTCCTTCACAGAATCCAAAGTGATTTATTTTTTTACCAGTCCAATTTTCCCTCCCCTCCCTGTCTGACAGCTTTTTGGGGAAGAATGACAAGTAAAGTAGGCATCTTTTTCCCTTGGGCTGGATTAGTCACGTTCATCTTTGGTGGAGCGGCATTTCTCACTATAGAGGCTTCCGTTTCAGCAGATCACTTATAGCCATTTCTTACAAAACAAATGTCAGTGTCTGCTTATTAAGAATTAATTCATCTTCTTTTGAATAATTTTCTTCCATTTCTTTTTTCTCCTTTTCATCATTCTGCAGACATCTAAGAAGCAAGCATCTCTAGAAGAATCCTCTGATACATTGTATGAGAATATCTAACGGAAAAACTGAACCTGTGTGGACCAGACATGTTTCTGTACTGTAGAATTATTCTCTTACATCTCCAGTACTCTGCAGAGATTGACAGCAACTTCAGGGCACAACCACAAGGGACTTGTGAACCCCTGGCTCCTTCTAAACTGCCCTTTATTAACAACAGAATGCATCTGTTCAGATCTCATCACGGCTAAATCTGCATTGATGCAGCAAAGTTATTTTGCAGCAAAGCTGTTTGGTGGAAAAGCTGCTTTTGTCAAGCACTCACACTTAGAAATGGTGCAGATGGGATCTGTTCAAGTCTCTATCACCTGGCCTGGCTGAAATACTGAAGTTTCAGTTCTCTGTAAATGATAGGACAATCCAGGGACCTCCCTGTCTGCTGTCTTGTTCTTTTGATCCTGACTGCAACAGTCCATCTGATCCCCTGCCCACAGCAGGCCACCAGGCCTTCATACATGGTTTAACTGAGATACAAGCATCCACCTGCCTGTTTTCCCTTTCTCAGGAACCCTAGAGTATAGCATGCTTTCTCATAATCTGCTAATCCCATCAAGTAGTCACAGATGCCTGCTGTGACCATACTCAGCCAACTCAAACTGGTGCCTCTGAGTAAATCCTTTCCCTTCAGCAATATCCATGGTATATGATGAGGACTGGATGCATGGACAGACAGAGAAAGAGACAACAGGAAACATCCCTGACTGGCAACACGTCTCAGTGGCAGTACCCTTTCCAGAATGGGGAAGAAGAACAAGGAGATGGGAACCTCTCTTGCTGAGGCTGTATAAGCCAAGTGGGTCTGGGATCAGGTTCGAGTCCAGTAAAGTTCAAGCCAAGCTCCCTGGTTTCCTTTCTTCTTGGCAATGGCTTTGTTATCACTTGGGAATTTGAACTTCTGTGGGAGCAGGCGTGCTGCCTTTGTCTCACCAAAACCGATGGGTTTACCTTTGTTTCAGCTAGCCAGTATTTCCTAATAAGGGGCTCCTTTACCCCCACCCCCGTATTTTACTTGGCCAGGTAAATGAGTTATGTATCTTAGAATGGCTGGAGGGAGGCCCTAGTGGGGAATTTTCTATCCAAGCATTTCTCTCTTCTGTCAGCTGGAACTTGCCTCCATTTGTGCTGATGCGTTTTCTAGTTCTGATATGGAAAAGGTTATATTAAATATCCATATAGCACGATCAAACCAGTGGATCAAAAAGCTGAGGCTGTTTTATCTCAGATTAAAAGCCAACAAAATAACAACCAAACAAAACCAACCCAAAATAAGAATATGCAGCATAACTTAAGAGGAATCATAAAAACCTCTTTAAAGAGGAAGATCAAATTAAAATTGAGCTCCGGGGTCATAGGACCCTCTCTAGTTGAAGATGATGTTGCTATGCATCAGAGATAGAGGCTATGGGAAATGTCTCCAGGGCCTTCAGCCTTCCTATACTATGTTTAAAGAGATAATCCGCTTATTGCTTTGCTCTTTTTATTAGAAGAGATTTCAAACGTGCAATTTGGACTTTCTCTAACCACAGGAAAATGCTTTTTCTCTTCCCAGCATTGAGGAATTAATTTCAGAAAGAGCAAAGAATAGAGAACATGGCTTATTAGACCCATTTTCCATTTTTTAAAGTGATTGCAACAATTGTAAGTATTTTTGAAGTCAGCAATTTTAGTGTTAACATATGTGACCAGAAAAAAATTGTGTTCACAGAGAAAAACGTGGGAATGTACAGGTATAACAATTCCTCTCCTTAATAAATTCAGAGAAATTATGAGATGAATTATAAATACGTTGCAGTATGGCAATGAAAAATTCAGCAGAAGCTGGTGAAAACTTCCAAAACAATGCTGCTTAGTTTTTCTGTTTTGCTTTTTAAATTTTATAAATGCTAAAAATACTGGGTGCTACTGGAAATTTCTTGGCAAGGATCTTACTTTGCAATGAATTAATTTCTGTTATATCTTTCTGTTATGTTTTAAAACAGTGTGTTTCTTACATTTATGCTTGAACAATTCTAAATCTTAAGCAGCTGAAGCTGCTTAAAATGAAACATGAGAGAAAGAACATTTGGAATAGAAAAGGCTATCCTAGGAATAGTCAGTGCTAAGGTACTAGAAGAATCACACTTTGATCAATTAAATGGAAAAGTAAAAATTTCCAAGAAACACTGACAAGTCTGGGGATTTTGGCTGTGTGCCAAACCTTGACAGAGTCAGGGAGAATTGCTGTGTGGATTTCAATGGATTTAGGATTTTTCCTACAAGAGTAAAAGTCTGCTGCATGAGAAAAAGGAACTTCTGAGGCTCTGTAGCCCCATGCTAGTATCAGTTCTTTAGCATCATGCGTCATGGGCAGCTGCAGTAGCTTCAGAGTGTGTGAGAGAGAAAGGTATAAAGCAGAAGTCTGCAATATTTTAAAATGGTACAGAGTTTTCCAAGGAGGTATGATGAAATGCCTCCAGGCACAGGTGGGAGAGACTAAGAAATATAAATTATGTAATATTGGTAAAGCTGCTTTGTAGCAGAGAATGTTTTTCAGGAAAAAGACAGTCGTTTTGTCTCTTTGTCTTACCTGAAAGTAGATGGAGAAAATGAGTATTAATAGTGAGAGGAAACAAGGTAAATTTTAAAACAAAAAATAAAAAAAACAAGACAAAACAACAAAACCCAAGAAATTAAGGATCAGCTCTTCCTTCCAGCTTTACAAAGGTGAGAGGTGATATCTGGGCTGGTCTGTTCATACTACTTGTTATGCTTTTAAATGAATGTTGAGAATGGATTCCTCTTGAAAACCATGTCCCTGAGGGCCTCAGCTTCACTTGCTTCCCCCAGCATGGTGGTGTTATGCATGGAGGACGTTTTCAGGTTATGGTGGTATAATCTTTGATTCCCAAGTGTTGAATTATCCCTTTGTGAAGTAGAGATCCATTATCAAAGGAAGCAGTGAAATGAAGTGGTTTGGTCCTTTTCTGCAGGGGAGAAGGGCTTGCATGAGTACAGTCATATGAAACATGCCAACTATATTTTGCCTTTATCTGTGGAAGAGGAATATCTTGCTGTGATGGATAAGACATTGAAATGTATGTCCTAGGTGTTAGATGTTCTTCATCACTTTGCCTTCTACTCTCCTTTTTTTTTCATTCCCATCATAGGAGTATCACTATGGTTAGTCATCTCTAAATATCCAGCTGGGGATGGTTCTTTAGCAAGGGATACACTTGACCAAACAGTGCCCCGGTGAAACGGTTATTACTGCTCTGATTTGCATTGCTGCTTCACCCATTAGTGCGCTAAGTCTGGGACATGGGCAGGGGTTTCTTCGTGCTGGGTTGTCACTTGGAAAGGCATGATGTTTCTTCAGCCCTTGGCCATACCATACTGTGACCCTGCGAGCCAGGGATTTAGGAATGGCAATGACTGAAGCCACCAGATGGTGCCCTAGGTCCTCGCTGCTCCCTTTCTTGTCCCCTGCCTGCCCACAGCCCCCTGCCAGATCCTCTAGTAGCCCCCGTGCCAAAGACACACAGGCTTTGCCAGCTACAGCCATGCAGAACATCCTCAGCTCTGACTGTCTTTTTCTCCTAAGAATGATGCTTCTGATACCCCTCACAGCTCTGTGCCATGGCCCAGATGCCACCAGCATCTGTGAAGAGTTGAGGACAGGACAACTTCCTGTCCTTTGCACCCATGAAATCTGGAGAAAAAGTCTCATTGGATGCAGGCACAGAGCTGCCCATGTGAGGGACAGGAGAGTGACTGCTGACACCATCATTGGATCAGACCGGCATCTGAAATAAAAAATTGGACAGATGTTGGAGGCTGCTTGGATCTGCCGCCACTTTCTTTCATTGAGGTGAAGATTTGCTACACACAGTGAAGTATCATTACGAGTTTATAAATAAAAATGGAGAAGATCAGTGAGCACCAGTGACTATCTGCTTTCCAAAGAAAGACGAGAGCACAAACCTTCAATGTCTTCTCTTGCTTGATTCTAGGGCAAGCCAATCTCCACTTGCTGGCAAGAGATGAAGTGTTTTTCTTTGTTAATGATAAAATAGAAATACGGTTTACTATTAGTATCTAGTGTGTTACTTGGTACTCTACTACTAATAGCCAGGCCTTTAAGCTGACAAGCTGTGTATCTGCAAGATTCTCTGCACCAGTACTGAAATAACACAGCCACCCACCTGGGAATAAAATGCAGTGATATTTTGACAATTCCAGGCAGGTTCCCATGAGAAATGACCCAGGAGGGCAAGTTGTCAGCTCCTGAAGCAGGAGGGAACAGCCCTTATTCCACGGGGAAGTCTTTCCTCACCAGACAGCAAACCTCTCCTGGAGCTCCTCTTTTCCTTTAGCTCTTTGAAAAATGTGCATTGTGTTGTATTGCTCTGGGCCACATGAATATTTGTATATACAGCTGGTAGAGCCAGGCAGGTCATCCACCCTACTTTAAGAAGTCAGAATGTAATTATCCAAATTGGAACAGGGTGAACACAGAGAAGCTAACATATGGGCTTCTTCAAAATGTTGTGTCTTTTAATAACCAGTCAGGGCCTCTGGTTTCTATCCAATATGAAAGATTTGTCTGCCTACATTTTTTGCAATGATAGCTGAGAATTTCCAGGGGCAATAATTGTACCTAAAATACAGTGAGCTTCCCTCCTTCATGAGGAAATTAGCCCTGTAATGCCACTAATGATACTTTTGGTACTGACATGTGCCACTAAAATCAGAGATTTCAGAAGTCCTTACAAGGCCCAGTATGATGTTTCAGTGTCACACGTGGGAAAATTGGAGATGCAGGAGGTTAAATGACTTACCAAAATTGCAGAGAGTCAAAGGTGAAGTTGTGAACAGAATTCAGATTCCCGTATTCTTATTTGTAGTAGGTTGTCCAGGTAAAGCCAGTAACTGGCTAAGTCGGGGCTGTTGAGCTCCATATAGTATTGGGGGAAAAAAAAAAAGTTTCTTCCTGTGTCACCAATATCGGTATCTTTAGCACTTTGCTTTTTGGTTTTGATTTCTTGTGCAGGTATCAATCAGACTCACATCTGCCTGGCTGAGGTCTATTTGCTGAGGCAGCAAAGCTGCAGAAGTTACTACTCTCTTTTGTGGAGGTATTCGCCAGTTTGGCAATAAGAGAAGCTCATCAGAGCCAAATTACCATGGAAAGCCCAAATATATATGCTGTAGTTCCCCAAATAAATGCTTATGGAGGAAATTTGCTGAGTTGCTAGTCATCCACCCCATAAAGTCTTCCTGACCGCTGAGGAAGCTCCTAAGTTTGTCAAAGGCATTAAGGTAAGGAAGAGCAAATGGCTGCAGCTGAGTTGAAAGGGTAATCTCTGCATGCATGGAAGAGAGGCAAGGATGTCCCTATCATTCCAGCTGCTGCATGCTGGAGAAGGAGAAGGTGTGAGGAGAGTTCATAACGCTGATAATTGGATAAATGGATGGAAATGCTCACCATTCTTTTTATATGTTTCAAGGAAACCACAGTGTTGAGGTGATGTCATTTCTGCTCAGTTGCATTGTTTATTCAGGCGGTGCAGCACTGTGCTAGCACATGGGGAAAAGAAAGTAAAACTTCAGCTTGATTTTTGCTCTCTTGGAGTTTCTGCACACTTTCAGGCTCCTTCAGGCCAAGGCATGAATGTGAAGTACAACAGCTCTTCCAGCATGGCCCTCTGTACACGCCAGCCCTTTGCTATGGAATGTGCAGAGCACAGATGTGATTTTTTTAAAGAAACCAGTTTAGTAGAAGGAGTTGAAACTCTTGTTCTTCTCCTCTCTAAAAGATTTAAGATAATCTTGCTGTCCATAAAAAATCAGGTTAGCTATTTTGGGCTCTTGCAGGCTAAAATGAATGCAGCATCTCTTATTTCCAGTCATGATAAGTCACTAGATATCAATTCTTAATTGCTTGATTAATCTTGAATTTCCAGAGCTGACAATGCCTTTCCCAGCACTTAGACAAGAGCTACATTGAAAAGAAAGGAGAAAACATTTCCTCTTTCTCTTCCCCCTGCCCCGCTCCCCCCTTTAAATACAGCTTGCAAGGTAAAAGTATGAAATTACAGAAAGGTTTGTAACATGTTGTCCTGAGAAAGATGGGCCATTAGGCAGAGTGCAAGTGAAACAGACAGTGGTTTGTGATAAACTAGGGGGTGGGAGGTGGATTAATTTTAGCATGTGCTTCAGCAATCAATTACAAAGTTATCTCAGACTCTGATGTTAGTACACATATTTGCTGTATGCTTGTGCATGTTAGGCTATTTAAAAAAAAATCAATATAAATAAGCAAAAAAATTTTCCATTGAGAAAATTATTATATTTCTAGGTAGAGAAAGGCCATTTAAGGTCCACCATTATGGGAGACAGTATCATTGTGTGCTTTGTGTTTGGTTGGGCTGATAATTATCACTCCATATGCCTCCCTAAGGAGTGTTGTTAAAAAAAATATAGACCAAATAAGAAAAGATGCTCAACCCCCTTATAGAACATTTATAAAATTGCTTGGTTTTTAAATTTTTTTCCCAGCAACGTGTGTCTGGCACATCCAGGATGAGCAGAAACATGGTATATCAGCCCTTAGTTGGGAGGAACATACTGTACTGTAAAGTCTTCTCTGAAAGATAGGTAGGGCCAGAATATATGATGGCACAATATAAGGTAAAAGTGTCTTTTTTGTGTTTCCTGTGTTAGAAAAAGGACTTATTTTAATCTTGTCCCTCAGACCAAGGAATGATAAAGCCTGTGATTTTTTTTCATTACAGTCAGGCTTCTTGCGAGAGATAAGTGTCCAGGACATCTACTCTAAGGTCTGTGCAATCCAAAGGAATGTTGTGGTGATGATATTAATACACAACACAGAAATCCAATCACCACAGTTCTTACCAGCAATGAGCCAGTGATCTCTCAAGAAAACCCCAGTGGAGAAAGGGAAAAATTCTTTCAATATACAAACCCACACACTCAGTCCCTCTGAATACAGTCTTCCCTCCATGGTTACCTGCTGGAACTAAGCATGGTTGGGTTTGCTTTACAAGATGTTTCCACCGATGGTGTAGAGAAGGGAAAGTTTCCACCATGTACTGAGCTAAGACCTGTAACTCTGCAGATGTCCCCATTAATGGGCAGTTAAACAGTCTTCCTGCAGTCAGGGTTTCTTAAGTGGTTTCTTGTGTGCTTTGCTACATCCAGTTTCGTGTATATCAGGTGATAGGAGCTCCTCTGGGATGCTGTCTTGCAGATGTGTAGATTCATGTTTCCTTTCCTTAATTTAATATACATTGATACCATTTATACTCTCTCAGACAACCCTACACAGTCCCTCTTGCTCCCTGGTGCTTCTGCACCCCTGAAGTTCTCATACGTAATTCCCATGATGCTCTTCACAGTTGTTATTTGGCCAGCCTACACACACTGTAATCCCTGCCAGCTTTTTTATCATTTTATGTTCTTTTTTATTTATTTTTATATTTCCCCTCCTTGTTGACATCAAGCTAGCACTGAGTCGTCCAGAACTAAACGTGTCTTCAAACTGCGGTCTCACCACTATATTAAAAAACAGGACTATTGCCTATATCTCCAGGAAGAGGTCTCTGCCTTTACAACCCCAAATTAAATTAACTTCATGATTTTTGCTGCCATATCACATTGCAAAAACATATTAAATCTGCTGTCTACTGTCTCCCTGAGGTCTTCTGGTATTTCTGCTTTCAGTGCTTGAGCACAGATGATTCCTCTCTTCACCTCAGTTTCTGTCATTCAGTAGCTCATCTGCTGTACCTACTGCCTTTTTAGACTCATGGGATCTTTTAGAGTTTTTCTTTGAGGAACAGCAGTGTGATTCCTTACACATAAGTAAATTCTCTCTATTTTTTAGCATGAAATAGTCTGTGTCTGCCATTTTCCCTCCAAGCAATCCTTTGATTATCTGCCTCAGTGCAATTAAGAGGCATACTACTCTTTTTGTTTTCCAGACTTTCCTGTTTATAACTGTATAGAGTGCTGGCCTGTCTATTAATAATCTGCAACAATCTGTTTGAACACCATGTATTGAGGATCACGGGTTGAAACTCTTCCCAGAGAGAGAAAAATGGTGGTTTTTCCTTAGGAAGTTTCCTTAGGAAGTCCCAAATGTCAAGAATACGGATTAGCTTTTCTTTGGTAGGGAATGGCATATCAAAATGTTGCTTTGTGCAGGAGGCATCTTCCTAAGGGTGGTTCAACAGCCTGGGAAATAAGGTCTGTCATAGAAATTGCCTTGTCTTAATTTTCTCTGGCAATAAACGTAATGTGAATAGAGGAAATTAAAACAAAACAAAACCCAACAACAGATTCATAAAACCAAAACACTTTACTCCATGCATCATTTTCTTCTGGGGGAGAGAACAAGAAAAACAAACCTCCATGTGACAGATGTTAGTCAGATCAGCTAACACAGAAGGTACATGGATACTGTGTTTATAGAAACAGTGTAAGAATCAATACAGAAAGGAATACGTTTTATCATATTCTGTTTCACAGATAAGAGAATATGGAAGAATGGGTTGAATCAGGCATGGCATTAAAAGTAGCATTGTAGCTGTGATGGCCTAAAGATCCCAGGGAAGCAAGGTTTGTGGTGAAAGGTAATATATTTTATTAGATCAACTGATAGAGCTGAAAAAAGCAAACAAGCTTCTGGTCTCAGGGTCTGTTTATCAGATCTGACAGAAAGCAGGAATATTCAAGCTAACTACAGGTTAGATGCAATTGCTCTTACTTTAATCTAATTATATTAATCAATTTGACCACTTCAGGAAAAAAAAGAGCACCTATGGAGCGGAAAGGGATGTGAGCAGAAGTGACTGACAGGCTGGTTCTATTTGTGGAAGAGAGTTCCTTGTTCTGGCAACAAAGAGAGAGGTCAGTGGGAAACTGGAATGATGGAGAAAGGCAACATCTCCATTAAATCCAAGAGCTTTAAGTATCTTGGAGTTATAAGATTTACTTCCAAACTGAATCTTTTGGGAACATTCTGTAGGTTTCCCTTGGGAGAAGGATTGAGGGGTTTAAAGAGTTGCTGTCTGAAAAATACTTTCCTAATGATGAGGATGAACTTCTGTCCTTTATTGGTTGACTATGCATGCTTGTTCTAAGACAGCAATTATTGAATTTCATTCACATGGTTTCTGTGGGGGTATCTTGTTTGCTGGATAAAGCAATGCAGAGATTTGGGATGAATACATGCAGGATAAAGAATTTTGCTAGTTTTGCTGTGGGAGGAAGGGCATTGATTATGCTGTCTGTGGAGCGATACTGGCACATTTTATGTTTGATGCTCTGGCAGTGTCTTGTTCTATTTCATGTGTTTTCATCTGCAGATTTGCTTCCTGTAATGAGCTGGGAAAGGGAGAGCCTGAAGGTTAGAAGAGGCAATGTGAAAAAAAAAAATCAGAGGCAGCAATTTAAATTTATGTGTGGTTTTTAGCATGGAGTATTATCGCTAACAGGGGCACGTGGTTGCAGGAGGAAATGCTACAGCAGAGACTCTAAAACAAAAAGCAGAAAAACAAATTTCAAGAAAGCTATTGTCAGAATTTACCTGTCCTTGTTAATTTCAGTTGCACAAAGCAAACACCAAGTAAACCTTCTCTTCAGAAGTGATTTTCTAAAATTGCCTGTTGTTATTATTGTATCTTTATTGAAGCAAATTTGTATCCATTGGATTGGAAGAGTGACCTTGTTGGGTAAAGTAGATCACCACTATTCCTCTCAGTGCAGGTGCAACGGTATCTGCAGGGCTGTCTGGGTCTCACAGCTTCTTGGTGTGTTTTGGGTGGCTGCTGGTCTTATTGCATCTGCTTTACAGAGGGAGTTTTATGGTCTGTAGGTTCTCATGTATGTGCTTGCTTCCAGGGTGCCATTTTTTTGTCAATTGTGGTGTCTGGAAAGCTGATCCCAGTGTACAAGCAATCTTGAGACTGGCCAGAGCAGCAGGGAAGCTGCTCGTTGAATTTGTGGTTGTATTTGATAAAGGAGTACAAGGTTTTCTGAGCTGTCTGCATTTCTGATAGAAATGTCATTTATGTTTCCTACATTATGTTGTGGCTTGGCGGTGTAATGTTTATCAGAATTCATGAAGAAAAATGGCATATTGGGACATTAAAGAGCTGCAGAAAGGTGATCTTTCTCTACCCCCTACTTAGAGGATGGCAAAAAAATGAGATGACTAAGTGTTGTCTCAAGAAGAGCTGGATGCTTGCTGCATAATGCAGCACATACAAAAACTTCACATGGTTAAAAAAAAAAAAAGGCACTGAAGAGAAACCCAATGGAAGCTGTTCATACACAGACCTCAGCTGTGGGCAGAGAAGTGCCTGACCACAGGATCACCAGGTCGTGGGCAGCATTCTTCTGAGGCAGTGTTGCCATATGCTTGTTGGAGCCCAGCCTGGCTTAGGGTTTGCCTGTTCAGCATTCAGAGGCAAGATGCTGATCTGACTCAGTACTACTATTTCTCTCATCTCTTCTGGAGAAAACGACGGAGTTTTCTTTCTTCTACTGCGAGCCCCGACTAGAATGCACATAATTATGTTTTTATTTACTTTCCAGACGGCTGCAGCAGGCCCAGGCCTATGCATCGGCACCTGAATTGTAGCAACAGCAGCCTGAAGAGGGGAACAAACCTACTGTCGAAGGTTCCATTTTACCCATATCCCACGCTAGGGAAAGCCCCTGCCTACCTGTCTCTGCTCTAGACCCTGTAACACCTCACTACCCGTGAGGCGGCCGTTCCTCTGGTAAAGCCGCCCCGAGGCTCACCGCGGCTCCCGTTCCCCCGCCGCAGCGTGGCCTCCCCGCCCCGGAGCGGTGCCTTGCCGGGCAGAGGCAGAGGCCGATCCCACCGAGGCCCCGAGAGCACCGTCTCCTCTCAGGAAACGGGGGCGAGATTGGGAACCTGGCGGGGGGGAGGAATACGACACACGACGGGTTCGCAGGGACCTGGGGCAGCGCCCTCCCCGCTGCCTTTCCCTCCGGGCAGCGCTGTGAGATACCAGAACCCTCCTCCTCCGCGCCCGGCCCTGCCGAGGGAGCCCGCCCCGCCGGCGACTCCTCCTCCTCCCCCACCGCCGCCGCCGTTACGGCTGCTCTGCCAGCAGCCAGTCGGGCCTGA
>VZTY01001121.1:147240-175440 GCA_013400935.1 Turnix velox
CCTCCCCGCGGCCCGCCGCGGGACGGGACGGGGCGGGGCGGGGCCGCCATGGGCCCCTGAGGCCCGGCCCCCACAGGTAAGCGGCGGCCGTTACGGCGGTTGCCCGCCCGCCTCATCTTGCGCGCGAGGGCGCACCCCTTCTGTCCCCCTCATGGGGATTCTGGCACCCGTCCCAGTCTCCTCTTTCCCCTCATATTTGTTGTGAGGTGACTTTTCTAGTCTCTTGGGTTTTGTGTGTGCCTGTGCGCGATGTTCTGGTGGGTGGGGAGCGGGATGTTGTTTGTTTTTAAGAGGGTCGAAACCCGAACTCTTCCCACCCACGAGGGATGAGGCACCGCGGGGTGGGGGACCCTCCGCCCTCGTAGTGCTCAACCGCTTTCCCCTCGTGTGAGAGACAGGCGCCTCGACGCCGGTGGCTTCTCCGGGGCTGCCGAGAGCGGTCATTGGGGTGAGAAGCATTGACGCTTCCCGCAGGCCGCCCCTTGCCAGGATCTCTGTCCATCTATCTGTCCCGCCGCTGCCGGTGAGCGCCAGTTCCTTCATATTATTCCCGTGTTTATGGCAAACAGATGGTTAACGCCATGGGGTTTTGTGCATTCCCTCCTTCTCCTTCCTTAGCCCATCTTCTCCCCTTATAGACCAACACATTGTGACCTTCCTTGCTTTTAAGAAGAATATTAAGGTGAATATTTTTGTGACAGTCATCATCCTGCCTTCAAGCTGCCCTTCCCAAGCTGAATTACTGCTGGCGGTGGCAGCCAACCCCTCACCCACCCAGTATGTGCCCACTGGGACCGTGACTGGAAGTTGCTGACAGCACATGTGCCACATGCTCCTCCAGTGAGTGGCCTTACAGCTACCCGAGGTTAAGGCTGGAAACTCCCTGTGGGAGCCCAGGCAGTGGCATGGTGGGACCTGCCACTGGCTATAGAATACCGCGGTTTTGCTAGGGTCCCAGTCCTCTTCCTGTTTGGAAGGCACTTGGCCCTAGTTCTGTTTGGAACGTGGTGCTGGGAAGGGTTGTCAGGGGTATAGAGGTGGAGAAATGTTAGTGAGTAGGGAGAAAAGCTTGCTGGGAAGATGGGGTGGTGTACGAGCAGGCAAAGGGAGAGTGTGAGTGATGGAAACTGGGGTTGTGGACAGCCTGGGTTAGGGGGCTTAACACTGCAAGTGCTCTCTCCTCTTTGTGTGTACAGCACAGTGCCATGCTGCTAAAGGTAACAGCTGAATGTGTCTTTATGGTTTTTTTTTCTTTCTTTTCTCTCTTTTTTTCCCTTCTAGTTTATATTTGGCCCACAGCCATCTCCTCTGTGATATGAAAATAACCTGCCCCTGGGCTAGCATGTTCCTTCATACAATAGGCAGCCACCTGGTTTGAGTCTTTACACAGGCGCCCACTAACCCTGACTTTGGCCAACTGGGAGTTTCATTGGGAGGTAGTCTTCTTCCCCTGTGTGGTTATCTTCTCCTGTGAGGACGCAGAAGAAACCACAGTTCCCTTTCAGATGTGCCAGCCTTGGAAATCGTGTTAGATCTCCAAGTCAAAATTAGAAAGAAGCAATGTTACAAAGTTGCAAAGAAGAGGCTGCCTGTTGCCATCTGGGTATCCATTGCCTCTGAGGGCAGAAACAACCTCAACAAAGCCTTATGTGTATTGGTGGTTGGGTAGAATCGTGATTCAAGCAGCAGGAAACCGATGGCACTCCGGGGAAGGCCTGGGGAGAGGGGAAGCTGAGAATGTGCATCACCTTCCAGCCCTTCCAGCTAATTTCACATTGCTTGCTGCAGGCTTTGGAAACATCAAAAAGGTCGAGCAGATACTGCTGTCAGCCTCAACCATTTTAAAGACTTTGAGTCTTTAATGCCATCCCAGCCCCACTTTTAAGGAGTGACATTGAGGTCCTTGTTGGCATCCTTCAGGATGAATCAGATTTGCAAGTTCATGCTTATCTTCATGCAGACTAGACCCTAGAGTTCATTTTTTAATGAAAGCCAGGTATTTTATGTAGTGCGACTTCAGTAGAGTCAGTGAATGCTCCAGAATATGGGGCAAAACTACAAAAGCACGTAATGTTGATTTTAATTGCTTATTTTTCTAAGATGTCTGTCACAACTTCTCCCCTCCTTTTGTGAGGTGTTTCTTGGCCATGGTGGGGAACAGAAGAGTATCTGTCCATAGCCAGCTCAGATTCTGCTGATTAGAGTTGAAAATGTGACTAATTTTTAATGTAGCCATCTGTATCATGAGGTCCTGGACTGGGACTCTGACAGTTTGTGTTGTGTGGGTCATTAGCTGCAGCAGAAGACTAATGACTGAGTCTGACAACTTGCATCTTTACAAAATAGGAGTAAAGGTTGGCTTTTCCCCTAGAGCAGATGGGAGGTTTGAAATGAAAGTTAGTTCATCTGTCCCTTCCCTTCAGAAAAATGTACAGCACATTTTTGAAACTGAGTCATCAGGTACAATTTATTTTAAGTATTTTTAAGCTATTATGAGTTTGATGTGCTTTGGCAGCGTGCTTACTAGAATTGTGAGACAGTCTTTCTCAGATTTAGGCTCAGAAAGATGATGGTGGAGTTCCCTTACTGTAGCCCTTTCAGATCCATGCAGAACAATTAAGTGTTTTAAAACGGTTGGAATAGCCACTGTGAAATCCCTGCTCTGCCAGACGTGTGGTGTAGGACATCATAAACTATCCGGACACATCCTTCTGGCCAGTCTTTTCTGTCAGGGGTGCGCTAGTAGCTGATGAGGTCAGAGGCAGGAAGACGTGGAGTATTTTGATGTCCTGTGCTGTCTGGATTAACTGAGAAGAGAAGGTACAAGGCTTTTTTCCATCAACCAAGCTCTTGCTGAAGGTAGTGCTGCTTTCCCACGACAGGCCCAGCATTACCTTTTGATTTTCTCCAAGTTGTGCTTCTTGAGAGGTGTAGCACAGGATCCAGTACATGGTGTGCAGAGGGCAAATAGCTCCTCTCAAGTCACTTTGTCATTGAAGTTATAGAGGGATGGATGGCTTCAGGAATGATTATTAGTGTCTGAGGACCTGGCCAGGATTGTGTAATGACACTGAGTAGGAGATAAAAACGTTTTATATCCCATAAACTTGGATCTTGCTTCAGGATGAACCACGGGGCTTTTGGAAACCTGTGAGCTTGATGGTTCTCTGGTAACTGCAAATAGGTGCAGTTGAATCACTTGAAGCAAGTCCTTAAAAATGAGAACAGACACAGAAGTAGGCAATAGGCAGAAAAATAAAGAACAGCTAATAGCTTTTTTTTTGGTGTATTTTTTAAAATCACATTTAATTCTGCATATTTATATGATTCTTTGAATGACCCAGAAGCTTCATCAGTTTATTAATTTATTTAAAATAGCTTTGTAGTTCACCTTGAAAACTACTTCCTGCCATATGGTTATGTTCTTTTGCTATGCCACGTTTTTTGCTAATTATCAAGACCATTTGCTTTAAAATAGGTGTTTTTAATTTCACAGCCTTGTCTGCTTCTCCTGCTTGATCCTGCCCTGGAGTCAAGAGGCTGTGTCTGTTCATTCTCCATGGCAACAGGCTGTGATTTACTTATTTCAATTTAATTAAAAAGCAGCTATCAAATTCTAGACATCTTATATGTTCCTTATATTAGAAAAATATCAGTGGATCAGCCTCCACAGCAGATATGCTAACCTCAAAAATAAAATTCTCAGCCTGAGATACTAGTTTCTTTCTCAGTCCATCCTCTTAAGAAGAGTTTAGGAAGAGGGGGGTGTGGAGCCCGTCCTCAGATGGGAGCAGATAATGGCTGCTGTACTGGGGTTATGGTGGGAGGGAAGTTCTGGACTCTTGTGGCATTGCTGATAACAGGGTATCAGTTTAAACTGTGAGATTACCTGTTCAAGTCCATTAGTCAGCCTCTCTCTGCCTGCTGTTGTGTGGCTGTTGGGAGGTTTTGGGCTCCATGGGTTGGCACAAGCACCCCAGACCTTGCCTGAGAAGGGTAATACAAATTGTGTGCTCTGTGCATGGACTCCTGTTTGCTGGGGCTACATCTACTGAGCCATTTTTGGGGCTAGTGCAAGGTTGTGATGCTGTTGCAGGCTTAGTTGAAATGGGCACACATCAGTGGCCCAAACATCTGTATCTACTGCAGTGAAAATGCAGAAAATGGCAGTTCCACTAGGAATGTTACTGTGTTTATCATCTCTTCCCATGTGTGAGGCTTTGCAACTCCAAATCCTTTGTGTTGTTTTTGATTCTGTGGTCCATCTTGAAGACTCTCTGCTTTTGATGCATGTATGATACGGCTTTTGGTTCTAAGCAACCCACAGTGTAGAAGCTCACGATGCCTTGTTAATTTAACCATGCCTGTTATTTGTATTCAGGCTGGTAATGAAGGCTTTAATCCTAAATCAGTTTTAATCCAAATCAGTTTGCAAGTGCTGTGGTTGTATAAATACTAGTTTGTGTTAGTCAAAGATAAAGAAATATATGGGCTATGAGAGGCAGTTGTTGGCTAAAAACGGGGACAATGTCTGAAAAGGCCCTTGGGGATAAATGGGAGTGTGGTGAATTTACTAACCTACAGGCATTAAGTGTGGTAGTAAATGGATGGAGTGTAATTAAGGAGTGCCAAAATTAACACTCCTTTTTGTCTCCAGTACCAACGCCCCAATTCTTAATAGGATTATTTTCCCTTGAAAGGACTATTCAGGTGACTCACCCTTTGGAGTACCTGCATGGTATTCTCTTCCTAGGAGAAGCTGGGCCTGCTGAGTTGTAGAACTAGACTCAGGTGCTATGTCTGAGCTCTGCTAATGTGTGGAAGAAGAAAGATTGGCTGTGGATTTTTATTAAGCCTTAAGGAGCCGTTATTATCAGAAGAGTGCCAGCAGAAAACTGTATTTTTTTTCCTTTTTGGTGGTGCTACTTATGGTGCTTTTTCAAAGGCATCAGTGGCAATTTTAAAAACAGACATAGGTTTTTGCTCTGCCCTGCCAAAGCCTATGTGGCAGAAAATGCTGGATCTCTCTTGGCTTGTCTTCATCCATTAAAATAATGTACTGAGTTTCTAGCTGCATATTCCTGATGCATCAACTAGGAAGACCCTCTTTGAGTCCATGAGGTTATCAGTTCAGCATGTATCACTAGCAAAGCATTGTCTATAAGACACTGAGCAGTAAATCTGAAATCTCATAGTGTTGTTCCTAATAAAACCAGAATAAACCCAAGTAAAACATAAAAGCAGACTCTTGTTTGTTACTGTATTTAAGCAGGTACATTCAAGAAATTTATATTCCAACTGGTAACATCATTAATTCTTTATTACTGGTTTTATCAGAGTTCTGTCATGATCTGCATTCTTTAGGAGTTCATCTGTTCCTCTTGCTTATCCAGCTTTGAAGTAGACCTCACTGATATTAATTTCTGTATAGCCTGTAACCTCATCTATAAAATGAAGGGAATACAGCTGTGAAGTTACATCTATTGTCTGTAAATTGCTTTTAGTAATTGAGCAGAGGAGGTGGAGAGGAATAAAGACAGTGGAGTAATATAGGCTTGTTGGTTTTTTTAATCAAAAAGTACTGCATTATTTTTGTTCATTCGTTGATGTGGAAGCTGATGGGGAAAGAAAAATTCTTTATCAAGAGCACCCTGAAACCAATTGTTAAGTTTGTAATGAAATCAGACATTTCTGGGCATAGTGATGAAGGCAGCCATCTTGTCTGATAATGACAGAGTCCAATTTAGAAACCATCACAATTATTATTAGAAAACCCGCAGTACCTTTTCTATTTCTTTCTGGTTTGTATCTGCTCGGTTTTAGGGTCATTATTTACTTACCTGGTTTCATCATCCAGTTCAGAAATGCTATCTATAGATAAAGTCTACTAATAGGTAAAGCTCCCTGCATTAAGATTATTAGCAAACACCTCTATTGCAGACTTTTCAGCTAAGCCCCTTGTTTTGTGCAGACCAGTGTACTTGCTGGGTAGAACTGCAGTTTCATGTAGGTAAGGATGAACTTTCCTACTGTAGCTGAACCTTTTTAACCACTTACTCTTTCTAAGAGGAGTAGGCCATCACACCTTTCTTGTGGCTCTGTTACCATATTCCTTGCCATGTGCCCACTGGTGTTAAATGGATCCAGCTTGTTCAGCTTTTGGAAAGTTGACTTGCCCAAAAATATAAAAAAGTGAATAGTATTCTCCGGGGACAGAGAGCTAAACCTGCTCACCGGGTTCAGGCTAGTATCAGAGCTGCTGTGCGGGAGGGGCGAGATTTGTTTTGCCAGCAGTGAAATGGGGCCCCCCTTTTTTGGCAGCAGTGAACTGTTAGCCTGGTTCAGCTGTAATGTGAAACCTTGCCCTCAGCCTTCACTTTCAGGTCCCTCCCTTCCCCTCTTCTCTTCTCATTCTTTCTCCGGGATATATTTGTGCACTTCCAGATGCTGACTCCATTCCCAAACAGTATTTTCAAAAGGGAGAAAAAAAGGAAAAGGTTGAATTTCACTACAGTAAGAGATGAATTCTGATTCCCAAAAGCCCATTGCTAGTGGCCCGTTGATATAAGCTTAAGTATAGTGTTATTAGGCTCATATATTATTATTAAAAGACTCAAAAAATAGTAGCCAGAACTTTCCTCTATGAGAGGGGAAAGGGAGACTGCCTGAGGAGTTACCTTTAAGCTGGGTTTGTGAAAGAGTTTCTCCAAATGTGGTGGTGATGGCCATTTGGACTAATGCCTTGGAGTCTGTGGGACGAGGTAGTTTGGGATAAATTCATCCCAAGAGGCCTGGAATAAGTGGCAAGGGCAGGGAAACATCAGGAGAATGTTCGTGTGCCAGGCTTGAAGCTGAGTATCATGACACCAGGAGGAGGTCTTTCTGTCTCTGAAATGTGATTTGCAGTTACTCCAGGTGCAACTGCCTGACTAATTTGCAATCACTGTGAGAAATTGGGAAGGCCTTGTGGGATGCTGTTGTGGTAGTGTAGAATGAAGCTGCCTTACTCTGAAGCAGTGAAGCCAGGGGTGTACTGAAGCTCAGGTTCCATAGGAACTGGGCATGGCAAACTTGACTTCCACTGACCAGTGCAAACACTGTTTCTGCCTCAGCTTTGCCATTGATAGATTGGTGTATCTGCATTAGCCCTTACTGACTGCAGGGAAGGAGGGATGTGTCCCCTTATGAGATGCATGCCTCTGTATCTACTTAGCAGGAGCATGATACAGGTCAGAGAGTGTATTTGGGGGACTAGATGGAGATGTCTGTTAGTCTGCAGTGATTGCCTTATGCTAAAGGAACACATACTGTATCAGTCTGGGGAGTTTTATACAGCATGAAGGTGAAGATGATAGTGAAGAGTAGTGTGCCAGAAGCAGCAGGATGCAGTAAGCGGACTGACTGAGTAGTTGGCAGGTGGGGCAGGTTGCAGTCAGTATGGTGCACAAATTAAAAATGCTTGTGCAGCCATTTTTAAATAAAGTAGTAAGGAGGGATGAGGGAATTTGCTCCAACTTGAGAGTTGTTAGAGATTTGTTTCATGCTGTACTGTAGTTGGTTTGGTCTTTTTTTAAGCATCTAAGCCTAAATTTTTCTTGTTGGCATATAAAGACATTATGGCAATAGAAAGATTATTGTAGGGTTGTGTTGCTTTGCATGGTAAGATTGTACACTGGGTGGCTGTTACAGCGGGTTTGTGTTCCAAGGATAGAGTGAATAAAGGAAAGAGCCAGTGTATTGATATTAAATAATGGTGCCACTGGATGTGCAGAGTACAAAAAGCGTCTTTGTTTTCAAGGATATGATTTTTAAAAAATCTGACACTCTCATAAGCCAGCTGCAATATTTTCTTTTTAAAGACACATTTATAAGAGAGAGGGCAATATAGAAAATGCTGTTAGTGATCTCATTGAGAAGTATGTTTTTCTTCCATCCCCTTGCACATGCGTGTAGTCTCTGGGGAAGACATTAGTGGAGGACTTGGATAATCGAGGTCTTCTCCAGAGCTGCCATTGTTCTGATTGATGTAGTGGGTATTACCTGGGGAATATATACAGATATAGGGGCTGTCTGGGGTTTCATCTCTGCAGTCTCCCTTTTTTTCCCCAATCCTCTTGGACTGGGATATGTATCCTGGCACTCTTGTCTTCCACCTACATCTCTTTCTGATCTCCTGTAAGTGCTTAGTGATTTTTTTTTTGGTTGATGTTCTGGCACATCTTCAGTTTGGCTTGTAATTGGTGACTCTTCCCCTGTGCTGCTTAAACTCGCTTACAACGATTGGTTTTCCTGTAAGCCGGTCATTTCCTGCTGAATTTTCATGTATTCTGCTCAGTCTGGGGGCTTCTCTGCTGTTGTGTTGGGTTATCCCAGTGAAGACCCAGGTATCATAGCTGACTCTAGCAGTGCTCCAGCTGTCTCTTGGAGTGCAAAGGAATGTAGTGGAAGAAGCAGCTGTTACAGGGCCCTATTTGTCCTCAGACTGGAAATGCCAAGGGTACAGCACAACTGCAATAATTAAATTGTGCTGGGGAGGGAGGGTGTAGGAGAACACGTGGTGGTCACTTTAGATTGATTAACGAAGAGAGGCTATTATGGTGCCAGCAGAAGATACCTTTTGGTGGAGGTTTGTGGACAGGAGTTATTTTAAAAAGCTGTCCCAGAGAATGAGAGGATAGCCTGATAGGTCTGTGCTATAATTAATTGCCCAGATACCACTGGAGGAGCAGCTTGCAGAAGGGAACTTATATGTCAGCCGGGTGTGGTGTAGAGAGGGAAATGGGAATTTCCTGAGTTTTGTTTGCAAAACTCAAGTGTAGAAGGAATTTTAGACATAATAGATGGAAGAAAGACTAAAATTAATAGGTAGTTCCTTTTTTGCTTTTGCACTGTGTGATTCTGGCTAGTGTTAGTTGAACATCATTTGAAGAAGTACAGAGCATGCGTGGGAACTAGAGACATAAAGCAGAAAGAGAGAGTGAATCTTATTAGCTCTGCTTTTTGTGCATTAGGCAGAAGGATGGGCTGAAATGTGATTGCAAACAGATAATAGCAGCAGGCTCCCAAGGCACCACCACAACCCAGCATATGGGGTGATGGATCTAACCATGCCATAGAACCATTTCTTGTAATAGAAGCTGCTTGTTTTAATGTTGCGGTTTCTGTTGTACTTTCTAATTATCTTATTCATTGTTGTCTGCCATTTTGAGCCTGGCCATTTGGGATGGCTCAGCCCCCTGGAATGTGTGCCCTGTTGAGCACTTCTGCCCTGATAATAACTGTAGCACTGGTAGCCAAATGGTGGGAGGGAAGAGGTGCCAAGGCTCAAGAGTCCTAGCTATTTCCCCTCTTATTTCCAAGAATAATGAAAGTGGCAGCTGCTTCTTTTGCCATGCTAGGAAAAATCAGTGCTGGTGTTGAATGTAAACCTCTTAACTTCATCCTGAAAGAGCAAGTATTGGGGTTTGCCAGGAGAAGGTTCCTAGTGGCCTGAAAAAAAGGCGAATTTTAAATAATAAATAAAACTGGTTTTGCTACACCAGTCACTTTCTCAGCATGGTAACAGAGATCCCAGAACCATTTCCAGTCTGTGGCCTCTGTTCCACACAGGGCAAATGCAGCAGAGAAAACAGGCTGGCAGAGCATTGGCTGGTGGGCTGGTGCAAGCTGGAATTGGCACTGCCAATAGTGCATCCAGCATCCCTGTGTGCTGCTGGGGGAGCTTTTTATGTCAATGTGGTTACTCCTTCCCTGAAACAAGCTGCTCTCCTTTCTTTCCATTGATTTCCAAAATTGGTGAATTGGAGGGATGCAAAGGGAGTGGGAAGAGCAGAGCTCTCTTTAAAATGTCTGAACAAAGTAGAGTAGTAAGAAGCTCAGGTGTGTGTGTGTATGTATTTTAAGGCTACAAGGGGAAGGTCAGACTAGTGTTTCTGTGACCTTTTCTCAACTGTGTCTTGCCTTTCCTGCCTGCTGCCTCTCCCTGTCTGTCAGGGGACTTCCACTTCCTTTCTGCTGACCTGCAGGGCTGCAGGCAGCCTCTCTGCCCTTGTGGCAGCTCCCAGCTCTGGCTCCAAGCCCAAGCTAATAATTCTGACAGACTTCACTGGCTTGTGCTCTGTTCTGTGCCTTGCTGTAGGGGAGAGGGTGCACGAGGTTGTGGTTTGCATGACTTTCAGCATCATGCTGACCCTGGATTCCATCCGGCAGCATCCACGTGAAACCCAAACCTCATAATAAGCACCATCTGAGACTCTAGTAGAGCCTGGTTTTGTTCAGTGAGGCCTTTTCCTTCCCTACCTGCAGGTGAGGGGCTAGCAGAGATGTCACCCAAATACACCTTTTGATTGTCTCTGGCTTACCAGATGATTGCCAACAGCGTGGAGTTTTGGTGGAGGTAGGAGGTATTGATAGGCAGGAAAGGAGAAATCCATCAGGTACCAGAGAGGATAATGAAGAGATTTCCTCTCATCATTCTCCCCATGCATCGAAGCACACTTGGAAAAAAATAGTGTTCATCTTTGACCCCCATTAATGGCTGGCTTGGTCTGTGTAAGGGTTTTATGACTCTGCTCCTGCTCCCACAGAGTTTAATTAGTGTATGAGGAGGAGGTTTGTGCTTTCACTGCTGATGGTCTGGGGTTCAGGCCCTCCTGATGGAACAACGGGGCTAGATACAAAGGTGATCTGGCTGGATTTGCAACTGCTTGCTCTGAGAAACCTAAGGATACATGACCTGCGGCTGTGCAGTTATCAGGGCTGTGAGTGCATCCTTCTTTCATTGTGCAGAGTTCCACATGACCAGACCATGTCAATTTCATGATCTGTGTCCTTGTCTTGAGGGCATTTGATGGTCCAGACCTGAGGTATCTTAAATGAATACCTGAAGCTGCCATGCAGACATGCTTGTGCCAGATATTGCTTGTTGCAGAGCCTAGAGCCCTCACAGTTAGCAACAGAAGTTTCAGGGGCTGGTGCAAGACTCTGTTAGTGATACCTGACTTATCAGACCTGAGCTACACACCCTTCCTGCTCCCCGCAGTGACATGCCTTGCCTTCTTTATGCTAACAGCCCCCTCCCGTTTCCCCCAGCTCTTTTTGTGTATGGTAGCAAACACTTGATCTTTAGCCTGTTCCTCTCTTCTAAGTACATCAACTTGCCTTTACCTTCCCTACTTTCTCCCATCCAGTTCTTCTCATCAACTAATCTTCCCAGCACTTGGGAACACAGAACAAATGTGAAGAGCAACCAAGGGACTAATTGATGTGCCATGAGACCTTTGTGCATCTCACAGTCCAAAACAGGCAGCCAGACATGTAGACTGGTGTGCCACCATTCAGCCTGGTTTCCGCTTCTAGTGGGAAGGTGCCTGGCTTCAAGTCAGCTGACTGGGACAAGGACTGTTATGATGCATTATATGGCCTTCTTGAAGGGGTATCATGCTAACCATGCTGGGCTTCTGGACATTGGCAGAATGGGTCAGTTGCTCTTGGGGTCGTGCTGCCTGCTGCATTGGTGGATCTCGAGGGCTTGCAGTGTAGTATCAGTGATGAGAGGGAACAGTGGCAACTGTTTGGTGCGAGTCTGTAAGTGGAGGCTTGCTTCAGAGCAAAATTGGTTGATACTGGTGGATCTGGGTTTGGGCAATAGCAAAATGAAGTTACAGACAGACTGGGAAGCCTTGTTTAAGGTGAAAGTTTCACACTGTATTTCTCATAATATGCCCATTGATAGTTAAAATGCAACAGACACCAAGTTAACAGTGTGTTGCTGCTTCTGAAAGCTGAGTTAGTTGTGCATTCTGGGACTCAATTCTGTACCCTTGCATCTGTCATTTTTTACCCGTAAGCTCAAGGACTATTTGAACTTTCACCTTCTCACATCTGCTCTCCTGCTATCTCCTCACATGTTCCTCATCTCCTGTTTTCTGCTGTAGTACAGGCCTGTTCAGGCTCTTGGTTGCACACCAATGGTTTCTTCATGCTACCCCTATTTACTCTGGTTTATCTCTTCCCACTCCTTTCCCTAATCCTATATAATTTCCTTTGGTATGGGACTAATGTTCCAGGTTGTATTGGGAGATTGGGTTGATCTGAGACAGCAGAAAGAGGTGGAGGGGGGAGGAGAGGGCTTATGTTGATAGATAAGACAGAGCTGATGGCAGAAACTCATTAGTTTGTTGATTATTATGGACCTAACTAAATCAGCTTGATCTGTTAGACAAATGCTGAGTGCTCTATGTTCTACCTCCATATTCTACTCTGGTTTTGTTTTTTTTTGTTTCTTTTTTTTCCTGAAAATTAATAGGATTCTGCCTATTGATGATTAAATCGTCGCCTGGAGTTTTGGAATGGATCACATGCATCAATCAAATGTTACTGCATTGCATCCAAAGAGAGGAATGCCTTCCAGCTTTGGGTAGGGTCTATTTTTTCTTTGCCCCCATTGGTGTCTAGATTTATTTGAAACCTTTGGTTTTTTATATATGAGAATTTTTAATAGAAAATACTAGTTCTCAAAATTAATTACTTGATTGTGTGAAGATTTGATTACTTGCCTCTTTGTTTTCACTGTTTAAAGTAATGTATCTCTTTCTATTCAAAATGTTCATAATAATTATTAGGCTTTGCAAGGCTGTGTTAAATAAGACATTTCAGTAACGCTCTGATATATTTTAAGTGGAAAGAATGGTGTTTTATATGAAAAGTAATTCCATTCTGATTACTAAGAAAGATGCAAATAATTTAACCATTTTCAGAAATGTCAAAGTTCGGGTAATTTGTCCCAGTTCAAGAAATTTGTGTGAAACATTCTGATACCTCTGCATAAACTGTTCCCCTGGCAAGAGGGGAAATAAAGCAAATAGATGAGTAGGAACCCGCATCTTTGTCTGCTTCTTATGGGTACTTGGGTACTGTGGCAGCAGGCATAGCGTGAGACCTGGAATGAAAGAAAAGGTTGGAGAGAATGTGAATTTGGAGGCTCTTATGAACTTAAAGCACAGGCTGCAACCTGAGCGGCAAACTGAAGTGGCTTTTTGGCTCCCTTCCACTTCCTAGTGCACGGCTACCCATTATCCTCTCACTGGTATGCCACTTGGCTGTTTCAGCAGTGAGGCTGGAGAGACAAGACACTTATCTGGCTCTCAGAAGGGGATGGACTTTCCAGGTCAGGCATGACAAGATGTGTCTTAGGGTTTGTGTCTGGAAGTAATGCTGTTCCAGTGTTGCTCACTTGAAATCTGAAGCGTTTTATGCTTCGTGTTGATTTCCCATTCTTGTTAAAATTGCTTTTGCTTTAGAAAGGAGTGGTCTTAAAGCTGAGGAATTTGACAGAGCATGCTGCAAAATAGCTTTTTTCTCCTCAGTATGTAAGTTTCCTGAATGAATGATTTTAAAGTATTTCCCCGCAGAGCCAGTTTTTACACTGTCACAGCAACTGTGAGACCACCAGTGCAGTATTAATAATTTATGTGTCCCTCATTTTGGACCTTTGTCAGTCATTTCAGCCTAGACAGACTCAGAGAGATGAGAAAAGCTTGTCTATGTTTTGATGCTGTTTTCTCTGCATATCTTTTCAGGGTAGGCAAAGGATTTTGGTCTCCAGAGAATATCTATCTGGAACCTTTTAGCAGTGCTAAATTTATAGAAATAATACCAGAAAACGGCATAATGGTGTCTCATTTCAGTTCTCTTTGCAGAGGGTTGTACTGCTTTCATTGGATGTCTGCAGCAAGTGTGGTTCAGATGTTTGTGAGCTTTGCCTGCTTGCAGTAGGTGAGGGAGAGGTGAACTTTTAATGTGTCCCTTCTGTGGGATGAGCCCAGCCAGGGTTTTGCTGCCTGTGTATAATCAGTCCCACATGTTTCTGTGCTGCTGCAGCTGCACATAGCTTTCTTCAAAACTGGCTTTATATCCTCGATTCTTTTCCTCACCCTCCTCTAAAGGAGGGAGATGGTTAGGTACTCTGTGCTCTGAGTTTGTATTGCTTGACAGGAGTAGCAGAAGACTTTGAGCCAAATGGAAATTCATCTTCAGAAATTAGGCTGATGAGCAGATGTCACCAGAGAATTCAGTTGGTTTAAATAGTGAGTGTTAGTGTTTCCATGCCTGAGCTGTTGCAGGCTTGTGCTTGGTGTTATTAATCATTTGAGCATCTTCCAGCTTCTCTGTCTACTAGATACATCTCTATCAAGTCCTGTTGGAAGCACGGCACTGCATTTTGGTGAATTTCAAAGATCCACTGATGTAGCAAGTGTGAACTAGTTGACATGTTTCAGCCAGTCTGTGATCTTGCAGGCATGTACTGAACAGTCTGAATCAGATCGGTCTACTTTGAGTGGTATTTAGTAAGTGGGCAAGTAGTTTGCTAGAAGATGGAGAGATAGTTCTCATCTGCTGCCTGAGGTCCAAAATGATTGCTTCACCCCAGGCTGTGGAGATTCCATGGTTTCTGTGCTGCTGGGTTACAGATGGATGTGGATGCATGGGACTGCCTGGGAGAGGAGAATGTTCCACAAAGAATTTAATCTTGTATCTTAAGTCTGAAATGGCTTTACTAAGGAAAGACAGATTTCTAGAATAATTGTTGAGGGAAAAGTAATGTTTCTTTAAAAATGGTTTGCATTGTTTCAAATTCTAGTTTTGAGCATCTTGGCTTGGAGAAAGGTTTGGCTCAAGAGTTGCTATGTGTATGCAGAAGGATCTGCAGAAAGATTTAATGGATAAGAAGAAACTTGGTCTAATGTTCTGTGTTGCACTCGTTAAAAGATCTTTTCATTTGAGACAAAGTATTTTGCCATGATTTGTACTTTTGTAGTTCAAACATACTTTTCTTCTGATTCTCTGTTTTGTTAAGTCTCCCTGAGAGCTTGTATGTACAGTTTGATGAAAACAAAATGTAATTAAGATTTCTTGAACTTAAATTTTAATGCTTAAATTGCACAGCCAAGTGGATTAGTTGCTGGTGAAGGGTTATAGTTCAAAAAGAAACTAAGATGCCTTGTTGGACTTCAGATGTCTTGGTTGGAGCAATAAGAATTTTTGTCCCTTTCTTTCTTTTGGACTGATAAGATGCAAGAGCCTTACTCCTTGCTCTGCACTTGCATGGTTTGTTTAATACACATATGCATTTTGTAACAAAAAGACTTCTTGCAAAGAACCAACGATTCCTTCTCCAAAACAGAATTGGGAAGCTGAGCTGGAAGACTGTCTTTCCTTATCTTCTCTTCCCCCTTTCCTGCCGTTCAGCAGATTGCAACCAGAATTCTATAGTAAGATCTCAGTTCACTCTCCCTACTTTTTCACATGCAAAGTTGTGGCTGTAATTATGTGACAGCTGCCCTCTCGGTTGACATGCAGCAGATTGAACTGGGGATCTCCAGAGCTAAAAGTGTGAGCTGCTACTCTGTGAGCTAAAGCTCAATAGCTGGAGGCTGTAATGATCTATATCCTTCCTGACTGAGTGTAGAAGGGAGCTGTGAAAGGCACTTGCTGAATTATGGTGCATGCAGGGTACTTGCTGTGCGTACTTGGCTACTTCCTGGGTGTACTGGAAGCTTGCTTTGAATGTTTTGTGAGTTGTACAAACTGCTGTCAACTCATGGGTGCTTTAAAATGACACTCCATTTTGAAGCCTTTCTTCCTTAAATCTAACAAGTTTACTAGCCTGTTTGTCAACACAGATGTTTGCCGCTGTATGTTTATGTTGTGCTGAGCATGAGTGACCCTGATGTTTCTAAAGTAATTGTTCCTGTGTGCAGTATGAAAAATTCTACAGCACCAGTGATGTTCAGACAAAAATTTGCCTTTTGTTTTGCCATTATAATGGGTTTTTCATAAACGGCACCATGTGAGCTTTGTGAAAGCAAAGGCAGGAGAAGCTGGAGTTTCTAGGATCTCTCCTGTTTCCTAAGGACGTACAGAAAGTTTAAGCGGTGCCAAAATTTCTCAGGCTGAGGAAAAATCAGGGGAAAGAGAACCATATGGAGCTTCATGAGTAGTGTCAGCCGTGGGCAGCTTCTGCAACCTATGTTGTGGGAGATGGAGAAGTGTGTTGTAAGTTGAGATGTTAGTTTTGAACTTAGTGATGTTCTTCACACCTCCATTAGCGCAGTCTATGCTGCCAACAAAATAAAACACCAGAAAGGGAGGCAGGTGTCTGCTGGCTTTAAATGTGGTAAAATATACATTCCAGTTGATTTGCAGAGTTCAAAATTTTCCCCCATTCAAAAAAATAAAAAAAACAAGGAAACATTGAAGGGGAGCAGTTAAGCATTAAATAAAGTAAAAACTGAAGCTGTCTTTCAGACCTAAAACCAACCTAAGTGTGTCAGAAACTTACTTGATACCATATATATTATTAAGAGACACATTCTGTGCTGTAAATTAAGATGATTTCTATATATGTTAGGTCATATCTAATTGCACATGTCTGACCATACTAAATAATGCTTCAGGTAATGTCCTCTACCCTAGTTGCATCCTCCTTCTTTGCAGATAGGGTTAGTATAAAGATGCCCATAGCATCACCTAAGAAATAGCTGTTTGCTCACCTCCTGATGGTCCTGTACCAACCACCACCATCCCATCAGCTGTGTGGATGCAACCATTAGTAGGATGTCAGTGAACTGATCTGAGTCAAAAACTCCATCTCACCAAATATATGGAGCTACCTAGGTTAAAAAGGTCTAGGCCACAGTGCTGCCTTGCAAGCAGCAGGGTTGGTGGAACTGGAGAGATGATGTTGCAGGTGGAGCAGAGGAAATTTTTATCCTGAAAGAAGTATCTTAGGGGACTGGCCCCATCAGGCCATCTTGACGGTACTGAGACTCAATTCTATTGCTTGCCCTATTATTCTATACAGAGATAGGGGGATGAGGCTTTCTTCTCTTCTGGGAATCTCTTCTACGGTCCTATAGACTTCACTGCCAGAAAATATTTCTTGATTATGCTTTAATCATGGGTGTCAAACTCCTTTGTCCCTGGGATGACCTTAGCTTGCATCAGTACAAGTGGCTTCCTTGCACATACTGCAAAGAGTCTGCCTCCCCTTTCCTGACATTTATTAGAGGTATATTTCAGCTGCAGGTCACTGCACCTTGTCTCAAACTCATCTGTCTGTTGGAGGCCATTGCAAAAGTATGGATCTGAGAGTATATATCAAGGGCCTGAGTTGTGATCTGAGATGGGCTGTCCTTCCGAGGAGGTTTTCAGGAATCCAGACTCCTGGCAAGATGAGCAGATACAAGCTGAAGCAGCATTCATGTGTGTCTCTACCTCATAGAGCCAAGTCCGAGGAATCTGTTACAGCACATCTATCCCCTGACCTAATTATGTTGCTGGCAAACTCAGATGTGCATGTAAAGCATATTCCTGCAATCAATTCAAATTAGGTGCCTCAGTTTGTTGGTTTTTTACATGGTAGCATTTAGCGCAGTCTATGCTGAAGAAGGTAGGGAGAGCAGTCCAGCCAAGCCATTTGACTATGATGCTGTCGAGATACCAGGTGTGAGGCTCCACAGTGAAGGCTCTGTGCAGTGTATCCCAGTGTGCAGTGTTTGGGAGAAGTGGGAAGGGAGTCTGCCTTACTGTATGTTCGAGGTATGGCTCTCCAATGACTGATGGCACTTAATGCCAGCTTGCAGTGGCTGGTTGGGTTCCCTGGGCAGGGGAGTGTGCACCCACTGTGTTGCAGCTCTGGTACACAGTAATAGGTTGCATTGGAAGACTCCCCCCTCAAGCATATAGCTGTTGTTTTGCACATGTGGACTTCGCACAAGAATTTGCACTCTTCCAGATCTCTTTATCGACATTTGCTGATTGCCCTCTGTTCCTTGAATTCCCCTTCCAAGGTGGGATGAATTGAGAAGGTTTCAGTGCAGCAGAGGTGAATATATCTTTGACCTGTATCATATAATTATGAAGTCAGTGCTGTTTTCTGGTCTGTTTCTAGTACAGTCAGACATTTTGCTTCTGTGATGTTGATAGACCTCATTCTGTGATGTCTTTTTACAAAATGGATGTAATCACTGTGAAACCAGAGGGTGTATGAACTGTTCAGGTAATGAACTGTTAAACTGTTCACAACTGAAATAGTTGTGAAAACAGAGATCTGAAGTATCTTCCTTTTAGTGTTTCACCTGATCCCCTTCTCTGCACCCAGTATAGACTCCTCAGCACCCCCATTCTGCCTCTGTGTAACCCAGTTCATGTCCTGGTTCCCTTCTGCTCCTCACCACTCTGCCAGGTAGTTATTTCTATGGTGTCCGTGTTAGTTCCCACTCCTCACCTGCAGTGGGTTCTCATCCTCCTCCTTGCTCCTCTGAGGTTCTTGTCCACCTTTCATCAGTGCTTTAATGTTGTTGGTTCTTCCTCATAGCTCTGCCTTTCTTATGCTGCCTACTTCATAATGAAAGGCTTTTTGCTTTCCCCCCATTCCCATAGGAAAATTAAACTTATTTCTTACCTAGACATGCATAAAGCACAGCCATGCACTCATCAGATTTTTCGTTTTTTATGTCCTATAGGCTCAGTCATCTCTTTCCACTTAGCCATGCATGAAGTATCCCTCTTCCTTTATCTTTGTTTTCATGGGGTTTGCATGCAGTATCTTGCTCCCCTGGGGCACAGTGCCATGCCTGTTGAATCCAAGGGTGTAGTTTCACGAATGTTGTTTTCAACAACCCCTGCTGCTGCTGCTGTTCCTGAGCTGTGCCGTGCAGCTGAACATGCTGCTGCACACTGAACTGGATCTAGGAATTGATCTGGATTAAAGTAGCCAGAGTGGAGAGGAAAGCTGCTTAACCCTATGATTTGCCCAGAGAAATACTTGAGAAACTACAGTTTAAGGGCACTTTGACTTGACTAACAACCCCCCACTTTAGAAATCCCTTGTTTAAATGTAGAGTTGCTGCCTCTCACTCTTGAAGCCCTCTCCCCAAATGCATAACACCAGCAGCCACCTGCTTCAGGTTTAGAGCAGCTGCTGCAGGTTAAGATGTGCTCTGCAACATCTCTGTGAAAGTGGTCCATGATGTCATGGGGTCAAGGACTCCCTGGAGTAAAAATGGATGTGTGTCAAAGAGTGTGCAAAACCATCCTTGTTGTTCAACATCTCATGCTTAGAAAAAGTGTCTTGCTTATTGCAATTGCTAGTCTGTTTTTCCCCTTAGCTGCATTAATGTTCCAGGATAGAATCATAGATAGAAGTTTCTGTTAAATGCAGCATACCTCTGGATACTCGTTTGAAACTTTGAAAATTCTTGTCCCTGCCCTGCTCTGTGGGATGTGTTTAACCTTCTCCTTCCCTGCCAAGCTGCTTGAGTGGATCCCTGTCTGGTAGTGCTGCTCCTCCACTAGGATTTCACACACCCTTCCCTGCCTCACTGTTTGTGCGCTCCCAACTTCATGCTGTCCTGGGTTTAATTTTTGTTTAAGATCTTTGTTCCTTTAATGACAGCAGGAACCGAAGGCTGTTCTCTGTGGGGGCTGTGGTGTGTGGCTGTACTTGAGGTAATGAGACTTGATGAAAACCTCTTGTTACTGTGGCAAGATTTCTTCCTTCCCTGTGTTGAAGAAAAGGGGAGAGGGAGAGAAAAGAAAAAGTGACAGATCCTGCTGGGTATGTTAATATATTTTTAATGGATTGCATGTGGCAAGCTGAAGACTTACTTGTCCAGCCTGTGAGGGAAAGTGGAGACAGCATGTTATCCTTGTGCACCTTTGACTGAGCTTAGGCTGGAGTTGAAATGGGAGAGAGGGAGGACTGAGTTAAAATTTCACAGAAATCCCGATGATACAAGCGAAATCTGCTAGAGATGGAGGGGGGTTGGCAGGGAGAGGAAGAAGATTGGATCCCAGAAACCTCCTCCCCTCCCCCACCCGAAATCTTCCTCTTTTTCTGGAACATTCCACTGTCTGTGATCATCAAGAGAGATACTATCTCAGACTGGTATTTCTGCTGGTGGTAAGGGGAGAGATTTTTCTGAAATAATTGCCATATTTCTGATGAGAAACAAAAGGTTTTACATTTCAATGGGGAGCTGGGGAGGAGAGAGTTGGTGGGGCTGTAGAGGGTGGTGGAAGTGGCTTTAACGTGCTAGTTAAGCTGCAGGCAGGATGATGCTGGTGGTCTGATCTGGCTCCCTGGGGCGATGGGGGTTTTGTTGCTTTCCTGTTCCAAACGCACACTGAGTGCTGCCGGGGCTGGGGGCAACCAGGCTGGGGCATCTGGGAGCCTAGCAGCCAGGGATGCGATTTGGGACAGTGGGTCAGAGCAGAGGTGCACTCAGTGGAGCTGCAAGGAGGAATATGTACCAGAAGAGAGCAAGAGCTGCCGGTGAAGGATTAATGCTGCATAGCCCTGGTGAGAGGGGGAGAGAGCAAGCAGTAAGGAGACCTGGCACTGGTAGAGCAGCCGGGAGGGGATAACCCTGGTGACACACTGAGGCAGGCTGGAAAATATCTGGTAAATACAGATACAATGGATGGAGCTCACTCCCAGCAGCTCCCACCACAGGAGGTTTGGGGCAGCAGTGGTATTTCTTTTCCATCCTTATACTCACGTTCTTACAAAATCCCAATCAAAGGTGATGTAACCCTGGGGCAGGAAGGGCAGAAAATCAGGCAGACACTAAAGCATCATTTTCCCTTGTGCCAGTAACTTCCTCAGGAAACAGCTGCCATGCCAGCTTTGTATCTCCTCTTTTTTGGCAACAAGCTGAGCTCTCTGTGTCCATGCACAGGAGGTCTGCCCACCCAGTATTAAGCACACATAATTTAAGAGGGCATCTCCAAGTAAGTAAGCCAACGAATGAGAAGCATCTTCTTGTCAAGGCCGTAACAGCTTGCCAGCATCTGTTGAGACAGGTGCACAGTTTGGATCACTGTTGGGAAGAGGTTGGGAAGTTGTTTTCTTGAGTCCATTCCTGGAGTATCATGTGTGCGAGTTGCCAACAGTCCTCGCTAGGCTTCTTGTATCCATCAAATGACTGTAGTGCTGGAAAATGTCCTGCTGCAGATGAATACCCCTTCGAGGTGGCAACATCTTTGGATGTTCCTCATACAGCACCCCAACAGGGTCAAAGCTGTATTTCTGTCTCTTTTTTGGGGCAGAAATTAGAATTTTTCCTCTATTTAATCTTGGAGCTGACGAACAGTGCTAGACTGGCAATCCTAGGGATGTCCTTTGTAGCTTGTCCCTGCTAAAGTACCAGATTGCTGAATCCCAGCCAGACTGTCCCCTCTGATTTTTAAATATCACAAAAACAGTTTGTGGGAGATTTCTCTGAGGATACTGTAAGTTTCTTTGAGTTACAGAAGACTAGAAGGAGCACATATGGTGAGTTACCAATATCTAACTGAAAGAATGGCAACTTGTTAGCCCCAAGTGACCAGATTGCCTGGGTGATCTGACTAGATCTGCTAGATTTAAATGAACTTTCAGCTGATCTAGTAAAAATTGGTTTAGTGAAAAAGCAGGCAAATCAGGGACACGTTTGCCTTCTGTATAAATCTATCCACATGGGGTTTTATGCCATTTTAGATACCTGCTTGAAGTGCTTTAGTTTGCTTCTCCCATGGGTCCATGTGGAGGCAAGCCCTGGTTTTTGGTGAGCATCCACTACTCTCTCAACCCAGTTTTTCAGCTGGACTAATGTTGCTGATGGCATCATGAGTTATCCAAGAGCATGAGTGAATGTGCATTGGCACAAAATCAAAACCAGAGACCCACCAGGCTCCCAGTCCTATAAATTGTGGGTTGTTGAAGTCCTGCTTTGCTTGAGTAGCCAACAATAACAGCTAATAAAGTCACAGAATCACAGAATGTCTGGGAGTGGAAGGGACCTCAAGAGATCATCTAGTCCAATCCCCCTGCCAGAGCAGAGGCACCTAGACCAGGCCACACAGGAGCACATCCTTAATGTCTCGAGAGAAGGAGACTCCACAACCTCTCTGGGCAGCCAGTTCCTGTGTTCTGTCACCCTAACTGTGAAAAAGTTTTTTCTTATATTTCTGTGGAACCTCCTGTGTTCCAGCTTGCACCCATTGCTCCATGTCCTATCAGCTGGGGTCCCTGGGAAGAGCCTGGCTCCATCCTCCTGACACTCAGCCTTTACATATTTATAAACATGAATGAGGTCACCCCTCAGTCTCCTCTTCTCCAAGGTAAAGCAACACAGCTCCCACAGCCTTTCCTCATAAGGGAGATGTTCCAATCCCTTCATCATCTTAGTGGGTTAAGCTGACTCTCTCAAGCAGTTCCCTGTCCTTCTTGAACTGAAGGCCCCAGAACTGGATACAATACTCCAGATGTGACCTCACCAGGGCAGAGTAGAAGGGGAAGGCACCTCTCTTGACCTACCGATTACTCACCTTCTAATACAGTACAGGATGCTATTGGCCTCCTTGGCCACAAGGGCACATTGCTGGCTCAGGGTCACCCTGCTGTTCACTAGAACCCCCAGTTTCCTTTCCCCTACACTGCTTTCTAACTGATAGGTCCCCAACTTATACTGATACTTGGGGTTCTTCTTGCCCAGATGTAAGACCCTACACTTGCCCTTGTTATATTTAATTGAATTTCTCCCTGCCCAACTCTCCAGCCTGTCCAGAGCTTGCTGGATGGCAGCACAGCCTTTTGGCATGTTGGCCACTCCTTCCATCTTTGTGTCATCAGGAAACTTGCTGAAAGTGCACTCAAGTTCCTCATCTAAGGTAATATAAGGTAAATATATTGAACAGTACCCATACTTGAGGGACTCCTCTAGACTTGGGCCTCCTTCTAGATTCTGTTCCACTGACCACAACTCTCTGGCTTCTGTATGTTCATAGAAGGTTATCAAGTTGGTCAAGCATGACTTCCCCTTGGTGAATCCATGTTGACTGCTCCTAATGACCTGCTTATCCTTGTTGTGTCTAGAGACAACACCAAGGATATGTTGCTCCATCACCATTCCCGGGATGGAGGTGAGCTGACCAGTCTATAGTTACTGGGGTCCTCCTTCTTGCCCCTTTTGAAGACTGGAGTGATATTTGCTTTCTTCCAGTCCTCAGGCATCTCTCCTATTCCTCAATACTTGCCAAAGGTGATGAAGAGTGGCCTAGCAATGACTTCTGCCAGCTCCCTCAGCACCCTCATGTGCATCCCATTAGGACCCATGAATTTGTGAACATCTAGATTGCTTAATTGGTCCCTAAAACAGTCCTCATCAACCAAGGCACACTCCTCCTTTATGCTGACTTTCTCTGCGGTCTCAGGTGTGTAATGCTCCTCAGGATAGCCTCCACCAGTATAAACAGACACAAAGAATTCATTCAGTAGCTCTGCCTTCATTGTATCCTCAGTCACTAGAGCACCCTCCTCATTCATCAGTGGGACCACATTGTCTGTCATGCAAGTTTTACTTGTAATGTACTCAAAGAAGCCCTTCCTGTTGTCCTTGACCCCTCTTGCAAGGCTTAATTCTGAGGAGGCCTTAGCTTTTCTAGTTGCCCCCCTACATCCTTTGACAACAGTCTTATATTCCTCCCAAGTGGTCAGTCCCTCCTGTAGACCCTCCTCTTCCACTTGAGTCTGGCCAACAGTTACCTGTTTCACCAGGCAGGTGTCCTGGCTCCCTTTCTTGATGTCCTTCCTGTTGGGATGATCTGATCTTGCTTGAGCTTGGAAGAAGTGGTCCTTGAATGCTAACCAGCTCTCTTGGGGCCCCTTACCTTCCAGTACTGTGTCCCATGGGATTTCACCTAGTCATGTAGTATTATTTGTACTCAGGCCTCTTTCACTGATAGTATACTTATAACACAATTGAAAGGTTTTTGTTTGTCTCCTTAAATGTGTTTTCTAGCGCCGTGTCCAGATGAGTTTTAAAGATGACCCAAAGGGAATGTTTGTTTTACACTACCAAATTTATCTCTTCCCATGATGGGTTTAAAAAATGGTACTGTCATCAAACCTGATTGTATCTGAGGCTACAATAAAGAATAATGTGTGCTTTGTGTTTTAATTTTTTTAGGGAGTTAGCAAACTGTGGCTGAGGTGTAACAGATCTTTCTGTGAACTTTAACACTTTAATTGTAGGTAAGAGAGTTTTCAGTCTACTGGCTGTCTTCAGCTTAAAGCAACTGGATAAATACAAGTCTTGGTACAGGCAGCAGAAAAAGTAAGTAGAGAACCACAAGAATTTGACATGATCTGAGTAAAATCCCATTCCCCTTTATCATCACAGCTTTCAGTTTCTCACTGCTGAGGAGAACATAATTTTCTTGGTCCACTGATTGTCATAGTCTTTCAACCTAGAAAGAACTTCCATTACTAGGTAAGGAAGATGGGGGAGGGTAAGGAAAAGGGCCAGAATTTTTGTCTTGATGTTCTTTGTATAGTATGATTTCGAATACAAAACAAAATCTCCAAACTAAAACTAAAAATGAACCACAGAGTCACATGTGCATATCTAATTTTTAAGATTATTTTAAAGTAATCTCTGGCAATCTCATGCCATAAAACACTTGCTGTACAATCCCCTCTACTAAAATACATTCCTGTAGCCCTGCTTTTCTGTAGGCACAAGGCTGTCCAATAAGGTTTTCTTGCTTTCTTATTGTTTACTAAGGCAGAGATGAAGGCACTGATTTGACTTCATAAAAGTAAGCCATTAAGAAGGGTCTCAGAAGACCAGAGAGAAGACCTTGCTGATATTGTATGCAGATAAATAATGGGCATGTTATTTATAGGAAGGGGAAGGAGTCTCCTGACTGCAGTGTTTAATTCCATTATACAGAAAGGGGAGCACACAAAGCTGTGGGCAGACACCTGACATAGGTGCTCACCAGAGATCTCCATGGGTCCAACAAAGGTGCGGCAATCAAGGTGGCAATCAGGTTTGATCATTAATCTAACAATCCTTCCCATCAAGCTTGCCCCCATGCCTCTTCTCTCACTCCTATTATCCCTTTTCCCTCCTTGGGATTCTGCAGTCCCGTTGTGGGGAGCAGGGAATTGCAGCCCATGAACTGCACCCAGCAGTTTGTGGTTGCAGTTGCAGCTGCTGCTAAATCAACCAGCTGAGCACCTGCTGTCTCCCTGCTAAGGGAACTGAGCAGTCAGCTATTTGTTGTTAAAGTGACACTGTCAAAATAAGAATGCTATTTTAAGCAGGCTCTTCCTTGCATTCCTGAATAATGCACTGGACTATTAAACTAAGTGATATTTAAGAAATCACATTGGTCTCCCATTTGCAGCCAGAGGGGATGGCCTCAAGCATCAGGTATGAATTACCTACATGCCCTGCAACCACAACTTTGAATCCCAGCAGGCTTGACTTATCCCTGTGTGCTGAGGTCGATAAATTGACTTCCATGCAGCTTATTATATGGGGCTCTTTCAGATGTGACCTTATTAAAACCTGGAGTCCTCTCTGGACATTAGCAGTCCCATGTCTTTTTTCCCTAAATACTGGGGAGGGTGCTGCTGCAGTGTCCTTGACAAAATCTCTTCCTTCCCCAGAGTCTTTTCCAAGGGAGGAATGTACTGGTTGTTAGCCAGGTTTCAGACATGACTGCAGCATGGTGGTGAGTGAATGGAGTGGAGTCTTCAGTGAGGGGCATCAAAAACAGATCTTGGGCTTGTGCCTAGCATGAGGACTGAGGCTACTACCAGGGGGTATCTTCCCTGAACTGGTAGTTGTGTACTACACTTGTTTGCATTGTATTGCTAGTGAGATTCCCATTTTTCATTAAAAAAAAAAAAATCCTAGCTCTAGCTAGCTAGCTGGAGTGTCATTTCATAAACCTCAGACTGTTTCCTTCCCTCCTCCTGACCTATCGGTTAGTTTTTGTACCCTCAGAGCTGCCACCTTCTCTGTCTCCTCTTGAACTTCCTATTCCTGTTCTGCATATGCTTGAGCACAACTGTACAGTGAAATGCCTGTGTGCTCAGATGTGAGTTCAAAACTGTTACGAGATATTTACTACGTGGAAGATAAAACTGATTTTCCACAGACACATGGGAAAGAGAAGTGAGTGACCCAGCTTCCTAAGCTGAGGCTTGAGCTAGTGCCTGCTCTTTTCTTCCCTGCCTCCAGCCTCCTGAGAAAGCTGTAAGTTTCTTCCAGGGCATCACATCTCTGCTCCTGATTATATTCCATTGTTCTTTCTTCTTGGCCCTTTTTGTCTTTTCCTCTGCACATCTTGGGTGGCATGCAAGTAGAAAATGGGCCTTTATACCTGACACCAGCTCTTTTATCAGGAGGGAAAGATGAGCACTGTAGTTAGGGCACTGTCTTTGGCCATGGTTCCCCTGCTCAGATGCTCTGCTGCTGGCAAAATGGGGAGATTGAAGCCCACAACACTGGAAGATGTGTGTACTTACAGGCTGCAAAGTGCTTGACGCATGCTGGTTGTTAACTTGAGTGTCAGACATGACTACAGCATGGTGCTGAGTTAATGAAGTGGAATCTTCAGAAAGGGGCAGTAGAAGAGGGGAAGGCTGGGGATCGACAGCTGCAGAGTTGCCCCTGCCCTGAAGTAGCAAAGTGGAGTTGGCACCTTGGTCTTCACTGGGGAACAGAGGGTAAGAGCTAATAGAAGATCAATTTCTAATCTTCTGGTTTGGGGTAACGCTGAGCAGCAGCAGCAGAAGTGCTGGAGCCACTGATCTACAGATTGCTGTGGCTTGGCTTAGTCTTGTTTCATATTATAATAATTTTCTATGAGCTTATGTGTGTGTGTGCTAATGAAGGCTTTGGTTCAGTGCAAGCTGTTATAACTGGACTGTGATTTCTTGGTATTTTTCACAATTTCACAAGCAAGTGAATTTTCCCAGTCTCCTGCCTCTCTAAATGCACATGCATGCACATGTGTGTGTAGTTGGGGATCTTTCAGGATGGAAAGTGCAGTGGAAATGTAAAACACTGTAATTATGTGCAGCATTCGTTTCTATTTTTGCTCTGCAGTCAGCTTGGCAAGTGGAATTCTGTCTGGGCAGTCTCATATCTGATCTGATCTATTTGTCTGTGCTTTTTTGCATTGTGGTTTACAGCCCTGCAATTGAAACCTTCAAGATTACTTAAAGATGGAATGAGAGCATGCTTCCATTGAGCTTTGTAAAGGCTATTTCTTCTAGTGCAAAATAATGGGCCTAAATGACTTGACAGTGTTCCTTTTAAATCCACCACTTCATTCCTGAGGGTGTGGGGGTGAGTAGGTAATGTATAGGTCTTACAGGAATAAAGCCAGTGTTTTGTGCTCCCCTGTGGCTCTGCAGCAGTAGCTCACTGACCAACACTATTAGCAGAGCCCCGCTGTCATTGCAGCCCAGTCTGGTGTGCGTATTGGAGACTGAACTAAACAAATAGCACAAAGTTGGGGGATGCAGTGAGGCTACAGCAGCCACTGCCAGATGAGGGGAAAATGAAATGCTGATAGGGAGGAAAGGATACTCCCTTGTAGCTCAGTGGTGAAAAAATACGCAAGTCTTTCTGCATCTCCAATTTCCTTTGAAGGTGCAGCTGTTGGGAATGACAGGTCTGAGGAGTTCCTATTCAGACAGTGCCATGCAGCACCTTAGAACTTCAGCTTGGTGGGGTACCAGAGTGGTGCATTTCTCTGAGCTGCTCCTGAGCCTGTGCACCAGCATTGCTCTTGGAGAAGCTGCAACTACTGTGGGAACCTCTTATCGGTGAGAGATAGAGCCAAAGCCTTGATCAATTGATTGCTAAAGATCCCACTGAACTTTTAATGAGATGAAAGGACAGTAACTTCAGTGTCCTGGCCAGATTCCAGTTCATTACTTTCCGCCTGTCTAAAATTTCCCCTCCACCTTGCCCTGCCGGTTATCCTGGAGAAGTTGTCATTCGCTTCCTTCTCCTAATGACTCATGGGTGATGCTGCTGGCATACAACTGATGGTTTATTTCATCCTGGTGATGAGGGAGTGATCCCTGTGATTTGGGGTCTTTGGGCTGAAAGAGGTGTTATGGAAACACAAAGATGTTTGGAGTATGCACATGTACACAGAAGTGCTGTTAGTTAGAGTTCCCCTCAGCTGCTGTTTCAGAACAGGTAAACAGGCTTTCCAGCTGCATCTTCCAACTTAATACAAATCATAAATGCCTGTGTGTGTCTTCAGTGTGTGTGTGTGTGTGCGCGCAAGCCTGTCTCTTCCCTCCCCCCCCCCCCCCCCCCCCCCCTCTCTCTTTCGCAA
>VZTY01001121.1:176571-204121 GCA_013400935.1 Turnix velox
CCCTCCCGTCTTCTTGCAGTGAGTGACGCAGGCTCGACAGCTCCAGATAGTGATGCTCTTTATTCGCGGAGCAGGCATCACACACATCGTGGCAGTACCAGCTATGAATGCACACTGTTCCTACCAAAGTACCTAGACATGACCTGAAGGGCCTGGGAAGAGGGAAGCTTCTTTTCTGTGTCTATGTGGTCCTTGTCACCTCTGCAGCATGACAACAAGAGGACCAATTAGTGTCAGTTGTGGTGGCGCTTCTTGCTGATGGGGATGCAGACCTGGGTAAGATGTGAACTAAAACATCATATGTCTTCCCACGCTGCTGGACTCTGGGGTGGCACTTATAAGCAAGGGAATTCTTGGGAAATGCAGCTGGTGCCTGCAGTCACTGGTCACTGTAGGTGTGAGAAGACCTTTGCAGACAGTTGCAGTTACCAGTCTGCCTGGCAGAGATCTCTGCTAGAACTTGTCCTCTTTTCCCTTCCCTCCTCACCACTGGTTTTGTTCTCTTACTGTTTTTCTCTTAGACAACTCACTGCCCTCTTCAGACTGCTTCTCTTCTCTGCTCTACCTTGATATCTACAGTCCTTTGTAGAACACAATGAAAGGCTTCACCTTTGCCTTTATGTGCCCCACTGGTGCTCAGACACCTCTGCTGTGGAATCTGTCAGCTTCTTGAAATTGTTTTCTAACTAGCACTTGCAGCACAGTTGTGAGCGGTGATTCTAGGCAGTCAGTGTTTACTAAGTTAAATGATGATCCTTGGTAGTAGGTAAAGGTAATAATAATCCATTATTCTGATATCCACAACAGGGTTTTTTAATGTTTTGTTTGCAAACACTAGCCTGTAGATCATATATCCTTAGCTTTAGGTCTTTGCAGACAGGACTGGAAAAACATCTAGTAATATTTGGAGTAGAAGTGAGAGGAGGAAGGCGAACAGAAAGCTGGGGAAAGGAGCTGCTGTTGATGTGAAAGGAAAATACTAGTGGTGCTAAACAGGGGCATTAGTGAGTCAGCCCCAGAGCTGCTTTAAAAGCCAGGATTCTGCTGCTTCCCAGTTCACTTCTACACCTCTCGCTGTTCACAGCTGAGGAGCACACATTGATGTTTTGCCAGACCTTGGGAGGAGAAGAAATAAATGATGATGAGTAGAAGGGTAACTGCACAACAGTGTGTCATAACATAATACCAGACACAATGTCACTAATGAACAAGCTGATGGATGGGTTATTTACTGCACAGTCCGGAGGGAAGAGGCCACCTTTGCTGACACCCACCTCTGAGCAGTGTGAGGGCTCTGTGTTGAAAGCAATGCTATCATCTACACCCCTTTTCTTCCTGCAGCTGGATGCCCTTTGAAAACCTGCTGATGCTGCTTAGCTTGTGATGTGGCCTGAGGTGGGTCAGTCTGTGAGACTATGCAAGCATGGAGGTCCCTGCTTCTGGGGGACTTCTGTCCTGGTGGAAGAGTGGAGGAGGAACAAGGGGAATACAGCCTGCTGTGGGGGAGAAGTGCTGTGGTAGATTAAAGCAGCTGCCGAGGGACTACTCCAGTGAAGCCTGAAATCAGATTGTTTGACAAACATCATGTTAGCAGCACCTGGCTGGTTTTGTTTGCCCCACAGCTCCCTACCTCAGAGAGAAAACAAAGATTTTTCACTGCTCCAGAATTGCTGTATGCTTCCCACTTCCCTCCACTTGGTGTGCCCCAAAGGGCAGATTGCCTGCCTGCAGCGAGCCACGGGTGTCTGCTGGAGACGGAGGGTGGTAGAAGCCTTCGAGAACCCTCACCCTGATGGCATCCCCCTATCTGTGAGAAATAGAGAGCTTATGGAGAGGTGGGCTTGTTTGTTGTGCTTTTATTTTATTTTTTTCCAGCTCTGATTTTTCTTCTGCCTCATTTGCATATTGTTTTTTTTCCCAAGCCTCTGCATCTCCTTTCTTCCTGCCTTTTTTTAAAAATTCTCTTCTCTTCTCTCTGCTCGAGATTGCTCCCTAACTCTCAAATGTCCCTCCCCCGCCTCACTCCCCCCACTGCATTTTTCTTTCATCCTTTGTTCTTGATTGCTTGTGCCCGGGAGCAAAGAAAGGAAAAGGAAAATACAGGAGAAAGAGAAAAGCAGGCAGGCAAAGTTGTCAGCCTGGCAGAGTGAGACTGAATCCATCTCAGGAATGTGCTGCCTGCCTTCAACACATGGGATTCACCTCCTCCATTACACTTGCTGTGCCATGTAATGTGGGTCCTGCCAGCCTTGGATGGGCCTCCCCTGCAGAAATGTTGCTTCTGGCATCTGCTGCCCCAGGAGAATGAAACAGGGGTCAGGGATGGACAAAAACCAGTGCCAGCCTAGAATACTTACAGGGTCTTGTGCAGTCCCCTCCCGCTACTGGTCCCACTGTGAATCTGCTGTCTGTCTCCCACAGGAGTGTAGGTAATCATCTGAAATGTGTGCACATGCTGGCTGATATATCACATCTTCACTTTCCTTCCATCTCCTCTCCCCCTGCATCAGCAGTGCTGCCATAATCTCTCAAAATCAACAGGCCATTACAGTCTGATGTAACTCAATGAGTACTCTGAGACAGAAATCCTGCAGTGTACTTAAAAATCCTAATGTAGAAACAGAACTGTCCTGCATTCTCCCTCCACCTCATTTCCTGGTTGCTAGTGTAAAATCAGCATTGTTCTGTGTCTGCACAGAGGCGTTTTAGCAGAATGGATTGCTAGGCTCCAACTAGCCTTTTATTCTCTTTCAGCGCCCAGAATCTCAAATACACAGAGTCTGATCTCTTCTCCTGCTACCCCAACCTTCTTCCTTTTTTCCCATTAGCTTTTTGGAGCTGTGATTTTCAGCTTTTGCCTTGGGAGAGAGGAGGTCACAGAGACCTTGCAGGGTGCTCTAGTTCACCTGCTTTTACCCATCTGGCTTACCCCTTGCCAGTGGAGCATGTGCTTTTGCTGATTAGGCCCTGTGGATGGACAGTTCAGGTGAAGGTGGGCCACGCTGGGTTTTACACAGCAGAAATGTCTTTCTACTGTTTGCCTTGTTTCCCCAGAAGAGCTTTATCTTAGATGTAGCACAGCATTTCAGTCCTTGTTTTTTGACCAAGTTTTTTGTTGTAAGCTACATTTCTGCCCAGGAGAACTGTGATCTGTAAACCTTATTGGGAAGGAGCATCTGCTGTCCTGATACCTGCTGGTTATTCCTGTTTTTCATAAGACTCTTCTGCATGTGAGACCTAGATAGCAGGTTGAGGCCATGAGGCAGCCCAAACTTCATATCCTATAGAACTGTGTTTTCTGTATTTCTAATTATTGTTTTGGTTACATAAGATAAACATGAATGATGGACAAAACTGAGTGAAGTGCTTACTGTATGAATTGCATCTATTTGCAATGGTTCTTCCAAGGCTTTCACCAAAAGGTGTCTTTCTGGGAGGATTTGGAGTACTGCAGTTTGTGTGCTGCTGCTTTATCAGTAATGAGTTACTACAAGTTGCCTTATGTGGAGTTACAAAACTGGATGCCAGAAGACACTGTACTGCATAGCTCTTCTCCTGCCTGTCTGCAGTCTGAAGACAGACATCAAACTGCTTTTCAAAACATGTACGGTAAAGCTACATCCTGAGATGTATTAAAAACAGCTGCTTTTTTCGTTTAGGTTCCCATGCATGATGCTGGTGGACTGGTCCCCTTCAAGATCAGTCTCTTCTCCTTCTGTGGTCCGCTGGTGTTGACTAATTGCAGGTGGCTGACCAATCCAAAGAATAGGCAGGGATGCACGATTTTCATTAGCTGTAATAAAGAGGTGAGCAATTAGCAGAATCTCTTACCTCTTCTGCCTCCAGGCTGAACCCAAGACTCTTATTTATAGCAAGAGCAAATATGAAGAAGTCTCTTTTCAGAGGAACTATTTGGGGTTCCTGCCAGTGGCAAAACCATCTGTTTTAGCCAGGTAGCTAATCAGCCAGAACTTTTTCCTGCTTCATTCCCATGTGTAGCATAGGGTGCCAGAGGAACACACCTCACTGGTCCATTTGGTCTGATATGATATCTTGGATAGTGGAGAGCTGGTTGTCATGCTGGAGCTGAGACTATCTGTTGGTTGAAAAGTGAAGAGCATCTCTTCTGTGGCTAGAGTGGAGCCACAAACCTGAGACATAAGTGACATGTTTTATGTCTCTGTCAGTTGCCTTTATTGTACTTCAATATGTGAGGGTATGTACTAGTTTATATGTGATTTCCTGTGATACCACTCTGGTTGTTTTTGCTATTCTCAAAAAAGTCTTAATTAAATTAAGATTCTGGTCACCTTTTTTCTGGACTGTCAGAGCAGAATCCTTTGTGCTTCTGTCCTGTGGCTGCAGAGGCTGTGATTTGGCAAGGCCTCCACTTGAGTGGTGCTTGCATCTAAGAAACTTCACATGCTCTCCTTGTCCAAGTATCCACAGAACCTCATGCTGGAACTGCAGACACTAGTGATGAAAATTATGTTAATGCTTATCCATACCTCCATCCAAGGTGTTTTATAGCTTATCATCCACTGGTCCCAGTCGTAGTATTACAGTTGCTCAAGCAACTGGAGCTTCTCTTTTCCTTTACTTTCCCATCTCTTTGTCCCCCTACCTTGCACTCCTTTAGAGAAGTTTCTTCTCTGGCTTGCTGTAAAAATCTGTTCTCTGATACAGAAAGCTCCTGTGCACCTGTGTGATTCTGGAAGAGTCTTGCCAACCTTCTCTGTTTTGTGAGTTCTCTCTCATATTCCCCATTTAATCTGTAAACTCTCTTTTCCCTCTCTTGTCTCTCTTCTTATATTTTAGATATAAGCACTTGAGCCAGTTGGGAATATTAATTTAGTGTGGGAGTTTTTTTATTTTTTGGAAAGTGTTACTTTAAACAGTAATAAGTGTCTGACTAAGACACAGCATTTCATACCAGTTTCACAGGGAAAGGAATGCATTGTTGTCCAGCTGCCCAGAGTATTCCCTAGCCTGCTGGCTAAAGGCTCTCCTCTGAGCTAGAGCTAGGATTTGTGCCCAAGGTGGGGGGCATAGTGTTTTTTGATGGTTGCCCTTACTGAAACAGATGTACTGCTTCCCAGTTGTGCCTGAGGGTAGCATGATGGGATGGAAGGAGCACCAGTAGCTGAGTGAACTGGCTTTGACACCAGCAGCCAGATTCCAACTGTGCCTTTGGGCCCTTTCATGAGGAAGGGAGGAGAGCCTTGTTTTGTTTTGTGTTTTGTTTCCTTAAAGCTTTGAAAAGGCTTGTGATCTGCTGCAGTGTAATTAAGGCACTCTTACATCTGTTTGACTTTGGAAGCCAGTATGAGATATGTTTTCCCCGGAAAATTACTTCAAAAGGAATTGGAAGGTGAAAGGGCAGGACTGGATGGCAAGTTATGATCCAGGTACGATGTGCTAAGGAATTGCTTGTCAAGCTGCGTGTTTGTATTAAGTGCTACTGGCAGTGCTGTAGATATGATATCATTTACAAAATGTGCAACTCAAGGAAAGGAGAGGTGTGCCATAACACTGGAGGGAAGGTGCTGGAGGAGTACTCAACATGCCATGATTCAAACCCAAGCTTGCCTTTGCTGACAATGTTGTTTTGCTTCTCTGCATCTCCAGAAGAGGATGTGCCCGAAGGCTTCTCTTTGTAAGCTTTAGCGTGAGCATCTCACAAGGAAAGCAGAAATTGGGGCTTGAACCCCTTCTGACTGAGCTGAGAGAAGGCAAGCAAATAGACAAACCCAAATGGAAGCTGGCTTGTGTTTCATCTGTGCCATTCACAGTCTGAAGTTGAAATATACTGCTCAGAGATGAGGCAGTATTGGGGTTTGGTTTGCAGGTTTCAGTATGGTTTATAAAGGCTTTATGGTGGGTTGAGGTAGATACGAATCAGCACTGTTGCTAAATAGAATGCACCCAGTGGCCTCACACATTGTTCCTTGTAACTGCTGTTAGTAGACAGTGGTAAACTAACCTAGTAAAGCCATCCTTTTTTTGGTGGGGGAAGTTTGCCAGGGTAGGGAGGGAAGAGGCAGGAGGGGCTTGATTACCCCTCTTAGTAGAAGCAAGGACTTGTATTTTCTCAATTTGGTATTCAACAATTTGTTTTCAGCTTATTTTGATAATTACTCTTCCTTTACCCTTTGCCCTCTTCTGTTATCCCCATTAGTATTTCCCAACTTCACAAGGGTGCGATGAGGGTATTGCAGACTGTGAAGTGATCAAATGCAACATGCATATCTGTGTATGTGTGTGCAAGAGAGAGACCCAAGGTAATCATCTCCACTGGCAAAACCTGTGCAGGGTAAGAAATGGCACCGGTGAAGGCAGCTAATGGGAGGGAGCGGACTGTCTTGGCTGGGTCTGCGCAAAGCTTTCCAGTGTGCGGCTGTCCTTGTTGTATTGTGCTGACTGTGAGTAACTCAGCTGAGCACTCGACTGGGTGGCATTTTGCAGTTTATCTGTAACACAATAGCACTGGAGTGCTGCTGCCCATCAACTCTGAAACTAAAGGCAGTGGCAGCAGTGGGCAGAAACTTATTGATCACGCTGTAAATCTGAAGACCAAGGGGAAAAGCCAAATTCCCAGGAAAATTGCAGGTCTGTCTCTCACCTGCTGCAGGCAGAAGAGTCTTTCTGCCACCTCCTCTGGGCATGCTCAACATCAGTACTTGAATTTTTTTTGTTAGTCCAGGGTCTAAGATCAGTGGTAATTCTTCCCCTATTTTGTGCAGACAAATGGTGAAATTTCAGCAGGGCTGAATTTGGTCTGATAATGATGCTGGAAGGTTCACCCTCACTTGAAAAATAAGCCTGAGGAGAAACCAGACAAGTGAGATACTGGAGTTAGTGTGACCTGGTGCAGAAACGGGGCAGAAATGGATGCTTCCACTTTTGAGGCTGATGCTTGTTTTTACAGTAGAAGACAAAGATCTGCACCATAGGATTGCCCTACTCCTTTTTGCCAGCAGTTAGTTCTGCCCCTCTGCCCTGGGGAATCACCTGGTTTTGGGAATGGAAAGCCAAAGAACTTCCCTGGTGTCAGTGTGCGAAAGGAGATGGAAAGCTCCATGCAGAGCAAAGGTGTTGCTCTGGGGTGAGATGTGACTGGATTAGTGTGGAACAGAGACAGAAGCCAGTGCCAAGACTGGAGAATGCAGTGGAGTTAGAGATTTGGAGAACATGATGAATTGCTGGGCATGAGATGGACAGATGGAGAGAGATCTTGGAGGAGGTCCCAAAATTGGCCTATTTAGTACATTTGGGAGGCTCATCACTCTTCTCATCACACATATGTTCTGGGAATGGGCCAGAGAAGGTTTCAACAGAATCAGAATCACAATCTCAGCTTTTTAAAAAAATGAAACACCCAAACAAACCAGACTCATTATTTTGGGGTCATTTTCATATGCACTGAGAAGCTTTAAAAAAAATAAAAAAATCTGTTAACTGTTAATACCTCTTGGTTTTCTTACCCTTCCATTCTAAAAAGGAGCTTTTGCCAAGCTCAGGATCAAGCATAAACAGGAGTTTCACATAGATTCAGGACAGATGTAGAGGCAAACTGGGAAAAGTGGAATGGCAGGAAATTATGTTGGTTACAACTGAAATGCTCAGCACAGCCAAAGCACTTGAGCTCGTGAACCGTTTATACAGCACGTGTTGCCCCTGTGTTAAATTTTTTTACCAGGAGCAGATGGAGAAAAGCTCTGGGGATAGGATATTTCTCCTGTGACTGGAGAAGAGCTTGCACATGCTCTGGAGAGAGTCGACTCGCACCTCTTGCTTTATGTACGTCTGGGTTAGCAGGAAATCTCTGGGAAGATCATGGCTATACTGGATCCATGTTTGCTTAAGATGCTGAGGGATACTGAGGTCAGACAAGCTTCCTCTGCTGCAGTGGGGAACTGTTATAATAAGTGCTGTTGCTGCTGTTACAGGCCACACAATGATGAGGTATTTATTAGGCTAATGAGCAAATTATAATTCAAAGCTTCAGGATGAACAAAAAAAGAAATGTATGTTAGCTCCCAACTGGTAGTGGTTGTAGGATTAGAGTTACAGAATTCTCAAATTTCAAAATTTTCCCAAGTGACCAGCACTTGGATGAGATGCAGCTCTATATGTGTATGTGGTTATATTCTTTAGTTTGGAAATCTGTGTGTGTGCATCGTGGTTGCAATATAGAGAATGAGTGAAAGAGCAACCTTATATTATTTCCTGCCTTTTTCTATATGTATACTCATTCATAAAGCATGGAGAAAAGGATATTTTCGTACAGTGTTTCCTAGGAGGGAGTTTTTTTTTCCCACCCTAAGAGAAAATGCAGAAAACTTTGGCCGTGCATTCAAATGCAGCTGTGTTTAGTTTGTGGTGTTGAGGTCCATGTGTGCATTAGGACATAACCTCCTTGGTGTACCTGTTTTGTTTCACCTCCTTACACAAAGGGGGGTTTTGTGTAAACTATATTGACTTGCCACCCAAAGGCATGTTTGGATTTTAGTTTATCTGAGCTGGATTCAAATGGAAGCCTCAAGGGGAAACACTTGTCAATCATTTGGGCTGGATGCTGCTTGAGTTTTGGAATCTTGCAAATATGTTGGCATTCATGGAATAAATATAGAGTTTAAGTGTGTTCCTTTTCCTTCAGGAACTTTTAACTACATAAGCTTTTATTGTGAGTTGGTTGTTAGGGCTGAGAATTTGCCACTGACTCCCTCTCCCCACCCCAAAACAAACAAATAAATGGAACCATATGTAGTTGACTTCATCCTCCAAACAACCTCTTAGGCTACTTCTCTATGAAATCGGCAACTTTTTTTCCTACAGCCAGACCACTGTAGGCCGTGCGGAGAGGGAAGATGTTAGCACTAGCAATGACTCTTAAGTCAGCTGTCAGCTTGATACAAAGTATCAGTCATTTTCCTGTAGCTGAAGCCGCTGCAACATGTTTTTCTTGCCTCATTCCCTGTATGAAACGGGCTGCTGTAGCAAAGGGGATTTAAAGACATTCTTTGTGGGTTTTTTTTTTTCTTTCTTTCCAAAATAGAAACATTTAATCATCTTTTTAATCATACTTCTCGAAGTACAGCCAGCAGCAATTATTTTTTTCACTGGCTGTTTCTGATTTAGACTTGGCATAAATCCGTTTTGATTTGTCAATGGTGTGATCTGGTTCTAGACAATGGAATGACCTGAGCACAAATCAGCCTGATTCTGAGCTTTACTCTGGCCAATGCTACTGATTTCCCATGTAGTCCTTGCACAGTCACTTATAAATTTATCTTTCATTTCCATTAGCTCTGATATCAGGGTAGCTCTTGGTAAGCCCTCAAGGTGTTTGTGGCTGTTTAATTTAGTTGATACTGCTGAAGTGTGCACCATATCCTAATACTGGAGAAGGAGAGGGGTACTCTGTGACCCATAAGAGTTAGGGTGAGAGTGGAAGGGACAGATAGGGACCATTAATGGAAAAAGAGGTGGTTCAGACCAAGGGATACTGGCGGGAAACTGGTGTTGAGCTGTGTATGAGGAATATGGAGGGTTATGAAAAAGGGTCAGGGGAAAAGGAAATGCTGCAGCTCAAGGAAGGAAAGAAAGTAGAGCACAAAGGAAAGCAGAGAATTGGAGAAAGGTGGAATGTGTCAGGAAGCTGGAAGAGAAAAAAGGAAGGAAATGAGGGAAAAGGTTTGTTCCAGTCAATTAGCTATATAGATTACATTTATTTGATTTTTACTTTTGATGCACTACCCTGAATTTTTACACTTTTCTTTGATGACACTTTCTTTTGTTTTAAGTACTGACTACTCTAGATTTTAAGATATTTAGATATCTTAATCTATATCTCAGATCTATAAAATAAACTCCTGAGGCCATATAGTGTCTGATAGAACCCTGCTTTCCCTAGGAAGTAGCCCCTTGAATTCTTTAAAGTGTTATAGTGGATTGGCACTGTTCCCTGTCTTGATGTCTTTGAAGTCGTTGTCTTGGTTTATAGATGTGAACTTCCTAACATGCAGAATGTTTAAGAACGTCAAGAAAGTAACTATGGAGAGGTACTTTTCTGTGGCGTGTCCCCCCCTCCCGGCTCTTTTACTCTAGGCTTTAATGCATCTGGTTTTAAACTGTGCCTGTGATCACACCTCCAGTTTTGTTTGTTGGGCCTCTGTGGTGGTTGCCTTTTTTTTCCCATGCTCCCAGATGTGCATGTGAGGAAGAAGCAGACAGGAGAAAGGGTGCAGCATGCAGCAGGGATGGTTTGAAATTACTTGTTTTGGCAAATAAGAAGGAGGAAGCCAATGCCGATCTGAAATGGGTGGGCTGGGAGGTGTTACGTTCCCGTTGTTCTGCCAACATGGTTCGGCCACAAAGCAACCGATTTGCAGGATTTATACTTAATATTCCACATTTTGAAAGATACCAATTTTTAAATAAAATGAAACACAATAAGAAACATTAAGACTGGTACTTTAAGAGTACCTGAAGATAGATGAATAACATGAAAATTCTTCCAGTAAAAATACTTGTGTTTTCTCTCACTGGCAATATGTTGAAGCATAACCTTTGGGTCTTACAGAAGCTTCTGCAGTGACTAATTAGTCAGCAGAGGAGCAGAGAAATCACCTCACCTCTGGCCTCAGCACTAGATTAAAAAGTTGTGGAAAGTCGAGGCAACCACTGCAATCCCAGGCTATCTGGGGGGGACTGGAAATAGATGGGCTGCCTACCCCAGGTCTTAGGCTGGTGTTGCATTGACTCAAGACACTCTCCTAGCTGCTTCTGCTGGGCTTATTCAGGAAGAGAAACTTGCTCCTTAAGGCACAATGGTCATCTGCAGGAGCAGAAAGAGGCTTTCTGTGGATCTTTCAGCTGCCCATCACCAGTGGATCAGGTGGGGCAGATACTTGTGCAGCTGGCAGTGCTTGGGAAGCAGCCACCTGCTAGACATGGTGGGATGTGGCATCCCAGGTGGGATGGACCAATGGCCTCATCAGATGCAGCATCTCCTGTGTTGGGCTTTTTATCTCATCCTCTGCCATCAGCTCATCTCCTTCAGATGGTGACAGCCCTGTGAAATCTTCCAGGAGCTGCAGCATTTGTCTCCCTTAAAACTTGGGAGGATGGGGAATGGAGAGGACTGGGATTTTTTTCCTTGTTTTCAGCTTTTATTTGGCTGACATTTTTACCCACAGCTTAATATTTTAGACTGGTTTTTGGCTTCAAGAAATTCCTATGAAACTATCATAGGATTTGAGGGTCTGTGAGATGCTTCTGTATTTTGAGTCCTAATCACTCAGGTGAAAAAGAGTAAGTAAATTATATATTGAACCGCTAACTGGTGCTGAGGCCTGGTGGTTTCCATGGCAACCGGGCTGGAAATAGCTGTCTGTGATGTCACTAGCACGGCACAGGTAGAGTAGCATCCTGCTGCTGTTTCCCCCTGAAGGACTGAGTGCAGCGAGTGCAAACACCTTGGCATCACAATTAACATATGCAAATAACCCAGGCTACCTGTCATCAGTGGGGTATGCTGAGTTCATTGCCGGCACAGCAGAAATCTCTGGGCCCTAAGGGAGGCTAGATCCCCCCGGCCCACACCTGCCCTCTTCGTGTTGCCCACATTGGGGTGCAGAACTGTGGGACAAGTGAAGTCTTTGGGCCCCACATCCAGGCTGGGAGGTTCAGGTCATCTTCACCTCTGGTGGCCTGTAACACCCTATTTGCCCTAGCTGCTCCTCTTAATTCATCTTACAACTGCAGTATTGGACGCAAGAGGGGACAGATTTCTAAACAGCTTGGCTTGGGCACCATTTCATCTTTCTTGAGATGGATAAAAGACCTGGTTGGTTTGGTTTTGGTCTTTATGGAGTGTTTTCCTAATTTGATTGATGTATTTTTTATATGTTTGTTTTGTTGTTTTCTGGAGGATTTGGTTTTATTTTCCCTTTCTCTTTTATCTTTGAGACACCAGGAATATAAACTTTGGTCTTTCCTGGCATTCCTGAAGGACAATTGGGAGGTGTAAATGAATATATGAATGTGAACATTTAAAATCTTAATTGTAGGGGTGAATGTAAGGTGAATTGTAGGTGTAGTGCATCTTTAACAAAAGCCTTCTCTACTCAAAATATTCATTACTTGGTGAAGTATGTTCTAAGCAAAACAAACAACCAGCCTGATTCAGTATGTTTTCTTGATTATCCTCATAGAGTCAAGACTGCAGGTTCTGCCTGAATCTTGTTCCACTTTACTGTACCCTAGGTGCAGGTGTTCCACTCTCATGGGACAGGAACCATCCCATACTGAAGCCTGAGTGGTAAATGTGAATAGTAAGTCTCTGTTCAGCTGTAGAACTGAATATCCTTTAGCCAGCAGCAACCAAAACCCCCTCTCTTCTGATCTAATTAGCTACCTCTATGCATGATCAAAGAACACTAGATGTGATACTTCCATGTGTTTTCTGGTATTTGCCTTCAATTTAGTTTTAGCTGTCCTAAGTGATTGCATTTGCAATGTTTTCCTGAGAAGATGAGACCATGTGCTTCTCTGTTGAAGTGATTTGTCCAGTTTTCCCCATGCAGCAATAGGCTTGTGTTTTTCATTTCTTGGTTTCCTCTGGGCCTGAGCATAGATCAGGTAGCGGTGAATTATCCCCTTTTTTCTTTGTGCCTGTCAGAGGTTTGTAGACCATTCAAGTCCCAGCTCATTGGTCATTGCTTAGCAAGCTCTTGTATTTAGTCCTCATTTTTGTAATTGATTTCTGGTTTTACGTCATAATGTACTTGCTACTCTTCTGCAACCTTCTAGTTTGTCACAGCACAGAGTTAAATGACAACTTTCCAGTAGGGCTGCAAACAATTTGATGCCTACCAGCTCTGGAGACTGCTAATAGTACTGCAGGCACATGCATCAAACACAGCTATTTATCTGCAGTAGTGCCCACCTGTACATTGAAGTAGCTCTGTTACAATAGTCTTCTCCAGAAGACTGCCCACCAACATATCCCCTATCTCCTATGCCTGTATTGTTGCAGTGACTGTGAGTGGAAAATGCTGATGCTTCAGTTGTTCAGCTGCCTCTCTGAGCAGGAGTCTCATATTGTCTCTTCCCTTTGGTCAAAGTAGATGCAGTCTGGATGACATATAAGCACTTATCTATCATACAGGCATAAAAATATTTCAGTATTTGTAATAAGAAAAATTACACAGGGCACTGGATATGAGGTTTTATTAGGTACCATGGCTCACTGTTTGCAGATAGCCTGCTGCATGGACCACCATTGTGCTTCACAGACCAGCAGTGACCTGTGGACCACAATTTGGATGATGCTGTTCTAAGGCCCAGTCTATACAAGGGAGAGGAAGACAAATGATGCATTAGATTATCATCTCATTGTAAGGCTAAATAACATTGAGGGGTGGAGTGGTTTTTTTGAGTTTTGTTTTTTAATACCAGGATTTCTTTAGTGTGCTACAGCTGTGTTTCTGCTGCCAGGGGTGAAATAACTGTCCTGATTTCATCAGTGTAGATGCAAGTGAATGCACTTGGAACTACAGAAGACTCATACTTTTATCACGTGCTGCCTTTTGGAAGCATGTCCAAGTATTAGTTGCTCCTTTTCTTTCTTTGGAAGGACTAATTTAAATCATTCCTGTTGTTGTGGCTTCCAAGGGGAATGTTTGGTTTGTAAGCAGTGGCACCAAGAAGTGGATAGATATGAATGTGAAGAATATGAAGATCTCCAAAACCTTATGGACAAAAGGGAGACTTTGAAATGCATTTCACTGCTGCCATCCGTAGTCAGCTGTGCTGCCAGTCGCAATGAGGCAGAGGGGTTTGAGTTTGTCTGTGGCTCATTAGTGGAAACACCAGAATTTATGAGAACTGAACACCTAGTCCTCACCATTCCTGAGCAGTCATGAAAACTTTGTCTTCAGTTAGACATCTTATTGTTAGATGAACTTTTAGAAGATGTTTTCCTCATTTAGATTTGCAGTGATCAGGTATGGTGTGATTTGTGAAGGACTACAAGTAGCATTTCTGTCCTAACATACCTACTGCTATTAACTTTTGTAGCATTCCTCAGGGTTTTCTAACACCTCCTATGTTTTATGCATCTGTCTTTCAGAAGATAAAGTCCTTGGGCCAGAAATGGACATGGTTTTGTCATCTAGGCATATTGATAGGATGAGAAAGAATGGCGCTGTTGAATGTTCCAGTAAGAGTCATTGGCAAAAGCATCTGTCAGGAAGGATTTGATGAGGATTTAGGATAATGAACCACAGGAAGGTGGACTATGACTTTTCACTCCTTGTCACCTCTGCTTTTCTTGCAATTCACAAGGTCTTCACAAAGAGGAGTATCTGTTACTACTGCTGGCTGCACAACATGTAATTCTTGGACTCTGCAGATGTTCTGTAGTAGTATGCAGTAGTATGTAGTAGTATTGCTTGGGAAAACAAAAGCCAAGAAGATACAGGTTTATTATCTTTTATGCTGAGATTTGCTCAAGTCTCAGTGGCTGCAATGTAAAGAACCAGATGATTTGTTTTTGTAGTTAAGATATCCTCACTGGGGCCTGAGTTAGGGTATCATCAGGCTTTGTGCACTTCAAAAATCCCACTTTGTCTTTCCTCTGCTGCAGGGTGGTCAGAAATGGAGCACAGGGCTTGGGGAGTGAGAAAGAGTGAGTTAATGGGGGGCAAACTTTAGGGAATGAGTCTGGCTGCTGGAAGGAGCTGGGTCATGTTTAAAATGGCTGCTGCTGCCCACATTCAAGGGGCCATTTTAAGAGCCTGTTATCCTACTCTCACTTAAGGGTACAGTTTAAATGAATATGAAGCTAACAAAAATGTTAGATTCCGGTACAAACCTGTTCTGATTTGGGGATTCATCCGAGTCCCAGCAATGCGCAAAGTACTGCAGGATGAGAGGTGATATATTGTGGAAATGTAAGATACGAATTTTATATTTATTACTGACTTGGCAGGATGCTTTTCACGTCACCATTCTGGTACAATTTTGATCAGATTCTTCTGCTGAGCATTGGAGAAACACTGCTTGTGTGCATGTAATTCTCCCTCCCTTTTGTGCTTCTCTTCTCTGATAAGGAGAACTCTGTGCTGATGAAAGAACAGGGTTGGCAGTTCTTGCACAGTAATGACATGGTTCAGACAATGCCAGTAAAAACTTCCTCTGCCAGCCTGGAGGACGGGTGTTGACACAGAGCGGAGCCCTGCTAGCAGTGGGAGGAGTGATAAGTTTCTATGTCTTGCCCAATTTCTGACCTCTGCAGGAGTTACGAATGGTGATGGTAGTTTCCTTGATGTTGAGGCATAGAGGGACTTGCTCAGTGGTCCTCAGACCATGTGTTACTCTCATTTTTCACAAATTGTTTTCTCCTAACGGATTTTGTTTACTCTCAGCATGTGCTGGCTCTGAACTAGCATTGAAAGCAGATAAAATTCATCTGCAGATGGAGTGCTGTCTGTTCTCTCACAGGAACTTGTTTTCATTAAATGGATAAGCACCAGGAAAATACCCTCCTCTACAGACTACTTTACAAAGTCACAATTCTGATGCAGTGGTAAATTTGTTGTGTATAATTATATTTAGTTATTTATAAGCTCCTTGTCTTGTATATAGAGCTTTTCACAAGCATTGTTGCATGTTTTCTACCTCGCTTTGTGTCAAAACTAGTATCATCCCCATTTTATCGCCTCATAAAGAATTGTGTTTTGTTCAAGATGGTGCAGAAGGTCTCTATCAAAACTGGAAACTGAACACAGACTTCACAGATTCTTGATTCAATGTCCAGTACCTAGGAAAAAAGAGAGGAGGCAGGATGATTTTTGTTCTTATTTAAAGATAAGATGTTTGAGTTCAATCTGTACCTGGAGATGAACAGCTTCAATGTGACATTTTTTGTTGGAATGTTTTGAAAAGGGGCTTAAAAGGATTAAATGTAGCAGTTTTTTGCATATTCACCACAAAGAGCATTGCAGTTGTATTGCAGAAATGCCATTGGTTTGTGGCATTTGGTGGAACCAAAAGGCTTGACTCAGTCTGATATTGGCAGAGCAAAATGTATGAACAGACGATTGACAGCAAGTTGATTTACCATGATGAGATTATAAATTGTCATCTGGGGTATAGCAGTTGACTCTCTGATCCTTCTTCATTGCAATAAGGACTAAAACATTTGCTTAAACCATCAGGAGACTGGTTTGTTTGGTGTTACTGTGACTCAGCCGGCAAATGGTAACTTGTTAGTCATGGTAACTCAACTGCTTGCTTCTCTGTTTGCATCCCTTGGACTGATTTTAGCGGGTAACCACTGGCAATGGAAAAAAGTGGAAGGAAAAGCCTAGGGGAGTTACCTGGCTGTAAGTCACACTTCTCACCACTACCCTGGATAGAGGCAAATCTGCTTGCTGAGCTGCTGGCTAGTTTGAGAAAAGAAATGGTGAAGATTTGCCAGGGTCAGAGTTGCCAGCCTACTAAATTTGTCTCCTTTACAAGACCCACAAATTCTATTATTTAAAGTTTTGGCAACAAATGGACAAGGCTTAAGGTTGTGTTATATGGGTCAGTAGTTCATTCGCTTCCCTCCCACAGCTGAAAGAGTGATTTCTTTGTAGCAAAGGTGGAGATCCCTTCCCTTGTTGAGACCCAGTCTGGTCTGTTGGACAACCATGCATTAGTCTGTTACCTTTGGGTTATGCAGAGGTGATGTGTGAATTCAGGAGGCTCTGGCCTACATATAATCAACCTGTGGCCTCTTTTCAGCCCCTGGCCTACATATAATCAACCTGTGGCCTCTGCTCAGCCTCTGGGTTGCTGATCTACCTGAGATGCAAAGCCTTAAATTCCCCATGATGAGGGCTGCCTCTACAGGAAGAAATGTTGCTTTCAGCATAAAACCACCGTGCACTTAAGTGTGTTTATGCAGGAGGTTAGCATGCAGTAAGCTAGGCTATGAGTTTATGGGTCTCTTGCTGTTCTGGACTATTTTGTGTGAACATTTTTCATAGGCAATTAAGAACTGAGCTGCTTGCTCCAGTGGTGTCGTGTAAGAGTGGCTACAGTGTGTGCTGCTGTGCAGTGCCTTCCTTGCTGTCCAGACAGACCCTGGCCTATTTCCCCCTTTCCAGGGTGAGCAAGCCCTCGGGTAACCTTTGGTTCTTACAGGAGGCCCTCATGGGATATAAGCAGCAGCAAGGTGGTGGAGCAAGACCAAGGAGCAGTGTGGCCAGCAGGGCTGTGCACAGCTTGGGTATGGATGGCTTAAATGTGCCATACACAGGGCAGGAACATCATTGGTGCAAATGGAAAGCATCTGTTTGGGAAAGGGGCCAGTGACCAGCAGAGCAGAAGCAAGAGATGCCCCTAGAGCCTCCTGGCTGCAGGTTGTGATGGTGCTTGGTGGAGGAAGGAGGGAAGTAAGGGCTGCCCATAGTGGAGCCAGAGCTGGCATCTGAGCAGCCTCACCTCTGCCCCTCTGGCTCTCACCGGCCCTTCCTGGCTGCCTGCCACCTCACCTGGCTGACAGCCCCCTGTCCACCAGCAGGCATCCTGACCCCAGGCTGGACAGGGAGCAGGGAGGCAAGAGGTGGTCTGCAGAGAAGACCAACTCCCTCAGGCCCCCTATCTGCCCCAGCAGAGCAGCTGGCTTCCCTCCCTGCTCCCCATGTCAAGTGTGTGTTTAAGCTTGTGCTAGTCTCCTGGACACCTTCCCGGTGAGTTTCCTAGAGAATGACTACAGATGAAATGCAATTAGACACAGATGGATGGGAGGGGGGGGAGGAGTGGGAGATGAGCTGAGTTTGAAAATGGGGGGAGGGGAGCGATTAATTACGAGGCCATGAGGCAGACCGGTGCGTGCGAGAGAGAGATGAGTGTGAGGATCAGAGGTTCCCACTGGGAAATGATTGCTGGGCCGGGGCCGGGAACCTGAGGAGGTCTCTCTGCTCTCAACTGCTACCACCGCTGTAGTGGTTGTGGCTGTTGGAGAGCCAGAGGGAAGCAGCAGGCATGTCTCAGGGATGATTAATCATGTATGGCAGCAGTGAAGAAGAGGACGTGGTGCACACAGGGAGACCAGCCACTTCCCCCACCCCTGTGCACCTTTGGCTCACTGTCAGCAGTTTGTTCTGCTCTGAAATCTAGCCCCGGAGGTGGACGGGCAGAGGGGATCCGTGTTTGGACTAAACCAAGAGATGGCTCCTTATTCACCTCATCCTCTGAGAGCTTTGAGACTCGAGAAACTTAGATCTTCTGGGTCATAGGAAGACTGAAAAAAATGTGAAAGCAGGGAGTTGAGCTATTCCAAGTGGGAGGAGAGGCAGACCTGAGTGAAGGTTTAATTAGCGAAGAGTATGGAAAATATAAAAGTGGGTTTGGCAACAGTAGACTCTGAATGCTTCCCAGTTGGAGTAGTGGGGATAGGGCATAGAGCAGTCCAAATTGATGCAGGTGTCCCTTTCCCTTCAAATAGCTGGAAGCATCCCCTTTTCTCTGCATCCTCTATCAAAGCTAAGGCAATATTCTTCTCACTGTCACTGTAATTTACAGTGAATGATATCAAAGTGGTCATACTTTTTTCCCTTATCCTCAAAGATTCTTTTGGGGAGCTTTGGACTGAAGGAAGGCATTTGATTATATTTTCCAGCTCCTTATTTCCCTCTGCTCAAGATTTGCTCCGACACCCTTAACTACAGTCTGTCACTGTCTCCTGTCACTGAGGTAGGATCTCTGAGCTAATTTTTGTGTGGTTGGGTGTTCTCCCTTTTCATTTGTCTCAGGAAGATTGCTAGAAACTGTTATTTAATGCTTGTAAACAGCTTCACACTTTCCTTGTGGCACTTCCTTGTGCAATGCTGAGTGGTGGCCAGAATCTTTATTTTTTGTCCTTTTTTTCTTAATTCTGATACTTAATGTGTAGCTAAATAGTATTTCATAAAGCAATTATCACAAGGAAGCAAGCTAGGACATACAAATGGTTCAGAGGCCGGACTGGAGTGTATCTCTTTGAACAGAGTTAATTTTGTTGCCAAACATGTGCTGCTGAGAAAGCTGGGGTACTACCACAGAGGTTGGAGGTATCTTTGCAGAGCTGTTCTTGGATCCCTGGATTGAAAACAAGCCCTGTAGTTTTCCGAGCAGGATTGAGACATGTTGGTGGCATCAGAAGCTGACAAAACTGAAAGCTGGAATAAATACTTAATACTCCTCCCTGTGAGACCTCTGCTCACAGCCAGTAGTCATGGAAAACAGGACAAAACAGATGTGGATGCCTAAGCGAGTGAATAGTGTGCCTTTATTCCTCGTTGTTGTGAAGTGAGGTGTTTTTCTCTCCTCACAAATTTGGCTAGCCTTCTTTGTGGTGCCAGTGCCCTTGGGTGATGGCAGGAAAAAGGTGCTGGAAGCTGCTGGCTTGTTGCACCAGCCCAGCAGCTCTGACTTTGGGATTTGGTCAGCATAATGAGCTCCTCCACTGAGGCCATGTGAAGGGACATTTCTGCCTTGCCTGCTGCCTACCAAGGAGTAAGGAGGGTGTCCATGTACATGAGTCTGATATAACATTGGTGTTTTCATTTGGAGCTCTTCCCAAGGCGGCTTTCTCTAAGGACAGGCAGCAGAGACAAAGCAGTATGTCCTCTGTCATCTCTCCTGCACCCACCAAGAGGGGAGAGAGAGCAGAGGGCTTGCACTAGGGCTTACCTCATGGTGTACTTGATGTAAGAGAAAGGAATAAACTAGGGACAAGGGGCGTAATTTGCTCACCCAGCTGGTGTCTTGGCAGCAAGAGGAGTGTGTTGCTAATTAATGTGAAACATTGATCACGTTTGGACAGAGGTGATGCTGTGATGAGAAGTAGCATCCACCTTTGCACCTTGGGACCATCCAGGGGCTTATTTAGTTCTTTTCCAGTCTAGGGATCATTTTGGCAAGCTCTTCAGCTTTATGTTGCCTTCCAGCTCCAGCACTGGTGACTGTGGTGTGGTCCCTGCCTCCATGGGGAATGTAGCTGGCACAGTGAGGGCAGGCAAGACTCTCACCATTTCAGGAGGAACCTGGGGGCTGCCCAACCCCCTCCCCTGCCTAGCGATGCTTTCTGACTGCGTAAGGGGAGCTTTTGGAGGAGTCAGGGGCTGGCTGCCAAGCTGCCTTTAATTCCCCCAGCTGGCAAACAGGAGGCCTGTGTCGGTTGCCGGGGCAATGGCGGGAAGCTGTGTTAGTTTAATGAAGCATTGGGAAGGCTGCTGTTTATTTCAGGGGAGTGGGGGCTCTCTCGCCTGCCAGGATGCTCCCCCGGGGCAGAAGGGCAGCTGCCAAAGGGCTCCTAGGCCTCCTCACTGCTCTCTCCCCCTCGACTGCTTCCCTCAGCCCTTCCTGGAGTGTGGAGGCCAGCACTGGGCCATCCTTCAGCACAACATGTCTGCCTGCTCACCCTCCACCCAAGCCCAGCCTGTTTGGTGCCATGCCTTTTAAATGTGTCCTGCTCCAAAGAGGCCTGCCTCTTCCCAAGGGAGTCCCCTCTACCCAACTCCTGTATAGGAGGACTAGCTCCTTGGCCCATGCAGGATGTTTCCTTCCCTGGTGCAGGGATGAATTCCCCTTCCCCTTCATCATCCTCCTGGGGTATGGTGTTTACCTGATGAGGGTGTTGAACTTCCTCTTTTGATTTAAGCAAATGAAGTCTTGAAGCATCAGTGTCTTCCTAGTAAAGGTGACCTACAAAGGAGGGAGAGGAGGAGAAGAAGCAGGGAGGTAGTGTTAGCCTATCTTTTATGCCCCTTTTCCAATGTCTCTTTATGTTTTAAAAAGGACTAAATGTAGGGCTAGTGCTTTTTTATCCTTCTTTGCTTCTTTTCTTCCCAGCATGTTATTTCAAGTAAAAAAGGATTTCTAGTCTTGTTTAACCTCTTGGGGGGAGGGGGTATTCGATGGACAACTTGAGTGCTAATAGGGTTATGAGTATTCAAATCAAACTTAATTAACTGATTATTAAAAAATTCAAGGGAGTGGAAATGAGTGTGAACAAACAAATATTAGGTGGGGAACTTGTTTATATATTCAGTAAGCCGTGTCCATTCAATTCAAGGCTAAGAAAAAGCCTCTCAGGCCTCAGCCCCATGAATTTTCAGTGAAAAAATGTCAAAATAAGACTATTCTCTTGCAAAGAGAAAATAAAAAGGCCTTTTCTTATATAAAAAGATAGATGTATTTGGTAAGGGTGCACAAACAGAAATACTGCTGTTAGGTTTTTTTAGCCTCTCTCCTTCCCCCTTTTTTTTCTGGTTCCCATTTAAAATGCTGTATAAACAAACACTGTCCTGGATGGTGGTTGTTCTGAATGGTACTTCCCCAGCTGGTGTAGCCAAGCCTTCCCTCACCCTGCAGGAGCAGCTTTCCACATCAAGTCCTTGCAGGACCAAATCCACCCCCTCCATCTCCCCACACACAGCTGTATGTTACCCACCCAGCACCTGCCTGTAAACCTGTGACCACATTCCTGTGCCTGTGGACAGAGTGGCAGCATCCTGCAGGGGTCTGCAGGTTGCCTGTGGCAGCCTTGTGATGTGGATGAGGGGCAAGGGAGCTTGTCCATTGGCATGAAATCCTCCATCACCCCAAACTCTCCTGACCCTCTGTTGCTAGACTTCCCTCTCTGGCCCATTTCTGACTGTACACGTGAATCTCATGTCCTGCAGATGCCTGGTAATTAAAAAACCTTGTAGGGGGATATTATTGAGTTAACAGTAGTTATTTGTCAGGCTGCTGGAGGGGGGTGGGGGTGGGAAGAGCAATCTATCCCCAGGGAAAGCTGCACTGACGAGGAGTGGGGGGGAGCAGAGGGGAGGAGGAAGTGGGGGCGAGATTGGCAGGTGACTGCCAGCTCCGACGAGATGACAGCGGCAGCAGCTCCGCCAGTCCCACTTGAACACTGCACTGCAGGTACTGGGTTAATGGGTGGGAAGTGGTGAAGAAGAATATCAGGGTAGGTGGCTGGAGGGGAGGGTGTTGGCGTGGGGGAGTTGATTTCTGCAAAACGCCGAGATGACACTCTCTGTATACCTGTAATCATTAGACTTTTCATTCCCAAGAATATTTTCCTGCATACAATTTTTTAAAATGCAGAGAAAGCTTTCCCCAAGCCTGACAGTACTCTGCCTACAATCACTTCCCCCTTGCCAATATTACTGTACTCTGCAAAAACAGGTCTGAAATGCTGTACTATTTTTGACCTTTTATTTAGGATATTTGTAGTGAAATTTTAATTTTTAAGGTGCTAGGAATAGACTTCTTAATTCTACATCATCTCCATGTAGCAAGGCCTTTTTACTGAATGTGAGACTGCATTACAATCTAAAGCTCTCAATTTTCTTGTTTGATGATACTGACTATCCAACTGGAAAATTCATGTATCCTCCTTTTGCAGGACTGGCAGGTTAGACCTAGAGTGAAGTCCTGATTGACATCTGCAGACAGCATTCTTGTTCATGCTCTCTCTCTGCTTTCTCTGTTCACACTCTCTCTCTCTTTCTTTCCTCCTTTTCCTTTTGGAGGGCAAAACACCTGTTTGCATAGGGCTGAGGACACTCATTGCACAGGGAGATAAAAGTAGAGAGCCCTCATCCCACCTAAGAGTTTATAGATCTGTAACTCAGGGCTGGCAACACGGTTTGTTTGACAAGGGCTGAAATCCCTCTATTTTTCTCCTTTCTCCTTTCTCCTGTGTTTGAGTCTGAAAAACAAAACCAACCAGGGGTTATCTCAGATGTGCAGTAGTGAGGATTTAGATGTCAGCTTCTCTAATAGCTTCCTTCTTTGTGTACAAAGAGAAAAGGAGGATCACAAATTTGCACCTAAGCTACCCAGAATGATGCCTCAGTTTATCACGTGGGCCTCCTTGCCTGTGCCTCTCTCCTTCCACAACAGAAGTGTTGAGCCTCAAGAGCCTTGGGCAGGTGGTCGTATTCCTGTCCTCATTCTCCCTGCAGCTGGAGCCTAAGTTAAGAAATCATCTGAGAGTGTGGTTGTAAACCTGTGTGATCTGTTGCAGATGAAGATCAGAATTGTCCCTGTTCTAACGTGCCTCTCCCACCACCAGCAGCCCCCTGCTCTCTGTGAAGCATTTAGCCATTAAAATGTTGCCTTTTCTCTTTGACCTGTCATTGTGTATGGGGAGAGACACCATCTACACTGTGCATCTGTGATGTTACGGGCTTTTTCAGAGACTAGGTAAGACATTTTGAGATGTGGAAACAGCTCATGGGTTGGTCCCATCTAAATGAACCTGCAGACTAGTGTGCTTATCAGAAATGCCTGCAGCAAATGGGCAAACTTCCTTTCATTTTAAAGCACTGACATAGGGACATTGATTTATATTACACAGAGATACGTATTTTGACTGCTTGACAAAGAAAATCATACCCACGACAGCTCCTTGTCATGCAAGTAATCCTACTAAATGGAAGCATGACCAGCTTCATCCCTTTTGAAATTTCTTCTGCATGGTGGTTTCCAGAGTCCTGGTGTGGCCGGTTTCAGGTAATGGTATTTTAACCTGGCAACTGTCTGCAGTCTTCCCTGAGAAGCAAGGGGAACTTTGGACATTTAGCAGCTTTGAAAATTACATCATAGGCATCTTAAATGGTACTTTTCAAGTGTGCATTGGTTTTAAAGCTTAGCAGCCAGCCTTTTGTCCTTATATATAGATCACACAGACACTGAACTGCTTACTGGGAATGACAGTTACTTAAAATCAAAGGAAAATTGCATGTTTCCCTTCTGCCTTCCTTCTTCCCTTTTTTGTTTTCCATGGGGAAGGAGAGTCTCAAGGATGCATCTTCTGGGACCTGATAAGCAGTGAGACCTTGAGCTAGACCATGAACCTAGTGGCCTGTTGGTTTACTATGGGTAGAAGGAGCTGGCTGTGTGGCTGTGTAAAGCCCTACCTGCTCTTTGGATGCTTGTACTAAAACCTACTATGTTTCCACTACTCTTGGAGTGTGGCAGCAAGAGTTCAAATGTGTGCAGCCTTGCTTGGAGGTTGGGGGAACTGGGGAAAGGTGCCAGCAGAAGACACAAACACCTAGTTCAGAGTTCACAATTAATAGAACTGAAATTTTGGGCTAGTCTCAGGGTAGCAGGAGCAGGTAACAAAGCTAGCATTGGCAACTCATTTTTATTTCAACCATCTTGTACATGTGTAGTTGACTGTCTTTGTTTAAAGAACTTGGCCTTCAGGTAGATTTTATTTGGGCGGCTTGCTTATTCAAAGAACATTAATGACATTCCTTGAGGAATTCCAGCCACTACCTTTGCACCTTGGTTCTCCTCTAGCCCTGTTTTTTCTCTTCCATAATCTCCCAGTGCCTGGCAGCAAGCCTTTAGGGTACATGCGCAAGCGAAAGGATCTTGAGTTGGGGAATTAATATTCCTGGAACATAACACCAGCAGCATGCACACGCTGAGGAGAATATTAGAGCTATTAGCAGTGGGAGTTTGGAGTGCATGCAATATCTAGATGGAGAATTCAGTGTGATTAATCTGCCTCTAAGCAGCAGCCTCTGGGATCTGGGAATTCTGTGGCATGTTTGAAATCAGAACTTTTTTTAATTACCTTTCCGCATCAACAAAACAATCACAGTTGTGTGAAAATAAGCCCATTCAGTCCCTCCCCTGTCTTATCTTTAATTTTTTTCCTGCCTTTTTCTTTTCCTCCTTTTTGGATGAGACATGCTGCCCTGACTGTTTGTGGTCCCAGCAGCTCTGACAGCACTTTGCACAAATGCCGAGGGACTCAGCCTGGGAGCCTTGGCCAGCCTCCAACTCAGGTAATTACATTGTGGGCCAAGCCTGGAGCAAGCCCATGCTAGTCAGTGTGTTCAAGTTAGATTCCTTCCTCTTCCCTCACTTCTTTATTCCACTTCCTAACAAACGCCTGCCTTCCTCTCTTCCCCCACTTCACTTCCTCACCATGCTAGCATCCTGGTGCACTGGCAGCCATGTTGCCTCCCTGACACAGACGAGTTGAGAGAGATTCCCCAAGAGAGGAGGAGTGGGATAAATGTGCAACTTTCCTTCACATGGTCAGGAGGGTGGAAAAAGTAATTTTAAAAGATCAAAGGAGATCCACTTAGTATAAAAAAGGTAGCAAAGTTGTGGCCAGACAAGGAGCAAGACATGCTGAAGGATACAACATCAGATGGGGCCTCCTCAGTTGGCAATTGGTACTTCTTCCATCCTTCTCACAATCGAAGGCATAAGGGGAGTTTATTCTTCCATTGCAGCCTGGTTTATTGTGTACTGGAACAGAGAAGCCATAAAACAACAGAGTAAATCTCCCCTGGTAGAGTGGCTGTGCCAGGGCTTGGGGCGATGATGCCCAGAGGCACTGGGATTCAGAATCAGTGCAGAAATGGAGGCTTCAGCCATGGAAGAGCTCCCGACTGGCAGAGAGTGTCTTGTGGCTGCCTGAGTTATACACTAGAAGCACACAGGGCTGCTGGGGTACAAATTTCCCAACAACTGCCTCTCATACTTGCCCACTGCCAAGCATTCAGTGCCACCATGCAGTCTGCTTAGCTCTCTGGGGCATCTCAGGCACATGTGGGGTGCTCCCACCATCCAGCAGCAGCAATCTGGGAACATATCTGACAGCTGTTTCATAGCAGGGATATGTATGGTTTCCTTCTCACTTCTTGCTCACTCCATGTACAGATTTCTTTCCTGCTGCACTGACAGGTTGTGGGTAGGGCAGGCTGCAATGGCAGTGCTGCTATCTACTGCCTTCCAGGTCGAAGAGGTGAGGAATTCTTTGCAAGTCTCAGTGAGGGCACAGATGGAGGCTGGAGAGAGGAGTAGATACATTGTAAGGAGCACAAGCTGCCTCCCCTTTGGCTTTGCAGTTCAAATAACTTCATAACGTTGTCTGCAATTAGCACTGTTTAATTTTAAAAAATTTTCTAAATTTCACTTGTCTGTGGCTATGCCCTTTGTTTATCCCTCTGAATTCTTTGCCTTCAGGCATGATTAGAATGGTGAAAGTATCTGAGCTCCCTTGCTTCAAAAGGAGAAAAATACTCCATTTTAAACCAAAATAGAGATTCTTTTTTTGTTGTTGCTTATTTTATTGCTTACCAACATGTTTAAGTTGTGTTAAATTTTGAGAATTTGATGTAAAAAAAAAATCCTCCAGCTGAATAATCAAAAAACCCCCCAAGCCTTACAACTTTCCAGGTCACATAAAGTCAATAGCTACTTAATAAACCTTTTTTTTTCTTAGGATTTCATTCAGAAATTACCCTAAAAGTCTGTATCATCAGTTTTTGCTCCCACAGTAATATTGAAGCATTGCTTTATATTAGGAGCACATCAAAGCTTCCTGACATTTCTTTCCCCTTTCTGTGGCCTTCCTACCCTTCCGCAGGGCACCTAAAACCTAAAAATTAACAAGGAAACTGAAAACCACACTTTAATCCTATTGTCTTGCTTAGGCCTCAGATACAACTCTGTAACCATAACCCTAACCTTTAATAGCTCTTCTACTCTCCAGTTGTTGTTTAGAAGCAGTTTCAGGTCTTCAAGTCCTGAGGGGGATGAAATCCCTAATGCACATTGATTAATGCTATCTCAGCCTGGCCTGTGACTCCCAGACCTTTGCCACTGAGCTTCAGTTGCATCGTGTGTCCCCCCTTGCCTGGTGGTTCTTGGTGCTTGCCTTCCCATCACATCCCAGACATGACCTGCTGCATCCACCTATTTCATTCCTCAGTCCCTCTCCATTGCCCTCCAGAGTTTCTCACACTCTCCTCAGTTTGCTCCCCAGCATCTCATCCCACTCTGGCCCTGGTGAGTTCAGCGTGGCCAGTGGCTCTATCCTGAAAGGGCAGCTGAAGCCTGGGCTGGCACTTGCTGTCTGTCCTGCCCAGGCCACTTTTGAAAGGTATTTCCATCGTGGTCACAAACTTTATTTGAGGGAGGGGGCAAAAGCCACAAGAAGAAAAGCGAGTATGTTTTATACCAAAGAAGAAAAAAAAGCCATTTTCTTGGCCAGCCATTTCCTGAGTTCCCTTTGTTACTACTGCAGATATGTGTTTGAATAAGCCTTTTCCCCTCCCCTCTCCTATTCCTCCCTGTTCTACCCTGCAGTGAAGTCACAATCCGGCGTTTGTGGGCTCCGTGTGATGTCAGAGACTCAGCCTTGTGACTTCACCGGCGGGCTCGGGCAGAAGGTGCAGACGGGGCTGAGAGCAGAGAAAAAAAAAAGCCCCCTTCTTTTCTCTTCCCTTTCCCCCCCCCTCCCCCTTCCTCCCTCCCTTCCCCCCTCGGTTTATAAAACCAGTAGCTGAGATAAATCGGAAGGGGGTGGGGAGAAGCAGCAGGGAAAGCTGAGAAAGATGCCAGAAAGGTACAGTAAAATGGGCTTTATCTCTCTCTCTCCTTCCCTCCCTCTCTCTCCCTGAAAGTTTAGAGTGGGAAATTGCCCTGCAGAGGCCAGCGCTCGCCCACCACGCGTGCGGCGGCGGTG
>VZTY01001121.1:204171-227555 GCA_013400935.1 Turnix velox
TCACCCGCCCCAGCGACGCCGCCTTGCCCGTCCGGGATGCCCGCGGGTGGCGGGGTGCGTGGGTGGGTGGGTGGATGGATGGATGGATGAATGCGGGAAGCCGGGGAAGGCGGCGGCGGGGGGGCTGCCGGAGCCCAGCTTGAAGCCGCTCGCCCGGTCGGTCCCTTTTCAAAGGCCCCAGCTGTTGGCTGCTCGCTGCGGTCTGGCTTCTGCTCCCACACCGACATCTACGGCGGTTTATGCATGTGCGGGGGGAGGAAGGCTGGTAACCTCTCCCCGCTTCCCTCCTGCATCAGTCGTCGACGATAGGGTTTTGTGTTGTTGTTGGTTTTTTTTTTGTTGTTGTTTTTGTTTTTAATTTTGTTTTTGTTTTGAATACGTTTTTTATTTTTTTCCCCGGCTCTGCAGGTTCAGAGGAGCAGGGGGTTGGTTTCGGGGGAGACTGCCGTTCCGCCGTGGTGGGTGGGGACATCAGGAGGCAGAAGGGCAGGGCCTCGGGGTCACATTCTCAAGGGCTGTGAGATGCCATCCCTTCTTTAATATCTCCATCCTTTGGGGAAATTTGATTGTTGTTGTGTTGTGGTTTTTGGTTTTTTTTTAGTCTGACAACTGCACAATAGCGATGTGGATGCACCAGCAAACAGCAACCTCAAAAAAATTAAAAAAACATAAAAAGGGAAAGAAAAAAGGATAAAGAAAAAAGGATAAAAAAAAAGGGGGAGGAGGAAAAGGGGGGTTAGCTTGCCCCTCCCTTCTTCTTCAGCTATTTTTTTCCCTGTGTCCAATTTACCATTCAGTTGAGATTTTGGACAAAGGCAGGGGCAGTGGGTGGGCTGCTTTGAGTTTTGTGATATAATATGACTGGAGCAAGAGAGTAAAGCACAGACAATTAAGGATCAGTGCGAGGGCTCTGCTCATTCAGTCTGCCGAGGAAGCCGTCATTTTGTGTTAGAGTGTGTGTCTGGAAGAGGAAGGATAGTGGGGAGTGACACTGGAAGGATGCCTAACGCTGTGGTGTATTTGTACTCGCTAAACGCCCGCTACAGGGAAGGGGGGCATCAGAAGGCAGGGATGAGGGAAAGGGGGTCCTTATGAATTTGCCCGTGCCATGAAGGCACCTTATAGTGGACCTTCTCTGTTTGGAAACATCATGTTTTTCTGCCTCAGAAAGGGTGGGCTGAGGAAGGAAAAGTGCATGCAGGTATCAGGCATGCTCTTCACTGCCACTTCTCTGCCCTATGTAACTCACCCTAGTGACCCATGTGACCATTGGCTTTTCTGTGCCTCTGGTTTGTGAAGCTCCTGGGCAAAAGCACTGCATCCTGACTGGCTGCAGCCCCAGTCTCCTCTCTGCTCTTGGGTCACTTGGGTCTGTCTGCCGCACTTCATTCCTCACGACCTAGAGTGCATCCTGCTATTGTAGTTATTTATTTCTTTATTTCAACTACTGGACCCTGGCTGTCCTCTGCCAGTTCGTTTCAAGGCTGATGAATAGCACCCCCTGCAGTTATAGAGCAGATCTTTTGTAGCGCCGATGTATAATTAATTGTGCGGCACTTTTGTAGTCTGAACAGGCAAGTGGATTCTTGGAAGACACCCATGTACTGTTGCCTGCTTCTCCGACCCCCAGCTCCAATGGCCCTCAGGGAAGGAACCTGCTGGTCACATCTTGCGAGCCTCTATCCTACCGTATCATCTGCAGTGATCCAAAGTAGGATTCAAATCCAGGTCTTTGGTGTAAAAGCCAGTAGCACTATAAACAATCCAAAACACTGCTGCACAGCAGCATTCCTCTCCTGTGCCCCTGCTCCGACATGAAAGGACTTTCGGGGTTATTTGCATCTCTGCTCCACCACGGTGATGATGTTTAGGGATTATTTTTTTCCCCTTCTTTACTCTCTCAGGGGGGAAGTAAGGATTTGTTAGTTTGTAAAGCACTTTGAAGATAAAAATCATAGCCTGTGCTGAGTACTGTCTGTTATCACAACCCCCATTTGGCTGGGAAGTGAAGCCTGGAATCGCTCTGCAGCCACCTTAGGGGATTAAGTTAAAATCACCCCATGGATGAGTCCTCCTTCAGATGTCTGGCCCCAGGGAGGGCAGCAGTGGGGGTGACCAGGTTGGATTGGACACTGTGTGTAAGGCTGGGAAGTGAGTAGCAATGAAGGAAATGCCTGTGATATTGAGGGTACAGGATGAGGATATGATTTAGCTAAAATTAAATGCAAAAGAGATTTTAAGCCTCATCATCTTGTCTAGGTACAGTAGCATTGTCCCCTATGGGGTTTTCCTCAGTTCATTATCCACACCTGTTTTTAAATGACTGGAAGAGTGGAAAACAGTGGAGAAAACCCTTGTCTTTCATTTCTTTTCAGCTGAGGACATCCATTGCCCTGGACCATAACCATAGGTGTTCAGGGAGGTGGGAGCCTTGCATCACTTCAGCCCCAGGCTAGGATATGAAAAGATTAAGTCTCTTTCCTGAGCAAAGTGGAAGGTCCCCAGGTATCTTCTCTCAGGCTCAGAGATTGCAGTGGGAGAAGGAGGCAGGATCCAGCTGGGTAAAAGACCTCATCAAGAGCATAAAAGCATTTAGGGTAAAGGACAGTCTGTCTCTCTGAGTAGGGGAAGTAATCAGTGAGGATATGTAAGGGACTTTCAGAAAGCCCTAGGCAGGCAATGGTGATGGAGAATGAGCTGAAAGTGTTGTTTCCCTCCTTTCTGTTAACATATTCCCTTACAACCACTACTGCTTTTTCTCTTCTTTTTTTATTTTAAACTTCAATCTCAATGAAGAGAACTGTTATAGAAACCCCCTACTTACCACCTAAGGCTAGCTGCTGACTTGCTGTTTCTTGAGATGAGATAATGCTGGTTGATTATAAATATGGTGACTACCCTTTTTCATCAGTAAGTAAGCCGACACCTTGATCTTCTGCCCGTGGAATGAATCACCATGTAAGGGTTTGAAGCATTGCCGGGTTCGGAGAAAAGTAGTCATGCCTTCTCTCACCCCACACTCCCTGCTGTGGAAAGGCTTGGCTGTGATGGGGGAATCCCTGGTCTGTGGGCGGGTACCCCAGGGAATGTGAAATTTCACCCGCTGGTGCTTTCACTCCACCAGCATAAGCAGCAACTCCACATTAGACCTGGGTTATTAAGCAATCACCTTCAGGACTGCAGCCCCCCCAAATGCTGTTATTCCTTGTGAAAGCGTTTGTGTTGGACTAGGCTGTTTTCTTATTTGCAGGTTTGGGTAGTTTCTAAAATCAACTAAATCAGTTGAGACCTTGGTAGGTTGAATTGTGCTTGCTGAGGTTTCTGTTCTTGTTTCTGTGCTCACAATATCCTAAAAGTACCCACCTTACTTTCAAAGCCTACCTTAATTTCAGAGTGTTCTGTTTAGGTCTAATTACTCAAAACACATTTAAAGGTAGGGTTTTCAGTCCTCATCACCTCTCAGGACAAAAGTGAGTGCCAGAAGGATTCCCAGCTGCTGAAGATAATCTCCTTGAGAGGAATGATGAAAGCCCTGATGTATAAGCAGAGGTTTTGTTAGTTTGAACCTGAACTGCAGCGGGCAACTGAAAGAGTCTCTCAAATCCTGAAACAGAAACAAGCTGCTTAAGATTTTACAAGCTGCATGCCTTGGGCTCTCTGAAGATAAGTCTACCCAGTCTTTACACAATTAGATACTGATTTTGTTGACCCAGGGTGGTTATCTTTTACTACCTGATAACTTTAAAGACATTGTCATCACTTGGGTTAGGTGGCTTGAATTGAAATGCACTTCTTTCCCCCATTGCCAAAGTTGTTAGTAGTGCCAATAAATAGTTGAATTTGTTGTGTTTCAAATCATAAGTTCTGTTTGTTCTTGTGTACCCTATGCTAAATTGGATTTGAGCAAGACTTTATAGTAATGCAGAGCACTAAAATAAAACATTAATGTATTTTGAAATGTAGTATTAGAGCATTGAATGGGCTTTTATGAGTCTCAAGATACAAAGTAATTAAAGTGATTTTGTTTGAAGTAGGTTGATTTCCCCCCACACCTTGTGTTTTCTTAGCTATGATAGAACTTTAAAAATATTGTTAATAATCCATTCTCTCCAATGAGTCAAGACCAGAGCACATCACTATACATGACAGAAAAAATCGTTTCTGTAACAAGAAGTTAATGAGGTTTCATGCAACACCCATCTTCAGTGGACCCTTAGTTTGCTGCTACCCAATATAAATATATCCTTCTTCCAGGTGATTGTAGAAATTGCTCAGTTTTGGTCCGGTCTGGTGCCCTCTGCTTTTGCTTCTTGCTGCTGTAAGCCCTTCTTATTCACATGCCTGAATTCTGGAGCATAGTAGCAGCAAGGTGACTGGAAGAACTAATACTCTTCCTTCAGGGACCCTTTTTTCCCCCTCCTATTGGAACAGCTGAGATTCATAGCAGCTACTGCACGCATCAGGGAGGAAACCAACAGGGAGCCAAGTAAGAATCAAAATCTTAGTTGCCTCTAAAATTTGGAACTGTATGTCTTGGGGATTTAAGCTTGTTAAGGCTGGAAATTCCCACTTCCCTGTAGGCAGGAAAAAAACCCCAAACCGCTCATCAAATGAAACCTCTGTAAAAGGGCAGCAGAAGTAAAAGAAAAAAAATTCTTTTCTATAAAACATGTTCAGTCAAGGCAGAACTGGTTTTATGTAAGACCATTTTAAAAAATGAGTTGGTCTAATATCTGAATTCTCCTTTTATATTGATATGTTTAGCATGTTTAGATAATGAAGATTTATTGGTGGCCTTTTCTGCCTTGTTGGAGACAGTCTTGGTAGAGAATCATATTTGTGTGGCTTTCTATTTTAATTTCCACCTGCATTACTTTGGACATCTGCTTGGAAACATGATCAGCTTTTCCTCAGAAATCCAGCTTCTGTAGTTTCTCGCTTTTTTGTACTGGACATAAATTCTTTTGTCCACACCCACTGTCAATGCAACCAATTCCAGCTTTTTGGCAAGAGGTAAAAGGAGTAATCAGAAGAAGCTGAGCAGGTCTTAAGGTACAAATATTTTATTTTCATGGATTTCCCGTTCATTGTAAGGGGAAGATGAGAGGACAGAAGCCTTGCAGCATTAGAAGATGGAGCAGAATTATCTCCCATATAGATGATTTAATTTTTCTCCTGCTATGATTCATGCTACCTACCTTCAGCGGCTTTGTCATTTTCCTTCCTTTTCTCCAAATTCTTCCAATCCAGTTGTTGCTCTGGTGCAGGAATTGGGCTGTAGGATCTAACACTGGGGCTTATAGAGATGCGTCTTGGCTCTGGAGGAGAGCTGCTTCCAAGCGATGCACCCGTGATGTATCGTGAATCTCTGCTTGTTCAAAATGCTTCCCAGCAAGCAGACAGGTCTGTTTTAAAAGTTCAGTATCAGTGAATTAATGAGAGGAGAGCCCTCCGCATCTTTGCTGCAGTTCCTTGGGAGATTTCTGATACTACTTCTCCCTTGTGCGAGGGTCAGATGTAATGCTTTTTATCTGAAGTAAGTATAAAAGAAATAGGAGGAAGATATGGGAAATCCTGGGGCTAGATGGGAAGAGAGGTAGAAAACGGTAATGAATGCAACCATGCTGATGTCTTTCTTGGAGAAGGAGAAACAGGCTAGCTGCCCTTGCTTTACACCTGCTTAAAGATGTAGCTGTCCTACCGTGAATATAAGTTTCAGTCCCCAGTTGTGTGACCTGCAGGTGCCTGTTCTGGCTGTCATCTTTTGTATCTTCCAGCTAGTCTGTAATGCCCATTCCTGTAGCATCTAAGTGCCTCAAGATGAAAGCTGTAAAAGTGCAGTGGTGAGCCTGTGCATGACATGAAACTATGTAACAGGGGAAAGGACAGGAGAAGGGCTATACTGTGAGGAAACAGGTGCTGTGCTCATGAGAGCTCTGCTTGCCTTATGCTGTGGTGGCCCCAGCCTCCTGTTGCTGCTATAGTTCAGTTCGTTTCATCAGCAACAAAACCTTTTGTCAAGAAGATGTAAGCTCTGAAAGGACCCCACCAGCTGGATTCAGAAATCAGCTTTTCTCCAACAAACACTGGGGTGCTCAGTGCATTTCCAGCCTACATTACATTCACAATCCCCCAGGCTGTCCTCATTGCTTGCTGTCCTCCCCTTCTAGGCAGAGAGAGCTGAGAAGGTGTGTGGAGATGAGAGGTGGTTGAAGTCAGGAATGGTGTCATCCCTCTGTTCTTCCCACAAGCCACTAATGTACGCTTCTGGAGAGCCCCATGAACAGAGTAATTACAGAATTACAGCTGGATCAGAAGTGGTGACCTCTAAGACAGAAGGAGACTCTCCATCTCCATTTATCACCCCTCTCAGGATCAGAAAGACCTTTTTTCTCTGGGTTCTGTGGGAAAGGGATGTTCAAGGTAAGCCTTACACGAAAGCATAATGGGGGGAAAACACATTTGCTTTTGCCATCCCAGTCTTGACATGCAGTAGAGGAGTCAGCACTGCTTGCATGTGTGCTGTGACAGCAGCACTAATAGGACCAATGGCACTGACATCAAAGTTTGCCACAGGACTTTATTTTGCCCAAAATCTCCAGTCCATCATAGAGGAGTGTTCCAATCCTTGAGGCCATTTTCCCGTCCCTACCTTGTTTGTGCTTTGATTAGGATGTGTGGGGAAGTTGAGAGGAAATGGTTAAGATTTGGAAGGTTTCTATTGTGGTAGTGCTGCAGTGGCTCTGTACACTTATGGCTGAGCTGACTTTCTTTCATTAAAAGCAGAGACTTTCTTTTGGTTGTGGTGTGGTGCGTCTGCTCATTTTATAGCACTTTCTCATGATAGAACATATTTGCTGGAGATTTATATGCAATCCTGTTTAGTTTGTTCCATTGATTTTGAAATCGATCCTTCAAGGGTTTATTTTGGTAAGTAACCATTTTTGGCCTTAAATCTCTGGGGGTTTTTTTTGTTTTTTTTTTTCACAGTTGAAGGATGGTTTTCTCTTAAGTTGCTTTAGGAGTGTATACATACTACTGATGACTTTACCCTGAATTAGAACTGCTTGCAGGGGTGTTAGAGTCCTTCCCTGGTCACGTCTTTGCAGAATTAGACCCACATGATGGGCTTACTTTCTTCATTAGTCCTAACAATGTTTTATTTAGAACAATTATTTTTGTGAAATCAAGTAATTATCACTGAATGGCCAAGAAAGAAGGTTGAATTTATTTCTATGTAAAGGAAGTGAAATGTTCAGTGGCAAATTAAAAATGAGTTGATCTGAACAAGGTGAACTAATGACAGTGGTTTTTCATCCAGACCCTGCAGACAGACAAAAATTAGTTTCTGAGAGAATTAAATTCTCCATTAAGCTCAGTGGGGTTGTACATTTCAGCCTGATACATGACTTCAAAAGCAGCAAAGGGTATGGCGTCTCTGCTCATGTGGTATCTAGCTAATAGAGTTTTGCTAGGTTTGTTTTCATCCTGCACTTTTAATGACCCCGTATATTACCAGATACCTACTGCAGTGCAGCATCTGCTGATAGTGTGTTGTCTGTATTTGTAACGTCAGTTTTTTTAAAACTTTGTTTCATCATTGAAAATCAGACTTAGTGTTTTGAGTTTTTATGTATTCTAAAATGCAACTTATCTTGTACTTTCCTTGGAACACCTTTAAGTAGTAATTAGTGGAGACAGGAAATGCCATGCAGCAGACTAGAGATCCAGCAATAGCCGGATATAAGTATGCAAATTCACTTATTTCTGGTCCTTTGACAAAAGTTTCTCTTCTGAATGTTAGCTGTCCTTGTAGCTTTATAATGCCTTTTTCTACTTGTGCTGCAATTTAATTTTGGATATTAAGTTAAAAAATACTTCAAAATACCAAGTTTATGCCAATAAGCCACGTTCTCATACATTTGGATACACAAAGGAATTTTACCTAAAGGTGGAGTGCTCTAAGGACTTCTACCTTACAAATCTACACGAAGGTTTGACCTCAACTGCTGTTTTACTTCAAAATCAGCAAACACATAATGGAAAAAAACAAATTATGAAAATCCTATCGAGTTCTTCCCATCCCATCATGGCTTTTATCGTGTTGTTTGCCCGAGTCTGGGGGCCGGTTCGGGGTCCGCACGCTGAGCCTTGAGGCGGACCCCAAACCGGCCGCCCTCCTTCAGGCGACGGCGGTGACGCAAGGCCCCTTTAAGCGGGCGCGTGGTGGTAGGAAGTGGGGTTACGGCTCTTTCGCGGATGCGTGCACGCGCTTCTGTCGCGCTTCCCCCCGCGCTCTCTTCCGCGCCCTCTGCCCGGCCGAGACCCGCCGCCTCGTGCCGTTGCCCCTGGCGCGCGCATCTCCACCTCCTCCCTCTCCCCCTTCCTCTCCATCCTCCCCGCCTCCCCCCCGCGTCCGCCACCATTGGCTGGCAGGGGTCAGCTGACTCCGTGTTATTTCCTGTGTGTGTGTCTCTCTCTCCCTCTCTCTCTCTCTGTGAGGGGAGGATGGAGCTGGACGCCTCCGGGTGTCCCCCGTTCACCTGGCCCGGCAGCCGGCCCGCAGCTTCTTCTCGCCCTCCGCGCTGCTGAGCCGTCGCCCCCCTCCCGCACCTCCCGCGGTCGGCGGGAGGCGGCGGGGAGGGAGGGTCCGCAGGTAAGGGGTGCTCGAGCTCGGGCGGGGCCGGGTGGTGCGGGGCGGGCCTGGGGAGGGGAAGCCTCCCGGTGGGCCTCGCCAGCGCCTCCTCCCCTCCCTCCAGTCCTGAGGAAGTCGAGGACCCTTCTGGATTGCTGGAGGTTGTGTGGGGAGGCGGGGGTAGTCTCATCCCTGAGTTGGAGGGCAAATGTTGGGTTCAGGGAGGGGAGGGCTTGTGGAAAGGCTTTTGGGAAGTTCTCTTAGCACGTTTACCACCATCCTTCTCCAATTTTCATTTTTTCTTTTCCTTCAAAGAAAAAGATGTTTGTGTTTATGTGTTTCTGAAGAGGCTCTCCTGATCCTGGTGAAGTGCCTGCCTGTTTTTTTCTCTGAAAAGAACGGTTGTTTGCTACAATTGGGAAGTTTTTGGGGGCGTTGGTGCTTCTATTGAAGGGGTAAATGATAAAAAAAAATGCTCGGAGAAGGTGGGTGCACCCCGTGCACAGACTGTCTTGTGTTTGCTTGAGGCTCGAAGTGCTTTTTTATTTCTGGGGAGGGGAGGTTAACCTGCTGTTCATTTGAGGAGATCAGTATATAGCATGTTTAGACTGCTATGAAGATCAGACTATTTTTTGTTCATGCTGCTTACTTTGCTGGAAGCTGTGGTTAGAACTGCAGTTGGAAATTATTTTTCCTTACCTTCAAGGGAGGAATAAGAGAAACACTTAACCTAAGTGTTTTAACCTGTGTATCAGAGCTGCCTAATGATAGGGGGAATCTGTTATTAAGTTGAAGGCAGGAGCACATTTGTACATGAATCAACAAGTGATTGTCTCTGTGGGTAGATCTGGCACTGTCAGAGTTCTTTATTTCTGGTGGCTACTGTTTTATCCATAACATTCCCTGCATCATTAGAAGGGCAGGTAGTTTAATTAAGTGGCATTGTTTTCTGTACTTTCCTATTTTTTTGTGATCCTCCTTTGGACACAAAAGGAAAAGAGAGAGATCCCTGTAACGGGATTGAGTCTTGGAATTTTTTCTGTTTAGGTTAGCATTTTGAAAGCTATTCATGTTTGTATTACTTGTTACCATTCGTTGATTAATCCATGGGTAATTCTTTGGAATGTTTAAATTTTAGTGTGTTTCTTGATCACTAGATGTGAATGTAGCGGTTGGCTCACCTTTACCCAATCTGTGTAGAGTAGTAACATGACTGGATGATGGAGGTGTAGCATCCTTTGGCTTAGGTTTGTAGCATACTGGCTGAACACAGTTCAGGAGGAACTGTGTTTTTCCACTGATGTTTGTTTTGCTTTTTTTGCTAGAAAACTTTGGTTTCTGAGGTTTATTAATGAGTACTGTGTAATATAACTTAAGTCAATTTGATTAAGCATATGTGGTAAATACTTCATAGCTTTGTTAATTGCAAGTTCTTATTTAGCTTAAATATTCTGTGTTATTTAAAGATGTACATTTCAGGAAAAAAACCCCAGTGTCATGCTAATTTACTTTGACTTGGGTTGTTTGAAGCAGTGTTTTTAAATCTGTTGCCCCTGCATTAGGTTCAGCTGACGTACAAAAAAGATTCATTGGTATGCTATGTGAAGTATTACTATAGAAAACGAATGGCATATTAGTTTAGTCAGCTATGTCCTAAACTTTGTTCATGTTATGGGGAGATGTAATTTTTGAATTTGCCAGTACACAAAATAGGTATGTCTGTGTGTTTTCTGGTTAAATTTGCAAGCAAACTCCTATGTATTCTGAGTGGGAGCATGACACCTTTTATCTAAAAAAGTATGATGTGCTACTGTACGCTATTGTTTATAGTTTTGGGAATGATCTCAAACAAGTGGATAGCTTTTGGGCTTTGTGTTAATAGATTTCAACATATAAGGTGAGGGATTTGTACCTTCTTTCAAGCGTGGTGTTCTTCAGATTCCTTACATTTAAATCTGTTGACATACTTTCTGGTAGAATAGTATGTGTTTTGGCACAGTTTGGGCTTTGACCCTTAAAACAGGTTTCAGAGGGTTTGGGACTGATGAAACCTACTGAAATATATAATTTAATATGCTTAACCTGCCTCAGGCTGCAAAGGTATGGGTTCTATGTGAATACACTAGGAGCGGCTTGGTTGTGAGTGTCTTTAACAGGAGGTCACAAATTTTGTAATTTTTTTGTCTTTTTCATAATTGTTAATGTTTTCTAACAAGGCTTGAGGTAAGTTTTTATTAAAGGAGTAAATCGGTTTATGTAATGCGTAAATAGTAACTGAGAGTTATTAAAATTTTAAAAATTGTGGAGGAAATGTCTTTTTTGTCAGAAAGTTTCCTTCACCTTCAACTGAAAAACTGGGAAGGTAGTAACCTGTCCTCTTCTGTTTTAAAGAATGCTTGGATTAGATTTGAAGACTTAAACCAGTATAAGTAAAAATATTTCTTAGTATAATTCTGTGTGCATGAAGTCTGTAGGAAAATGAAATGTATAGGGTTTGGTTTTTTTCCCCCCCTCCTATTGTGGAATGTGTGTGAAGTCCTTTTGGGCTCTTTATATAATGTTAAAAACAAAAAAAATCATTGCATACCCCCTTTCTCCCTTCCTTTTTAAGTCATGTTTAACTAAACCACCCATGAAGTACAGCAAAATGGCAATAATGCTGCTCTTAAGAGGGTGTCATCATAGGAATTGTACTACATGATCCCTGTTGCTATTCTACCAGCTTGGTGGGTTGCTATTTGGAAGGAATAGTATGTAATAAACTTGAATAATTTCATGCTGCTTGCTTCGTTTCCTTTTAATTTGAGATAAAGCACAGGGTGTTGGTTAATCCTGCAATTGGCTTCTGANTTTCTCCCTTCCTTTTTAAGCCATGTTTAACTAAACCACCCATGAAGTACAGCAAAATGGCAATAATGCTGCTCTTAAGAGGGTGTCATCATAGGAATTGTACTACATGATCCCTGTTGCTATTCTACCAGCTTGGTGGGTTGCTATTTGGAAGGAATAGTATGTAATAAACTTGAATAATTTCATGCTGCTTGCTTCGTTTCCTTTTAATTTGAGATAAAGCACAGGGTGTTGGTTAATCCTGCAATTGGCTTCTGAAACAGAAAAGATTATATGCAAGTTTCTGAAGAGCCAACTGTTGTGCTGATTTGTTGGTAGAGACTGGACTGAGACCAACCAGGTCTTTACATTCAAGTGATTAAGCTGCAGTCCAATAGAAAAAGGGGGCATAGGTTGACTGGTTTTGGTGAGATCTCTCTCAAAAAAATTTCTTAAGTCCTGTTTTAGCTTTTGGACTTCTAAAAAAAAATAAAGATTTTATTTGGGTGTGTTTTTCTGAAAACTATGAAGTATGATTGGTTGAGAAGACTAGAAGTTTGTATTTCTCTAAATCATACATGAGAGGCTAATGTATTCTGATAATTAAACCCTAATGTGCAATTATGTTTCTATCGAATACTTATTTTAAAAAGAAGAAAGTTAGTACTGATCTGAGTCCCCTCCCTTACAGTTCTTGACTAGATTTCAGTCTTGACTGAATGGAAAAATGGTTAATTCTCAGTTACAGCCGTGTACAGCATTGGTGTTGTATCTGTGTCACAGTAGTGTCTTGCTGTACTGCTCCTTGATTTCTGTGTTTGAGCCTTTTCATGGCTTACAAACAAGTAATGTATTGGTTTGTTTTGGGACACTTGGAAGAGCACGTGTTTTTCTTCACTATGCATGTATGTGAGTTTCTTCTCATTTTAGAAAAGCAGCAAGGAAGGGTGTAGACACTCAAAAGTTGAGCCTGATATTTAATCAAAGGTGGATTCAGTTCAGTCCCATTGGAGAAGAATATGAGCTTAGGGTATTCTGGAGTTTGGAATATGTCGCCTATTTGTCTTAAAAGGCAAAAAAAATGAAAATTACATTTTTTTACTGACTCTTGAGCTTGTTTATGCTGTGTTTCTGAACAGCAGCACTGGTAATCAAACATCTGGTTTTGACCTGGATAAAAGAAAGCATTTGTGTGGGTTTTTTCTGCCTCTTGTCTAGTGATTTCCTCCAGAACAGAGTTAAGAAGTGGTAGAAGAAAGCACAGGTATCTTCTTGTTTACTTGACCTAAGTGACAGTGAACATGCTTGTGCTTTTCCCATTGTTCTTTGTGTTTCTTCTTTTTACCACAATGTTTATAAGTGGTGATAATATTGGAGGAGTGGAAAAAGTATTACCAGGTTCTTTAACTGAAAGTTCTGGCTTGAAGCTCTCAGAGATTTGATCTGTTCTCCATTTGAGAAGCCCATTATTTCTTGCCAGTGTTGTGATGCAACAAATTCAAAAAAGCTAGGAAAATGTCTGACTTTTCTCTCCCCCCCGGCCATGCAGTATGTTTGTGTTGATACCAATAATAGCATATGGAATCACTGTGTTTTCTATGCTGGGATATGATGATTTATTTTGGAGTATTTAACCAGTAGGAACTTGGTTATCTAATTGCAAGTAAATTACAAGTCATAAGCAGCCCTCTGATGAGTTCTGTAAGACCTCAATATTTAGCTAGAAGCTCTATGGGGCGCTGCTATACTAGAGGTTTTAATGCAGTTTATTGGAAGTATTGTTCACTTCTGTAAAAACGTGCTGCAAACTCTGCCTTGGTAGTAGCTTTTAACTGAGCTAGGGACTTGGATTAGCAAAGTTTACTATACATAGTGTGTGTCCATGTACAACACCAATAATGACTATGAAAAACGTATCTAAAACTTATCAGCTGAAAAAAAAAAATATGCCATCACACTTGCCAGAACTTAAAGGAAGAGAGGATTGTACACCATAAAGAAATGTTAATCTTCTTCCAATTCAGTATCTGCAGTTTGCTGTTACCTTTGGTCAAATGCTTGGATACGCTTGAATATCTGCAAGATTTATAATGTTCAGCAGTGTTTCCTGGGAGTAGAAATTCTGGGATAGTGGGATTGATGCTTTAAAATTAATATAAATGGCTCTGATATATGTAGTGAACAGCATTCTTTATCTTCTGGAGCAGTCCAGCAAGTTCCTGGAGTGTGTGGAAGATAACTTCCTGACACAGCTGGTAGGTAAACCAACTAGGGAAGATTTCTTGCTGGACTTAGGATGTTTGGAGGCTGTTTTGGGCACAGTGGTCATAAAATTATAAGAGTTTTTGATTCTTGGGGAAGTAAAGAGAAGTGTTAGCAATAATCCTGATTTAAAGTTTTGGGCTTCACCTTGTTTTGTAAAACTGGTTGCCAGTCCCCCGGGGGCCAGTCTTGAAGTTGTAAAGGAATCCTTGATGGCTGGACAGTCTTCAAAGTGGAAATCTTAAAGGTGTAAGAGCAGGCTGTGCCCATGTACCACCAGCCTGGTTGAACGCAAGCTTCGATTGGAACTTAGGGAGGGTAGAAAAAAAGGTATTGTTTGTGACCTTTGGAAGAATGGGTAGGCAACTTGGGAGGACAACAAGGATATAGTGAGGTTAAGCAAGGAGAAAATTAGAAGCACCAAAACTCAACTAGAACTTAATCTGTTACTGTTGTAAAAGACAATTTAAAAGTTTCTGGTAAGGAGAATCTTCATCCTTTATTGGATATGGAAGGAGGAGGAGAAAACAGCTATAAAAAATGATGTGAAGGCTGTGGTTTTCTTTGTCTCAGTCTTTAATATTGGAACCAGTTGTTCTTTGGGTACCCAGCTCCCTGTGCTGGAAGACGGGGAACAGGATGAAGTTCTCATAGTCCAAGGACAAATGTTTAGTGATCTGTTATGTCATTTAGATACATGCAAGTGTGTGGGGCTGTATGGGATCCACCTGAAGGCACTGAGGGAACTGGCGAAAGAGCTCACCAAATCATTAATTAGCAGTCCTTGCCTAACTGGAAGGTCCCAGTTGACTAGAGGTTACTAAACGTGATGCCCATCTACAAGAAGGGCTGGAGAGAAAATCCAGGGAATTACAGGTCTGTTTGTCTGACCTTGATGCTAGGTAAGGTTATGGAGTAGATCTCCACCATGTGACAAGTACAGGACAACCAGGTGATCTGGCTCAATCAGTATGGGTTTATGAAAGGCAGGTCCTGCTTTACTAACCTGATCTTCGCCTTAGACAAGGTGACCTGCTTAGTGGATGAGAGAGGCTGTGCATGTTATCTATGTAGGCTTCAGTAAAGCCTTTGAGATCATTTCCCACAGCATTCTCCCAGTGAAATGGCTGGGACAGTCATACTCTTTGCTGTCTTTGCTGGGCAAAAAAAAAGCTGGATGGTCCAGGCCCGAGGAGTTGTAGTGATTGGAGTTAAATCCAGACTGGTCATGAGTGGGATTCTCCAGGGCTCAGGACTGGAGAAAGTTCTACTTAATATCTTTTATTAGGGATGTGGACAAGAATGTCAATTGCAGCCTCGGTGAGTTTACAGATGACACCAACCTGAGTTGGGAGTATTGATCTTATTGAGGGTAAAATGGCTCTGTAGAGGAATTTGGACAGGCTGGATCAATGGGCCATAGCCAGTGATGTGGTTCAACAAGGCCGAGTTCTGGGTCCTGTTCTTGCATCCCAAGAATGCAGTGCTGTGTCCCCATGCGGCTCTTTAGGCTTAGCAGAAGAATGGCTGGAGAGCTGCAGACTGAGAAAGAGCTGGGGATGTTGGTTGACAACCAGCTGAATATGAGACAGCAATGTGCTCAGGAGGCCAAGCAGGCCAATAGCACATTGTGTGTATTAGATATAGTGTGGCCAGCAGAACTAGGGAAGTGATTGTCTGAATGTACTTAGTACTGATTAGGCTGCATCTTCGATACAGTATTCAGTTTTAGGCCCTTCCTCTGCAAGAAATACTTTGAGGCACTGGAGTACATTCATAGAAGAGCAACAAAATTGGTGAGGGGTTTTTGAGGAGCTGGTGGACCAAGGGTTGTTTAGTCTGGAGGACAGGAAGCTGAGGATAGAGCTTCTTGCTCTCTGCAGCTACCTGGAAGGTGACTGTAGAGTGGTAGGGGTTGGTCTCTCTTTCTATATAGCAAGTGATAGGACAGCAAGAGATGCACCAAGGGAGGCTTAGATTGAATGTTAGGAAAAAACTCTTCACTGAAATGGTTTACTAAGCATTGTAATAGGTCACTCAGGGAAGCAGTCAAGTCGCCATCTTTGGAGGCATTTAGAAGACTTGTATATATGGCACTTAGGGACAAGGTTTAGTGGTGGACTAGGTATTAGGTTAATGTTTGGACTTGATCTTAAAGGTCTTTTCTAGTCTAAATGATTGTGTGATTCTATATTGCTGTGTCTTTTCCTTTTGTTTCTCACATTGCCTTCAAAGGAAGAAAGCAGTGAAGTTAGCAATGTTCTGACATATGGTGTACATTTGTCTTTGCCACTGCATATTGTCCCTATTTCTCTTTGTGCATGTGGAAGTAGAGACATCTCCCTTTTCCTCTTCTCCCACGTATTTGTATGAAATGTTGTGTTTGTTAGGTTTTCTGGTGTTCTTGATCCTGATCATACCTTGTGCATGTTGTTACATAAAAATATTCTTTTAGATGGGTCATGAAAAATATGATAGGCACTCAGCAGGCAGTGAATTCAATTAGCTGGGTAAAACTGCTGCAGAAGATGGTAGCAGGTTGTGTCACAGGGCATTGCTGAATGAGTGGCAGATTCTCTTCTGTATTGCTGGAGAGTCAAAGTAGCAGTAGCATTATTGAGAGTGGCTCCAAAGTTTATTTTGCTTGAAAAAAACCCCTTGTACTGTTTTATCCTTGTCCCTCTTTCCTCAAAATCACTGTGTTGTGATGGAGAAACATCTTTCCTTAGTCTTAAATTTACTCTTGAAGTGTCTGAAGGGAACTTTACTGAGCCAAAATTGTTTAGTTGCAAGCTGTGGCAGGGGATTTGCTTTGATGGTGGCCCACGGAGGTCCACTGCAGCATGGTTTTCTTCAGTGGCACTTCTGACTTCAGTCTGCATCATTGTTTATTTTAATTTGGTGGGCAAGATAGTGATTCTTGCCTTCTGGTCTTTTTTGCTTTTGCTTTGGGATACTTGTCTGCATTTGGTGTTTCCTCATATTCCAGTTACCAGAGACAAAGCTGTTTTCTTTCTTGAGAGTTGCTCAGTTGAGTATGGGTATTTTTGGATGCTGATAGTAACCTGCAATTAGGATACAGAAATTAATCGTGTGTTAATTTCATTTGTGTGGTTTTTCCTTGAAGTATGGTTTGCTGTATGTGTGAAAAGTGGAATTTGTGGAAGACCAGAGGAATGTATTACGATAGAGCTGCTGGAAGTGGCAAAGGGAGAAGAAGTTAAATACATATATACTCTGCAGCCTAATCAAAAGCTGGTGGAAAAATATGACTTGAATGAATCTGGATCAGGCTCATCAGGGAAGGCACATCTCAGCTCAACAAGAAACAGGGTCAGGAAGCTCCGAAATGTGGATAAGAGGAAGAATTTGGAAATTAACCTTCTTTCTATTCCACAGTACTGTTGCATTATAAAGACTTTGTAAGCCTGTGTTTATTCATGAAATTTTTCATGATTGGCTTCAAGTGTATGTTACACTTCTGAAATACGGCAAGGAATAAGAAGCCTTTGCCCAATTGGTTAACGAAGCATAAGGAATTAAACCAGGAGCCATTCTCAAGGTGAAATTCAATGACTTGGTTGTTGTCGTCTTTCTAGATGAAACAGCAAACTTTTCAGTTTTTCATTGAATGTAAAGGTATTTTTGAGCAAGGGAGAAAACAGTTTGTCTTCTTTATATTTATATATGGCTTAGGTTAATTGTCCCTCTTAATTTAGCCTCCCCTTAAGGGAAGGCAGAATGGAGAAAGAAAGTGTCTTCTGGTTTTGTTTTGTTGTTTTTTTTTTCTCTTATCTCTGATGTCAGGGTGAATGACTGCAGGAGCAGTCACAAAGTGATGGGGCTGATTCTCAGAGTAGTGGACCATCTAGAGCTTACTGTGTCTTACTTTGGGATTTTAGCTACAATTTCCAAAAATGATGCTCAGATCTTTGTTACCCTCCACTGATTTATATTTAGAGATGTCCTTCTCCTCTCTACTTTCAGCTGTGGACTCTTGAAGATATGTTGTAGGATACAAGATTGATATAGTAGAAGCTTTGTCCATGAACTTTCCAAGTGTATCTCCATCAACAGCCTCAAACTCTGCCTTACGCTATCACTATAGAGGTGCTCAAAGTTACTGAGAGAGGAGAAAGCTTTAAACCCTAGTTGTGAGACGATCTGCAGTTGTAGCATGCTTGCTTTTGTGAGCTGCTTTGTTTATTAGAATTAATTTTGTTTCTAGTGTGGTCTGACTGCTCTTGTAATTCATTATGCCTTTGGCTGGAGCAAAACTTAGGAGCACAGAGTTAAGCATCTGCAATGTGAAATAACAGAGTACAGTATTTTGTTGGTTTACAGCATCCCGAGTTTGTAATTTCAGATGTTTAGCTGATGTGTATAGAAGTTGCTTCACCTTATAAAATTTACTTGGAAGGAGACTTTCTGGAAGACTAAGTCCATGAGGGAGCTGCTTAGAATTGTCCCATATAAGTGCTTTGAGGCTAGGGCTTAGTGATAGAGGAATTTCAGGAAGTATGAATTTAAGCAGTTCTTAACTGCTTTGTTTGCTCCAACACTGCAGTATGGTGTGATGATTTCACCAGTAGGCTTGCACAATGAGATGGTGCAAGCAACTAATCCAATCTGAAAAATCCAAAGAAAGCGTGTTGTGCTGGGGTGGAATTGAGTCTTGGGGATTGGAAGGTAAAAGGCTAAGGAACTGTGTTACTGCTGAAGTCATCTTTTTGTTGAATAGCTTAAACATATGAAGTTATTTTGCATTCATTTGAACTGTTTCTCCTGTCTCCCTCTAATCTGTAGACTTAGTCTCTGCCTTGTTGATCTCCTTTAGGAGACAGCAATTGAATTGCAGGAATATGTTAACTTCAACTTTTGGCACCAGTGTTTTGCAGGTGCTGTGGAACCCAGAGGGTGAAGGAATGAGCAAAGTGATTATAGTATTAAGGTGTAGGAGATGAGGGATATCAGAGAAAGAAAAGTCGTTTTATTTTTAAGTGTGAAAATCTTAAAAATTCATGGAATTTTTGAGGGAAGTTCAACCACTTCTTTCTTAAATTAGGGAGATACCTTGTTTTCCCCTAACATTTTATCAGTAAGCATCACGGGACCTTGTCTGTATTATTTCTTTGAGTCTCCCATAGTAGGAGCATTCGCCTAAATTTTTCTTAAATCTGTGTCACTTTAGGGCAGTGAAGAGCTAAATTGATGGGAAGAATTATAACCTTTGATGGTGAGACTTGAAAGTGGCATAATCCATAGCTAAATTTCTTGTGTTATCTTAAAGGAATGAAAATTACTGTAAGAAATTTGGAGGATATAAATTTGAGTACAGCTTTTCTGCATTTGGATGGTAATTCTTCAAGTAGATTGAGATTATATTTCTACCCAATTTTAATGTTATTGCATATAACTAGTTGTTATTATCCTCAACTACTATTGTATCCTAATCAATGGATTTAATTCTTATACACAGTGCATAACCTGTGTTGTAGTAATGCTATTTGTAATTTACTTCTTTTGCCTTAGATTGTTCCCAGGAGTCTTTAGTTACAGGCTCATTGCACTGGACTTTGTAAAACAGAATAAGAAAACTTACCTGTATAGACAGCATTGAATAGAAAGACATGTTTTACATGTAGTATTAACTGTGACCGCAACCTGTCATGATTCAAAGAGATAACACATTTGAGACTTTGCAGGCAGAAGCTAGTATTTAGTGTGGAAAATTTATAAAAGTTTATTGAAAATAATGTTATGGTGTTTGTTTATTTTTACTGAGGTATAGTTCTGAGTATTTGTGATACCAAATTTCTGCAATTAAAGTGGACGTGTTGGACAGGTAGAACCTGGCAACACTGTTCACTCTTACCTGGATTCCTCTTGCAATTAGTAATTTTTTCTGCTGCCTTCACTTTTAGTTGTGATGCCTTTGCTTAACCTACTGTTTCACATGACTGAGGAGGTAAAGAGTAGATTGGGAGCTCTCCTTGAAATGGATGCTAGGATTTTTCTGTGTTGTGGAAGATGTGATACTGAACTATATGGAGGTATTAGAGATATGAATGTAGGTGAATTTGCAGTAAGAGGCATAAATTGAAGTCACCAACTCTTTNATGTGATACTGAACTGTATGGAGGTATTAGAGATATGAATGTAGGTGAATTTGCAGTAAGAGGCATAAATTGAAGTCACCAACTCTTTGGAGGGCTAGTAAATTGGTTTGAGATGAGCTGATCTGCAGCCTGGAGAAAAAAGATGAAGAGCTGAGTATTACTTTCGTTTTGATGGTGGGAAGGGTTGTTTGACTATTGTGTAAAGATGAAGAACCTTTAAAATATGAACTTCTGATTTCAAGTGCACTTCAGTAGCCATGCCACTTAAGCAGTTCCTGCTGTGTCCATTTTGCTGGCACAGATGTTTGTGTGATGATACAGGGAATGGATCTGGCCACTCAGAAATGGCTTTTCTCTCTTGCAGAATTGTTTCTCAAATGTGTCAGTTCCCTAATCTGGCTTGCTGCATGAGTGGCTGTTGTAGGGGCCATGGAGGAGGTGGGATCTCTTAGGAGAGTAGAGTACTGGCCCTCTACATGAAACCAAACTGGTTGTTTTAACCTTTGACATAAAATCTGATTGGCTCGAGTGGGTAACAGTATCTGTTAAAAAATAAATTAGATTAATAACTTTCAGCCTGTAACTTTAGTTATACATCTAGAAATACATGTTTTCATAGCACCTCAGCTTTAATACCAGCTTACAAAAGAATTATGCTCTTGTTGAAGTTTTTCTTTCTTCATGCTTAGCGGTTTGAATTTAACAGTACATTTCACTTGAAGTGTATAGGCAAACTGGAGATGGTACTTTAGTTCTTTTCATGTAGTTGAGCAAAGAAGAGTTGAGCCACAGGAAATTGGATGTTTTTAGAGGTTTTAAAAATAATTTAGAAAAACATTGTGATGATGGAGGTGGAAATCAACAGTCAAATAATACCCACATGCAGAGTTTTGTTTGCTTTGTGGTTTATGTTTTTGAATTTTATTATAGCATTTGAATACTCTGAATATGTCTGTTCACATCTTCTCTGTGAGACAGGAGGATAACTCTGGCTTAGTAAAATTTTCTATGACCACTTGAGGAAATATATGAAATAAGAAGTTAGTGTAGATCTTTTCTAGCACAATAATCCCAGAGCATTTCCCTCTTTCAAATGACGGAGCTCACTGTATTCCTTCTGCCACACTCATCTGTTCTGCACCCATTCTGTGAGATACACTTCCCGAGTTGTTTGGATTTAAGCTCATGCTAAATCCATTCTAAAATGCTGTGCAGACATTGTGATAAAGAAGCCATAGTGTCTCTGTGAGATGATGGGAGTACACTTGGCCAATGTTTAACTAATTTGAGAAATCTTTTGATGAATCTGGGGAATCCTGGGGGTGACAGAATTCTCTTAAGACCAGCATTAGCACTGATTTGCCAGACATGTTGCCAGTCAGACAAATAAGCTTATGTAACAACTGCATATGGATGTTTTTAAGACACCATGTTGTGATTTTTTTTTTTTAATTTTTAAATGTAAAATTTAATTTTCAGTAACAAAATATCTTGGAAAGTATTTAAAAATTGAGGTTAAAATCAACATAATATAATTGCTTTGAGTTACCTACTTCAACGAGTTCTGGCCCTCTTAGTGTAGTATTTTATAGTGTCTATATGTTGAATAGTGTTGTATGATTTCTTAGATAGAATGAATTATTGGTTAAAGCCAGATTTGAATGCAGTTTTCTCTAGATGTGTGATGGTGAATAAGACAATATTGTGTTTACCCATGTCTTGGATCATTCTGTTTATTTGTAGTATCTATTAACAGAGCATGATCTGAAACAGTTTTATAGAGAGTTATGAAGAGAATCTATTTGCAGAGAAGTGAGCAGTGACTATTACTGCTTGGACAAACTGGTGACATTTTGGAGTGCTGACTGTCTTGGTTTACTACCATATTGCACCTAAGCTTGAAAACAAAAACTGATTTCTCCTCTCTTAGAAAAAAATAAAATCAAATGTAGGAGAAATAACTTGGATTTGTTGGTTTGTTGAATACAGTCTTAAGTTTGATCCTTCAGTTCATTTACTTGTGGCATAATTGATTTGCCTTCTCTTAAAAGCAACAGACAGGATAATGTTCTCCCAAAGCTGAAACAGATCAGTCTGTTCCCAGATATTTCTCAGGTGTGCAAGTAATAACAGTACCTGTGGAAATAAGGACTAGCAACTTTACCTTGAAAATGGAAATGATACTCAGTATGTGGAATTCTTTATCCTACTTTTCAGGCTTAATTCAAATCCTGGGAATTGTTTACTTTCAGATTATGCCCCTGAGTTGCTCGTTCTCAAGTTCTGTCTTGGTGGGTGTTTTTTACAGTTGTGGATATGCTCTGCTTAAGATACAGTGAGGAAGAACAGAAGTGACCAGTTCTACTTTTTATATGAACTGTGACTGGGTATTACTACAGAGATGTGCATTTATCTCTGTTACTTGCATAGCATTTAGCAAATAAGTTAACTTTATCAGAATTCTGGATGCTCTATTATAAAAACCACTTGTTTGTGTATTTTTTTGACTTGGAAAGTTACTTCTTCTGTTTGTCATCTGCCTGCAACTGCACTTTTTCCTAACATGCCTGCTAGGAAGTGAGAGGTCTTTGACAGATTACTGAAAATGTATTGCCTTTAACTGCTGCCTGAGACTTCTCTGCACAGATGGGGTGCATTAGTCAACCCAAATCTAAAGAAAATTTAATGAAGCAGAGGGATCTCACCTATACAATTAAGCAATGCTGATTTAATATTTTGGGGTTTAGCTCACTTTTTTGGAACTGTCTGTACTACAGTGCTGGCATCAGTATTGTGTGGGGAGATCTGTCCAATCTTTATTTGTCAATTTTTTGATAGTTGGAACAATGAAATTATAAAGATCTACATGAATTTGAAGAACCTAGCACTTTGTCACAGAAGTTCATTTTACACAGTGATCTTGGTGTAGGAGAATTGATACAATCATCAGGAACCACTGAAAGGTGTTTATGTGCCATTGACTAATGTTTAATAATCTTTCAGTAGGATTTGGATTCAGTAGCTCCTTATTTTGAGGAACTCCTTTATTAATGAAGTCGTTCCTATGGCTGTTTCAGATGATTAAAAAAAAAATATCTAAAAATGAAATTCACATGGAGATGGTAGGCTGAAATAATTTCAGATGTTTCATAGAATCATAGAATAGTTTGGGTTGGAAGGGACCTTAAAGATCATCGAGTTCCACCCCCCCTGCCATAGGCAGGGACACCTCCCACTAGATCAGGCTGCTCAATGCCTTGTCCAGCCTATTCTTGAACACCTCCAGAGAGGGGGCATCCACAACTTCTCGGGGCAACTGGTTCCAGTGCTTCACCACCCTCACTGTAAAGAATTTCTTTCTTATGTCAAGTCTGAATCTACAACCCTCCAATTTACATCCATTGTTTCTAGTCCTCCCATCCGGTATTATGTTAAAAAGTCCTTCCCCCGCCTTTCTGTAGGACCCCCTCAGGTACTGATAAGTCACTATGAGGTCCCCTCTGAGCCTTCTCTTCTCCAGGCTGAACAACCCCAATTCC